>JAMPIV010017646.1:0-427500 GCA_024509875.1 Oreohelix idahoensis | reverse complement strand
CTTCTCCTCCCCTGCACAATCCAGCAGCTGGTCTATTACGCCTAACCCAGGCGCGGCTGACCTGACTGTGTCTGAGGCTCCGACCGTGACCTCGGCAGGTATGCGTCACAACATTGCTTTGCTGTATCCCAATATTATAACTTTACTGAATAATTTCCCAGCACTATTCTTAATTAAAGGCAGCCCATGGAAGGTTATCAAGTTAAACAGATTATTTAGCACACCATTGCATACACCATATATCATAATACTAAACACTCTTCACCCCTTTTCCTTCTGACCTGCATTATCAAATAGCACAACTTATTAACACACAAATGCCTACACCATATATATATATGAATACTAAACACTCTTCACCCTTTTCCTTCTGACCTACATTATCAAATAGCACAAATTATTAACACACAAATGCCGAAACCATATATCATAATACTAAACACTCTTCCCCCCTTCTCCTTCTGAATAACATTAACTATACCCACAAACACCCCGCGCACATACACTTCTATTCATCATAATCAAATGGGGTTATTCTGAACTTGTTAGCTAGACATAGTATAATTACAACAAAACTTACACTACACGGGCTCTAGCTTTGTAGAAGTCGGCAATGGATGGCAACTACTGACTAACAATAAAATTAAATCCCAGAAGGAAGCTTACTTTTACTTGCTAAATCTTTTAGCTAAAATTATTACACCACTATTTAAGTTTACGAACGTACCCAGACTATCAGAATGTCCAAGACCTGGCAGACTGAACTGACGCTATTCACGGCAATAAAATTCTTGGACTTGGGAGCACTAACTACTAATTTGGCCATGCATATATAGTGCCCATATTCTGATGCAAGACCGACGCGGTGAGTCATAGCTTCTAGCATCGTCTCCCAAAATCCGCTTCGAACCCACTTCTGACGTATTCTTATGATTGCTGCATAAATTAAAAATCGAACCCAATCGTTAGCGCTTTCCGTTACCCGCCATAACATTATCTTGGCTCTGCCAATCCACTAGCGACGAAGAGTTATTCCCCCTGCTTAACGGGGGCGGGGGGGGGGGGGGGAATCGAAGATCGCTGAAAAATTTACGTAATCTTACCTAACTAAACTGACCGCCTATCAACCCAAAAAATGACTCACTAGCCCCCGTTACAACACGGGTAGGGGTTTTCTCCCATCTCCAACCGAGAAGGGTTGGTGTTGGCGGTATTAGTCATCCTACCGCCATACAGAATAACCCAGAATTAAAACAAATTCGAACTTGAACGCATTAGAATAAGAAAAACACAAAAATAAATAAATGGAACAAAAAAATGGGGCGAGTTGAAAATAAAAATTAACAGTAACTCATCACACTGGGCGTATGTCAAGTTAATCTGGCGCAGCCAAGGTTTGGTACACGAGAATTTTACCATCCTGACTATCGGTCAATATTGCATCACCTGTCTACTCTCTCAGCAGAGATGGTCAGGTAAACAGACAAGACGAATTATTACGGAGAAGAAGTGCAAACAATGACTCTAAAACAACAATACTGCTGGTGAGGTAAAGAAAGCGAACCCAACTATGTGACATTGTGTGCCGCGCGTTTTGTTTTGTTTGTTTGTGCGTTTGTTTGTTTTATCTCAAAGTAGTTTTACTTTACTGATGAGTTTGCCCAACATTTGATGTATTTACATTTTTGTTTTCTATGATATTAACAATAAGACAGAAACTTTTGAATTTGACAGCTGCCAGACAGTTTATATAACAATAACATGGATGGGTGATTGTGTATTTGTTTTAATCTTATTTTTTAACTGTACAAACACTGCTTTCATTTATCTATACTACTGCCTTCTTCTTTTTTTTTTTTTTGATCCTTAGCCCCTGACAGACAAAGCAATCGGTGGCCATCACGCCTAGTGACGTCGTGTAGGGCAGCACCAAACTGTCCCCACTTTGCTCGGTCGGTGGCCATTCGTCGTGCACTGCCCCAACTCTGGTTCATGCTTTACATCTCGGCCTTCACAGTTCTCCGCCAGGTAGTCTTTGGTCTGCCTATCTTTCGCCGTCCTCCTTGGGTCCATAGCATAGCAGAACTTGTGATGGCATCAGGGTCTCTTCTGAGGACATGGCCAACCCAGTTCCAACGTCTGCTCGCAATGATGGCATACATATCTTTTAGGCTGCACCATGTGAGCAGTCCCTGGTTGGAGATGGTATTCATTTGTTGCCGTTTCCGTGGCGTGATTTATTTTTTACATAGATAAGGATGTCGGCCCGGTGCTAAAACTCCAACTCCTGCTTCAGTCTGACGCGTCAGCCCTGTCCATCTTGGTAGTACCTGCCAGGAGTAAAACTTCTCACGACTGGTGTCAATACCTTGTCGCGGTATGGCAGCTTGAGTGCCCTGACAACCCCCAGAACACTATGACATGACAAGTAACAAAATACGGTACTTTTAATTTCAGAATGTCTGGGTTTCTTGGTCCTACTATTTGTAACTGTACAAATTATCCTGGCCCTCAGAACGAAGTTACGTAGTAAACAAGATCAGGGTCAAGGAGTCAAAGGTCACACCACCCAGCCAATTAACGGATCTACAGTGAATGTACCCCGTTCACTTTCTAATAATGTGAGTATTTCTATCAACAAGAAACAAAGAGGTTACCAATTGTCGTAAATGGGTGCCTGCATAGAGTAAAAGGTAAAGGTAGACCAATAGGATATACTGTCGTAGGAAAGGGGGTGAAGTGTTAGAGACTTCACCATAATAGGTCCAGCATCGAGAGGTGGGGGTGACAATTTCCCTTCCTCGCTGCCTTTTCCTTCCCTAACCCAAAGAGCAGAGACAGGTACCAATTTACAGCTGGGTAGACTGGTGCGTGTCGGTACCGTGATTCGAACCCGACACCTTTGCTGCGAGAGACCAGCCCTCTAACCACTCTGCCAATCGGACTCTCTTGCTTAGAGCAGAAGGATTTAAGTGGTATGACATGGGGTCGGAGTGCCTAAGAGGTAATGGCGTTCGCCTTGAATTCTAAAGGCACCGGGTTCGATTCCCAAATGAGGGAATATCATTTACGGAAATTTTTTTCAGAACCAGTGGTCCTAATGATGTCATACTCCCCACTGGTCTCCTGGGTAGTGAGATCGGATGCCTAGCCTTCTCGGATATGGACGACAAAATAGGAGGTCTCGTGTGCAAGTTGCGCACGTTAAAATTCCCACGACTGTTGGCAATCGTAAAGAGTAGGCCACAAGGCCACTGCCCTGGCAAAAATTTAAAAATTAGAAACCTACCCTTTAGAATGTGTGATTCCTATATACACATATTGGGATTCTCGCCGGTGCTACGAAGTTCGTGCACTGTGCTGAGATCCTCCTTGTGTGATCTAACAGAGGAAATCGGAGCACTGATGGAATTTTCCGTGTGCAGTGAAGATAATCCTTCAAACCAAACCAAACCAAATGGTATGACCAGGTCACCAATATGAAACTGATGACAAGAACCAGACATATGCAAGTGAACGAGAAGAAGGAGCTTGAGATGGATAGGACCCCCGCTGAGGTAACCTGTTGATAGCATAACAGCACAGTACTTGGCCTGGAATCACCATGGTACGAGAAGTAGAAGAGAAGATAAAAACATATGGAGAACTGGATACAGAAATTAAAGCGGTGAGGAAACATGGAGAAATCTTGAGCAGACGGCACAGGACAAATGGACTTGGCACGTGATTGTTGCTTCGTGGGGATCTCCAGGGTAATAGATAACACGAATGTCTGAATTCTTGTCGCTCACTCTTCTTGTGCGCAGCTTGTTCAAAAGCTTCCACTTACTCACTCGCTTCTTTTCGTTTCCGACGGAGCACAGGACTAGAACTGTTTCTCGTTACTGCTTTCTATTTTGTAGTAACTACTTCAGCTCTAGAGATCACTGTTGCTTGAGATTCATCTTCTACCACCCTTCCTCGTGGTTTATGTGACCTCTCAACTTTGCTTCCTCTGTTGGTTCCGCCAAGGTCACATCTGGTTATACTTGTTGGTGATCTCATGAGAGTGTCCCATTTATCCTTTTCCTCTCTCTCTCTCTCCCTCTCTCTCTCTCTCTCTCTCTCTCTATCTCTCTCTCTCTCTCACTCGTTCTCTCTCTCTTTCTCTCTCTCTCTTTCTCTCTCTCTCTTTAATATCCAGCTGAATCCGTGCATGTCTAATTCTGTTCAACAGATCTGCTCTCGTGTGTACCATCTGACTCCTGATTCAGATGACACAAAACGGACCATCTGTTGATGAACTTCTAGACGTGATGTTCTTGGTTGATAAACCAAGTTTTTGTGGTTAAAGATTTGGACCAAGATTGACATGTGTGTTGAACCAACACCACGTCTGCAGAATGGAAGAAGATCGGGTGCCTCGACAAATATGGGAAACCAAGAGCCAAGGACCCAGACCTCCAGGACGACCCAGAGTCCACTGGGAGGACAACATTAGACAATCCCTGAAGTACCGAGGACTAGATTGGAACCAAGCCAGGAGGAAGACAGCCGATAGGACAGTATGGCGTTCTCTCTGGCTAACCTCTACACCCCAAGGTAGAAGAGGGACGACTAAGTAAGTAAGTTGAACTAACATTTAATCGCGGACGGCTTATCCAGAAATCATTATTTCACCAATAACAGGTCGATTTATTGATTTGATTTAATTTGACGTCTTAGGCTGTGTTTTACATCTACCCCAATGTAACCGGCTGCTAAGTATGACATATTTTAGTACGACTAACAGTTGATAACACTGGGGTTTAGATTCTCAGACTTTATTTATTAGATGACCTAATAATGAGAACCCCTACGTATGCCAAATCCGCGTTAAGATGCGACACAACTGTAGTACAATATTTTTTCTCTTTGACTTCAGAGCATCAACGGCATCTCACTGTCCCCCAAACAAAGCGTCAGCTTCAAGCAGGACGCATGCGCAATCACGTTCAGTAAGGGAGCATGGGAGAAAAACTCAGCCCAGAACGAGATGTTGTTAGCTCATGTCACAGAGGGAATCAAATTCCCCATTAAACAGTCTTACGTCATCGACTCGCAGGAAGCTCTGAAAGAGTGCCCTAGAGCCAAAGTGTACCTGGTTCTTGTGGACTGTCAGTGTTTGACTGCTGACGACTCTGGTGGCGAGAATGGTGGCATTGGTGGAGTTGGTACGGGACTGGAACATCAGCCAGATTTGGATTTCCAGATGACGTCAGTACGTCTGCTTCATTTGTCTGGCGGTAAGTTTAAAGCGCCCTAATGCTAGACTTGACTATTTAAGGTAATATTATAGCAACTCTATGATCTGGGTTTAATTTAATACTAGACTCGACTCTTTAATACGTACTGTGGTATCATTATAGCAACTCGAGGTTCTACCCTCCGCAATTTAATACTTGTTGAGGTAATTTTATAGCAACTCAGAAATCTAGGCTGGACTCGACTATTAAACACTCACTGAGGCCTATTACAGCACAAACACAATATTAAGATTATAAGAGAGCTGTGTACTTTCTGTGCTTCTCTATGGTGCGGAGTGCTGGAGAGTAACAGAGAAGGAATGTCGAAATTGTCCTCTTTCCACACAATCTGCCTAAGACAAATTCTCCGAATCTTTTGGCCGAATAAGATCACCAACCAAGAATTGCTTACTCGGAGCAAGCGAGAGGACATGCGCATCATCATAGCTGGCAGATGCTGGAGTTAAGTTGGTCACGTCCTCAGAGCAGACCTTGGTGCCATCTCAAGAACAGCTATGCTATGGACCCCTGAAGGAAAACGAAAGAGAGGCCGACCAAAAACAACTTGACAGAGAACTGTGGAGGCCGAGATGCAAAGAATGAACCAGAGCTGGGGCACTGCACGAAGGATGGCCGCCGACCGAGCAAAGTGGAAGCAGTTTGCTGCTGCTCTACAAGACGCCACCAGGCGTGTTGGCCACTAACTGCTTTGACAGTCGGCGGCTAAGGGTTACAGAAAGAAGAAGGTCTAATTACAACAATTCAAGAATTCAACAAGCCAGTGTAGCGACCTATCAGCTCACCCAAATTTTGAGGAATCAAAAAAAAATTCAAATTATTGCCGCGGAAATAAACATGTAATATGATACATTGTTTATACGAACATTGTGCTATCCTTGCCACACGTTGACACTAACCAAAGAACAAGAAATAAAATCAGCGTATTTGAAATGAGATGTTTGAAGAAAGCGCCTAAAATAATTTAAAAACACACGCGCGCACACACTGAGAACGGCTAACGCTAGCATAAAACAAAGAGATATGGTGAATCTTTCAGATAGCATCAGTGAAAGGTTATAATGAAAAACAAAGAGATCGCATTTATCTATGGAACAGCATCAGTGAATGATTATGTTGAAAAACATAGATTGTGGTGTATTTTTTGTTGATGGTGGCAGATGATTGGGTGTCATCCCTGACAACACTAGCTTTTCCACACTTCTCCACTTGTTAACAACGTGGCAGTTGTGAGAGTGTTTTTTTTTTCTTTTTGTATTTGGTTTGTTTTGTTTGTTTGTTTTTATGGACAGGGTAGGGCATACACACATACATTCCCACAATTTTACATTTTTGATTTACTCTATTTGGTCTGAGTGGAGGGGACAGATGATGCCATATTACTGCTACACACTGGGACTTGACTACAGTTACCAAAGTTACGGCCACTTCGTACGACGAGCCACCGCTCGAGATGACAATTCGAATGGCGATTAGCAAGCCCACGATCTAATGAAGTACTTCTCAACACCGGGTTCTCGGACAATGGCTGCTGGATACAGATGGTAATGCAAAGTGGACTCTTCACATCAAGACATACGAATACTAGTGTACATACAAGATGATGGCGACGACGAAGTTGTTGAACATTGGCTCTGGACGCAGCTATTAAAACAACAAGGGTGAACGTTTATTTAGTTGCTCAGCTGATCACAATAGTAATTCATGCACACGAAAGGTTGACACAACTTGGCGTTTCTTACACATTGGCATATTTATAACAGGACAGTGGTAATTTCTTGGTTACAACATGTGACCAGTGTACGATAAGCTGACTTCATTTAAATCTATAAACTCTCACTATGTCCTCTACTTCATCAGTGCTATGTCTATCTGCCAACTAGGATGATATCTTCAACAATGTTTGGGTTGTTCTCTATCTGTCTATCAGTCAACTAGGATGATATCTTCAGCAATGCTTGGGTTGTTCTCTATCTGTCTATCTGTCAACTAGGATGATATCTTCAACAATGCTTGGGTTGTTCTCTATCTGTCTATCTGTCAACTAGGATGATATCTTCAACAATGCTTGGGTTGTTCTCTGTCTATCTGTCAACTAGGATGATATCTTCAGCAATGCTTGGGTTGTTCTCTATCTGTCTATCTGTCAACTAGGATGATATCTTCAACAATGCTTGGGTTGTTCTCTATCTGTCTGTCTGTCAACTAGGATAATACCTTCAACAATACTTGGGTTGTTCTCTAGCTGTCTATCTGTAGCGAGTTTTGTTAACACTTGCTTGGTTGTAGCGCGACACACGCCCACGCGACACACACACACAGTGCAAGGTCGGCTCGGCGGGTCTTTCTTTGAAGTTTAAGGACGGGAAATGTGAATTACGGCTGAAGCCAGACAATATTACTAAAGAATGAGGAAATAGCTATATAGGAATGTATGGCTGACTTTAAAAGTATGCATTTACTGAAAATTAAATTATTAACTATCGGAGAACGCCCGGTTGGAATAATATTAAATAAATATAACTCAACAAAGGAGATAGACTAGGAATTATATCCAAAAGGATATTATTCAAATATAAATAGTTTTAAAGATAATTAATATTTTTCACCTTCATCACATCGGCTAAAAGTTAGCTAATAATCTTTAAAAATTTATTACACTAACAAGCCTCAACGGATTTGTATAAAACTTATATGTAATGAAAGCCTCATATGGGGAAAAGGAAATGATACATAGAAAGGAAGGAAGAATATAAGTGTGTAGTGAACAGAAGAACAAAACGAGTACAGGAAAAGCACAGATTGTTTCAAATAGCTTCAAACCAGGAGATGAAACGAAAATCTTTTGGGACTTTTAGAGGTGCTTTCTCGTACGCGCGAGAGACTGAAATATAAGGACAGAGGGACGCGTAGAAATCACACACACCAAATCCAGAAGCCAAAGTGAGAAACTGGAAGACAGTATCTGCAAGAAAAGTTATTTTTTCACGCTGCATGCAGGGCAGATTAACTTCAACCAAAATAATCTCACCGTGAGCTTATAGATCCTAAGAGGGTATGTAAGTTTATTAAAAATATATGTATTACTAATATCATTTTATTTCAGATTTTATTTCTGATTGATTGTAGCAGATATAATAAAAAAAGGGGAATGACGCTAACCAGAGATAACCTTCACCGGCATTGTCAGGAAGCATAACCATTAATTGGTTAACCACATATATCATGGCTAGTTCTTGCCTGGAAGCTTACGACATACCAGCAAGTACATAAGTGACTTGACATCCATAAGTGGAAGGCAAAGGTTATATCGTACCCATGTATCATAACATGTGATTTATTCATGTATATTGTTAATTCTGCACAGTATACATTATCTTATCATGCTATCTCTGTAACATACTACCATGATTCATTCATTTATATACAAACACTGAAGACATGGTCGCATCATGAACAGCAGTGGGTGGTGAGATTGTTGGAACAATGGCCACCTATTACCTTTTGTTCCAGATTTTTATGATCAATGTTTATGATCATTCCTGATCGAGAAACTAAAGACTTGAAGAAGTTGATCCAGCTCACTGAAGCCTAGAGGTCAACCAATCTTCAACACCTTAGTCCCCCGTAGTTATAGGGCGGGCTGAAGGAAAGTCTTCCGTACTCCAGTGTGTCGGAGGAACCTCGAGCAGACGTGGCTAAAGTTGAGTTTCTTTGTATCCATCCAACAAATCCTGTGAGCAGTTTCTAAAACGACTGTTTAATGATGACAACTAGATGGCAAGAGATAATGTGACAATCCTTTTGTTGTAAATTCAGTGGAAGATAAATCCAAGACTTTTTCTATTAGTTATTTTAATTTGTAACTGTAAATAATCATACATTTTACCATCTTCCAACACCCATTTATCATTACAAGAATATATAGATGTACATAATAAATTGGATAATTGTACTCATTTGACTTGTTAAATTTTTAACTGTTAAATTTTGAGTTACCTTTTCAAATTTAATTATATTATCACATAGGGTTACGATAGCGAAAGTAGCAACTTATACTTCTGAAGCCTAAATATATTGTCCAGCTCAGAGTATTCACAGCTGTAACTCACTTGTGATACCAGTGTACTTCTCGGGCACTGGAACTTCATACTTTCTGGAGAGAGATTCTACTTCTGCTCTACCACTATTATCATAATAGGAAAACCTTTCGCTACACTATCTGTCAACTAGTATAATATCTTCAACAATGAATGTTACGGGGTTGACTGGAGTTTTACTCACTTGGAAATACAATGCTTGGGTTGTTTTCTAGCTGTCTATCTGTCAACTAGGATAATATCTTCAACAAAGCTTGGGTTGTTCTCTAGCTGTCTATCTGTCAACTAGGATGATATCTTCAACAATGCTTGGGTTGTTCTCTGTCTGTCTGTCAACTAGGATGATATCTTCAGCAATGCTTGGGTTGTTCTCTATCTGTCTATCTGTCAACTAGGATGATATCTTCAACAAAGCTTGGGTTGTTCTCTATCTGTCTGTCTGTCAACTAGGATAATATCTTCAACAATGCTTGAGTTGTTCTCTAGCTGTCTGTCTGTCAACTAGGATGATATTTTCAACAATGCTTGGGGTGTTCTCTATCTGTCTATCTGTCAACTAGGATGGTATCTTCAACAATGAATGTTACGGGGTGTGGTAAAGTGGGATATATAAATATTTATAGGGGACTTAGTGTACTGACTGAGATCAGCTGTGAAGGTATCTATATCTAATAAGGGTAGAGTATTATAGATGACCTTACTTGCTACCACATATTTATACCTCAGTCAGAATTATTCTTGAATATAGTGATGACTACGTTGAATGTCTAGGGTATGTATATGATGAAGTGTAAGTCACAACAACAGACAGATAAACAAGTCAATTTATTCCACCACACTTGACAACACTGTGACACTCACACACATGTACCATTCTATAAGACTATCTTAAATGAGTCACTGGTAAATTTTCAAATATCAATATGTATTAAGCACTTTTCATTAATATATATATGTGTCCTGATTCAAATACAAAGTGAACCAGGAATCACAATCACTTTTAATTACAAGTTATATGTACAGAATTTATCAATATGAATCTTGTAGTGACATATTTTATTAATCTTATCCTATGTGTGTCAGTTGTGTAGTGGTAATATGAGGTAATACTGGTGTTGTTTTTTCAAGCTATGTTGGTATTTGTCATCATGACTTCAAGTGTTTATTTCTGTTGGAACTAGTATTGGAGATGTTCTCAGTTCCGTTCATTAAAACAATTAATTTCCCCTCTTATTTTTATACAATGTTAGTTTAAGATGGGGTTACATAATGTTGAGCTCAGCTGGCCACATAGGCTTAACTTTCGTGATGGCGGCAGGAAAAGACTCCTCTGCTCGATTGCTCCCCTGTGTTCTGGAGACACCTCACTGTTTGCTATATGGACCAAGGAGTATGCTGTCCGCCTCTGGATTCAGCAAAGCTCTCTAATTTATACTCTATTTCTACACTGAGCACAATACATAACAAACACTGAGTTCAAAGCGGTAGGCCAACTGCTATCTTCATCTGAAACAATTTTCACCAGTATATTCCTCCCTAATGGTTACTACGCCTCTGCAATTCCAGCATTATTTCTTTCTAGTCAATAATATAGGTGGCAGTGTACTGTTTGGCAATTCCATGCAGTTTTACTTTCCTCCGACACCTTCTGTTCAGGTTGGAGCACTATATATGCTTCACCTCATGTTCGCTACTGAACCACACATATATACAGACATAAATTACACTGACAAACAACATTTTTCTTTCTTATATAAGAATAAGTGTTCTTATGTCAGTTTTTTGCGCTGATTTCAAATTTGAAATCCGTTTATCTCTATCACGTCAGGTTTTTAAGATATTTGTGAATACATATATTTTTGGGAAACCGTTATGTGCTCCGTTTCATTTTTACTACATAACTTATTAAAAATTAATAAAATGCAAAATAATTCCACTTTTTATACTGCTAAAAGATGCATGACATATGTTACGCTATTTTTTCCAATAGTTACTGTATTTTGAAATAATTCTGAGCGAAATATGGCTTCTAGAAGTTGTAGAAATTCGGCTGATCTGTTCTGTTACGTGTGCGGATATTTTACCGATCGTGTTCACCAGAAAAACTTTACACCATTACTAAAGAAAGCATATGAACTTTATTTCGATTCGAAAGTTGATGATGCAAATAAATCTTGGAAGCCAAATGCAGTTTGTTCGACTTTGTGCAAATACATTGGCAGGTTGGTTACGAAAATCGCCGAAGCATAAGTCGATGCCTTTTGGAGTGCCAGTAATATGGCATGAACAAGACAAATCACGCTACTGATTGTTACTTCTGCTTGACAAATATCAATGGTTTCACTTTTAAAACTAGAAAGTCTGTGGTTTATCCAAATATTGAATCAGTTTTGAAACCAGTGTCTCGTGATCCAATCACGTGTCCGATCCCAGTTCCACCAGAACAATATCCGTTGGACGTGAATGAACCATCAGAAAGTGATAGTTTACCTGCTTCAGAAACTAATTCTGACTCGGATTATATACCGGTGAATGATGGTGTTCACTTAATTAACCTTTCAGATCTAATACGTGATCTCGCTCTTACCAAAGGACAAGTGGAATTACTCGGTTCGCGACTCAAAGAATGGAATCTTTTAGCGCCCAATACTTTGATATCTAAATTTCGTCATAGACACAGAGAACTTGTTCAATACTTTGAGATGGATGATGACATTTGCTATTGCAAAATTCCAGTCGCCTACTCTGTTCATATGAAAGAAACTTATGACAATATGGCTATACTTTTGGCAAAAAATAAAGTACAATGACTACCAATGGCGGATTTGTGGAGACCTAAAGGTCATTGCAATTCTCACGGGCATGCAGACTGGGTATACTAAATTTTGTTGCTTCCTATGTGAATGGGACAGCCGCAACAGACAGGAACATTATGCAAGAAAGGTGTGGCCTATCAGGGATCGTATGCAGCTCGGGCATAAAAATGTAATACACGAGCCATTAATTAACAAAGACAGCATCATTTTAACACCGTTACATATAAAGTTGGGGCTCATGAAGAATTTCGTAAAAGCATTAGATAAAATGAGCAAAGCTTTCACTTATCTTCGAGAAAAGTTTCCGCAAGTTAGCGATGCAAAGATAAAGGAAGGTATCTTTGTAGGACCTCATATTAGGAAAGTTATTGCAGACAAACAATTCGAGAACTTGTTACATGGTAGTGAACTTCACGCATGGATGGCATTCAAATCGATCGTCGATAACTTTCTGGGAAATCACAAATCTGTCGACTATGTGCATATTGTTAAGCAGTGCATAGATGCATACAGAATTATGGGCTGTAACACGTCCCTCAAAATCCATTTGCTCGATTCGCATCTTGACTTTTTCCCTGACAACCTTGGCGAAGTCAGAACCTGGAAGAAGATTTACCAAAATGATCTCTCTCTCCAAGCCTCAACTCACTTATGTCTGTCTAAGCATCTCCTGCTCTCTCTCTTTTCTCTTATCATACATAGAGATTCTAGTAAAGAGCTAAAAATACAAATATGGATGGAAAGGTCGTGAACAGCGCATTAATAAATGTGTAAAATTTATTAAAGAAGAAAAAGCAGGGAATTAATGCATATCATCACAACAACATAAAATTACATCAATAATCAAATATTCATCAATAATCATATACACCAACAACCACACACACACACAGATCACCATTCATAAAACCTGTAGAACACAAGAGAAATAAATAAACTGTCTGCCAGTCTGTCGGTTTTCGTGGGACCAAGTACAATGCTTCAGACAGTGTCTTTTTTACGTAAAGATATACTCCATGGGTAATGGACTTGACCTGTATAAATCCACTGTAGTCGCTATTGTTGGTGGCACCCCTGATTTCGCGATGGGCTGGAAGACTGTCTATCTCCTGCTGACCAAATAAACAACTGAGCGACAGTCCGTCCGCTTTCGTGGGACCAAATGTAATAGCTCCAATGTCTTTACGTAAAGATATGCTCCATGGGTGATGGAATTGACCTGTAAATCCAATGTAGGTGCTATCTTTGGTGACCCCTAATTGCATGAGGGCTGGAAGACTCTGTATTTATCTCTGGTTACCAAAATGAATATACTGCGTGTCAGTCCGTCCGCGTTCGTGGGACCAAATGTAATAGCTCCAATGTCTTTACGTAAAGATATGCTCCATGGGTGATGGAATTGACCTGTAAATCCAATGTAGGTGCTAACTGTTGGTGACCTCTAGTTTCGCGAGGGGACTGGAAGACGCTGTTTATCTTTGCTGGCCGCTCCGAAGTGCGAAGTTCTACATAGACCCAGAAATAAACCATGGGACGAAGTCACGTGAGGACAATTGATCCCAAGGCGTGCTTATCCGGCGCTAGAATTGGCTTTAAATCCGGTTTTGGCTGGTTGACTGTGGTTTGGCTGAGTGCCCCGTTTAGGCACAAAAAAGGCGGGTGATATGGAATTCTGCTATAGGCATGCTGGGCGGTTTTGAGATTTTGGAAGCCGCAATGCCCTGACTGGTAATCCAATAGGCGAGTAGGAAACTACTACTGCCATAGACGTTTCAGATTGTTGCGTTGGCTCATTTCACAATGCGTGAGCTGAACTCCCGTGAGAGGGAAATGGCGTTGACAAAAGGTTGTTGTTCCAGGTATGGCTGTGACACTCGTGGGGCTAGATATCCTCAGAATCCCTCTAGATCGAAGAGACGGTGACATTCTTCGTCTGACTGGAAACTAGACTAGCAATTCGGTATCCCCCTGAAACCCGAGAAAATGCCAAGAAATAGGCCAAAAACATTTAGTTCTGTGTTAATGTTTGCCTTATTTCCATAATGGTCTATCTCGGGCCAGGAATCTTCTACGAGTGTGTTTGACGTAGTAAAATTTCAAATCTTATAGCTTACAAAGGACGCTCCCCCCGGACACCTGCCTAACCTGATTCTACAGATGTATTGGCGTAATGCGTAATACCGGGTAATACACAGGTTTTTCAGAAGCAACAACTTTGCGAAAATTCCCCCAGAGAGACAATCATAATATATGTGCTCTTTGCTCATCTAAGGGCAAACAACAAAGGCTAGCAGCGGGTTTATCTCCCCCTGTTTCAAGGATGCATAATATTATGATCACTAGCAGCGTTCTGACGGCCAAACACCGGGACCCTTTCGCTCGTTCAAACACTTTACGCGTAAGAGAAATTCTTCATATCAGGCCAGCGCCAGGTGCGTTTGATGTAATATTACCGCTGCGCTGACCGTTTCTGACCAGTGGGGGATTTCCACTGAAAGCCTGAACGTAAACACCTCGGGTGGGGTTTGAGAAGGAGAAAATGAAAGAAAATGAGAATACAAATGATTAGGAAAACAAAACATTAAAATGGCAAAATAAATTTCTGTCTACGTGACACAGCTTTTCAAAAAAGTACTCCTACTCACGTTTCCCCTAACAACAAAGAAGTAGTATTTATAGTCCGACTAATCGTGTTTAGCCTTACATTTATTTTCCGCCAATCAAATAGGAGGTAACATGTCAGCCTATTTCCCGTACAATGGTGGGGTGAAAATCTGTCACTGAGCGATTCTGATTTGGGTGTTGTCTGACATCCCTCACTATTTCTTTTGGCTATAATTTGGTAATTCCTAGACTATTTGCGTAACGTTTAACATATTTTTTGTCAGCAAGTCCTAAGGAACCCAAATATACAAATTTAAAGGAGCTAAGTGGCTGCGTTCAAAATATGCACTTTCTTCTACCTCCTGTTTACTTCGAAAACGATGTGGTGTCTGGGTACTGTAATGTTTTCAAACGTAAACCAGTATAATGTCATATTTCCTAATAAGCGTTTTTCAGGATTTTAAAACCTAACTCTGGTATGGGTAGTGTTTTTATCACTGTCGATTTGAAAAAAGCTAGTGCATGTGGCCTTACACGCGTGATGGCAGCAATTGTGTATCGCGCGACGCGTGTTTAGTGTTGCATGTGTTCATCCGATCAGCCCTCCCTTCTTTCTATCCTAAGTCCATCTGTCCGTTCGTTTATGGTAACGTAGTGTAATTAATGCTAGTTTTAATTTAGGTCATTAATCAGCTTGCGTATCTCAAGGTTTTTCTTAGAATTGGAGTACACATTTTATTGTGTTGGGGAAACGCGTGTATGTTGCCGAAGGCCTTTACTATCAACGTGAAACGTTACAATTTGCAGACGAAGTAGAAAACAAGGGGGATTTCGAGTACAGTCATTGTGACAGCACTGTTCTTTACCATTCTTCTTTCCTTTTATTGAAGTTATTTGTTAGGCTTTACATTTACGTTTTAATTTATATATGGGGATTAGAATATTTCACGACACGGGGTTGACTGGAGTTTTACTCACTTGGAAATACAATGCTTGGGTTGTTCTCTAGCTTTCTTTCTGAATTACGAGATGGCTTGCAGATGACCATCCTGCATTTACGAAGGCCTCGTTATAGCTCAATCTCTCTTCTTAAAAACTTGTTCTTAATTTCTACTTTTGCTGTCATACACCAAGCTAACCGCTCCGTCTAACTGCTTTTCAGCATCTCTCTCGTCGAACGTTCTGCTCCAACTGCCCGTGAAAAACCTTTTTTCCTATTCCCCCGTTGACCGCTAAGTGTCCTTTCCCTCTGATTGGTCTGGTCATTTGACCTTAGGCCAATAACTTATCTCGTTCTATTCTTAGTCACCTATTTTGTATCGAGCCCTGGGGAGCTCACGGCTATCATCACGCCAACCTACTTACTACCTAACCTTATAACCCCTACCTCTTACTTAAATGTTTTCTCGAATGTTCCTATTTTACTGTTTCATTCCTTTAATTCTTCCCTTGAACTACATTCCCAGTACTCACTGTTACTAAATCTGTTCTGCTTTATCTCTGCTGTACTGTTATCTTCCTGAACTTTTACGTGTCTTAGTGAGAGTTACCAGTACTTGGTGTATCTTTAGATAGACTGGTCTACTACCAGGGATGACTATTTCTACCAAGGTCTTATTATTTTAACAGTTTATCTTGTTGGTGAGACTTAACATACCTGGTCTGGCCTTCTTGGGGAAAAAAAACTGCATTCTTGAAAAATGGAACACTGTCTCTCTTGACCACAGAATAAAATAATGTACTATCATCTATAATGGTGACGTACAAGCGATTAAATGGCTAGACAATAGTTTTAACATTATGTCATCACAAAAGCAACCATCTCGTTGGCATTTTGTCAGTTGTGCCCCTTCTAATATCACTTGCCACTTCAAACTTTAACACAAGAAACTTGCTTCCTAACGCTTCTCGCGTTCAGACCTCACTGTCGGCCCTTATTGTACCAAGATTTTCCACGATAAGTTTACCCGAACTTTCTAGCACAAAATAGTTCACTCGCAATATGAACTTCCCGTGAGTGCAATTTACTAACGCGTAGTTGAACTCATTTTTAAAAAAAAAATTCCGAACCTGTCAGTAATTTATCCCTCAATGGGCATAAAAAGACTACTGTTAATGGATAGTTACCCTTTGATAATAAGTCTATAGGTTATAGATTTGTCGGCCCTTAAGTAAACTTCAATAGTCTATTCATTTTCCTTATGGAAATTTATGGAACCGGATTTCCAAACACAAGCACTACGTTGACCCCTATTTTTAATTTTCGCCCTTAGCTACAAGTATTATAGGTCGTCGAATTTATTTTAGCCAAGCTGGACCTGAGGTCTTGACATCATAAATCAGCGAAATCGGATACCTGCTTTCAGCTGAAGTAAATTTAAGTACCCTTTATTTTGATTATTTTCCATCAAGATGGAAATCTTTCGCGACGGACTCTAAATCTAGGTCTTTGACTCCCACGGTCTTTTTCTTTCTTTCTTTCTTTTCCTCCTCATTCTTCTTTTAATCAACACTATCTTTACCAAAAAATGTAAAAGGTGTAACCTTGGAGTACTAGAAAGAGTGCGTAAATGAGTGTGTGCAAGGTGTGAAATTAATTTTTTTTTATTTTTTTTTTTAAATTTTTACAGCTGCACAGTGTATTTTCATTGTTATGCTTATGTTCAAACTATTATTGTCAATGTTTCCATGCATATGTCTTTAGATTTAAAAAATAAAAAAATAAAAAGCTTGGATAAACAAGCACCGTCGCTTGAAAAGATGGTCAGAAAGATTATGCGATAAAATATTGTCGCTGACCGTCTAATAACCTGGCGTAACTTAACACGTCTTCGTGAAGCGTGAATGTGACACCATAAGATAAGAATTACTCCCGTAGCAAATACTGCCACAAGGGAGAGGCGTGTTAGAGACTTTCCCCATGTACCGTATGTTCAGCATAAAGAGTAAAATGTATGAAGGGAAAAATGGAATGCCAAATAAAAGCGATTGGAGGGAAAAATGAAGAAAAAGAAGTGATACTGCTGTAGTGCTGGAGGTGTGAGAGATCACACAAAAGGACAGGGACAGACATTCCGGCACAAATATATCTACATAGTAAATGAATACTATGATTACAACAACAAAAAATGTGCAATGTATATTTAGAGTACAAGAAAGAGTGTGTAAATGAGTGTGTGTAAGGAGTGAAAGGTCTTTTTTTGTTGCTGTTGTATACAGCTGGTCACTGTATTTTCATTTTTATACTTATATTCATGCTATTATTGTTAATGTTTCAATGCATATGCCTTTGTAAATTTCCACGGAATGTGAATAAAGATGTTTAAAAAAAATAAAAAAAATAAGGTGGTGCTCCCAAGGCAAGGCCCTTCCATTGCACTCCGGTTGGGTTGACCCTTGCGATCATATCAAATGTGGATGACTCGAGTGCGTAATTTTTTCGTGTGGGGGGGGTGGGGGGGGGGTGGGGGGGGTGGGGTGGGGTGGGGGGGGGGGGGGTGGGGGGGGGGTGGGGGGGGGGGGGGGGGGGGGGGGGGGGGGGGAACGGCGTTCGCGCTATCCCCTGAACAAACAAATGACAAGGCTTAATTAAATTAACGTTCAGTTTGAAAAAAAAAAAAAAATTTTGTTACATATTTCTGTGTTGTCCACCTTTAACTGTATTTCTGTGCTGTCCACCTTTAGCTGTATTTCTGTGCCGTCCACCTATCTGATGTTTATTCACTATTTTGACATTGTTGTTTTCATTTTGTTCTGCAAATTTGTTTTTAACTCATGGTAAGTTCCCCTTCATTTACTATGTAATTGTGGCCGGGGTCAGTTCAGTTAATTGTATTGTGCGCAGGTAAATATTTTGACGAGAGCTAATTCTTCAATACGTTTCTGTTCAAGTCGTTACAGGCCTTTCGCCTGAGATGGAAATTCTTGACCTTAGTTTATTTTTCTTTCCAAAGTTCGTTCGTACCCTTTTTGGTTTAGTGAGAAGCAATACCTCGTATAATGGTTTGTCAAGGTAATCCACTGCAATATTCCAAAGAAAACTCAGCAATGTAGAAAAATAAAATATAGTTTATTAACGTCATTAGAACAGTAATGTTATTGACACAATGGTGAAGTACTTATTTCTTACGCTTACACAAAATAGTGAGTATCCAAAATTAAAGTGTATATCCACAGGAATAATATATCCAATAGAATAAAATACAAACTTGTCTACTTAAAAATTAACTTGTCTAACTTGAAAACTTGTCAAGTTAAAAACTTGTCTTGATAATCTCAAAGACGAAGTTCACCTAACACTATCTGTAAAATCCTCTCGCCTAATGAATCCTAAAAATCTGTAAAAGCCTGTCTATCGCCCACGTCTCTTCTTTTTATACTATTTCTTCTTTTTTCCCGCCAATTTTCACACGATGCTTTCTTTTTTCACACGGTACAATTATCTACATTTGCACACGCTTTCTCGGATTTTCGACTTTTCCCACACGTCTCTCTCTCTCTCTCTAACAACGGAAAAACCCCAAATTAGCAACTCTCACTTTCACAAAATTTTCCATTCAAAAACATGCATTTACTATTGTTTTGTTCTGGGACAGCTTTACAATGCCTCTCTCAAAGCCGTGAACTTTTCACGATACTGTGTTTTGTGCATAAATGTCTTAACTGCTTTTAACGTTGTTATTCTCATTGTATGTGGTTTTTAACACGTATTAATGGTAGTGTATGCCAAGCGGTCACATAATGTCTTTTTTCCCTGTTAGTATTGCTATAAAGTAAAGAAATATTTTTTTTGCAATTTTTCTTTATAATTTTAAATAAATTGTGGTATGTTAAAAAAAAAAAAAAATTTGTTACATCCAATCAACAGCTGCATAGAAAACCTTTCACTCCCTCGCACACACTTATTTGCACACTCTTTCTTGCACTCTGAAGTTGTACATTGCGCGTTTTTTGTGATTATACTATTTGATTGAAAGGAGAGGGAAGAAACGGATGAAGAATTCATACACCCTCGTTCTTGAAATTTTAAAGCGCACTCTTTTTTGATAGTGATGATAGTGAAAACAAAGGGATGAAAATAGAAAACACCTGAACGGACTAAGAGGTTTAAGTGAAGGGAGAATAAAAACGTTTTATTGTTCGTTTGTGTTTTAAGAAATAGCCCTGTCTTTCTTGCGTGCGATTCCATCTTATTTCCACAGTCGTGATCTCCTTGTTTGGAGCTGAATATACGATAAATGACTCGTCTTTGCCACAGATTTGATTTCACGGCCGAGCGGGAATTGCTTCCTTTTTTTTTTTTTTCCTCGCTTGAGGTCGCATATTTTTTCCTCGCATGAGGTCGCATTATCCCCGCCCTAACCCGGCCCTGGTCAAGACCACATGTCCCAACACAAGAAGACCCAATGACAAAATGTGTCACCGTAGTGATCCTCTGTGTTCTCTTTTTTTTTTTTTTTTTTTTTTTTTCTCGCTTGAGGTCGCATATTTTTTCCTCGCATGAGGTCGCATTGTCCCCGCCCAAACCCGGCTCTGGTCAAGACCACATGTCCCAACACAAGAAGACCCAATGACAACATGTGTCACCGTAGTGATCTTCTGTGTTCTCACACAAGAGACCTAATGACACCTCTCTTTGATTAAACAGCCGAGCGGGAATTGCTTCCTAATCGGCCTTCAAAAAATATATTAATTTCTAGGGATCGAACGTTGCATTTCTGTACGTTATTATATGTCTTATAAATCTATGAGTCAGTTCTTAAACTCTAATAAACTACTTTACAATTAATACATATAGTAATGGAAACTTTAATACTATATAAAAATAAATTTTGTTTAAATATGCAATTGTATTCACAGTGTGTAATTACAAATTTGTAAATGTTATGTAAAATAATAAAAATCTTAGTTGTTAATTGCAAAAAAAGCGTTAATATTTTTATTATTTAAATTATTTCCCTTTATTTCCAGTATAAAGTAATTTCCCTTGATTAAGTTTATTGGCATGTATGAATTAAATACGTTTTCATTTTTTAAAATATTTTCTGTGATAAACATAATGACCAGCTAAAAAGTAACTTCGCGGCGTTATCCAGGAGAGCATAAAGAGTAACTGCCTAATTTTAAGAAGAAATTTAAAGGAATAAAGATCTGTATTAATTACCCAAAAAAAAAAAAAAAAAAAATGTGTTACATACAATAGTCATTCACTTGGCAATATGCAAATTTCTAAAACAGGAATTCCGACACACACTTCCTATTACATAACCTCAGAATTGAAGCGACCTAGCAAACCTAAGGGTTTTTTATGTTTGGACATGCGCCCTAATATAACCGACTAGCAATGAGAGGTCTGTACAAAATATTCTAGACACTTTCACGCTTTTAGTGGGTCAAAATTAAACGTCCAAAAGTCTACAATTATGGGTATAGGCAGATGGAAAAACAAAGCAGATTTTCCCTTTGATTTAACGTCAACAACAAACATGAAACTGTACGGTATATACTTCCCATCTCACCCGAACCGCACACACAAAGTCACATGGCAGAACTTAGTCGCATATACCACAGACACGCTTCACCACTACAAATACAAAAATACAACCATTTTTTCCAGAAGTGCAATAGTGAACTGCTTTATTATTCCAAAAATAATTTACATTGCTACAGTCTTTGACCCTGCACAACATACGGTGACAGAGATAAACAAGGAGATTAGGCGTTTTGTTTTTGGGCACACTTTATTTAGCATTAAACATCAAACACTCATGCAAGAGAAAAGATGCGGGGGAGTTGCCCTCCAGGATATAGGGACAAAAATAAAGGCACTTCGAATCAGACATGTAGGAAAAATAATAAGAGACCCAGAACAACACACATTAGCCCATTACTACGTAGCACTTAGACTTGCTAGACTGAGACCACTAAAGAACAACGTCCCACACCATTACGGCACACTACCACACTTTTACATGACATGCATACAAGCCATAAGAGGACACGAAATTTTAATTAACCAGAAAACAAACAAAACTTACAAACACTTAGTCAGGTTACAAGCACCACCTTTACACCTAAGAATTAAAAGAGGTTACAATTACTTTATAACAGATTACACTGAGATTTTCACCGATCTTCACAACAAAAGCATCGCACCAAAAGCCAGAGAAGTCACATATCGACTTTTATATAATATGACACCAACCACAGAAAGAGCAGGACACAGATTAAAACGAAAATCACGATGCAAGATGTGCCAGGCAAATGTACAAGAAAGTGAGGAACACATTTTCTATAAATGTAGTACAATTATACCAGCACAGAGAATCTTACAAGACATACTGGACACACATACGACAAAAAAAAACAGACATTTTCAAAGCCATTATGCTTAATTCATTTCCCAAGACACTACCAGACATCCATTTTAAATTAATTCTTTTGCTCTCGGAATTCCGTTTATTAATTTGGAAATGTCGCATTCAATCAGTATTTGAGTACAAAGTTATCCGCCCAGCCTTTCTCCTAAATTTGTTCCTCCAGCGAGTGACGCTTATTTAAGCTGTCCACTATCCCCAGCTACCTGTACCTCGACCTGCCAAATATTCTTAAATCCAAGCCTTTAGTTTATACGAAGGTCACTTTCCTATAGCCTCCCCCTTCCCCCACCTTCCTGCCAATTACGTGGCTTTCCATCACCTGTGGGTTTTTGTTTGTTTGTTTTTTTTCCTACCTTCCCCACTCCCTTTAACACACATCCTCATCCTCCCCCTCCTCCCCTACACACACAACGTTAAAGGTGAAGGACTCCATCACCCAATATTTTTATCTTAAGTACATGTGAGAGAGTGTGTGCAAGTTAAAAAAATTTTCATCCTCTTTTTTGTCATGTCCACGGAAAGAAGCCTGCCTTTAAATTATTATTTTATTTTCTATGTATCTATTATCATTATTATTATTGTTATTGTCATTATTTTGTTTTATATTTTAATGCATATGTACATGTGTAGTCTATTTATTTTATTATTTATTTTGTATTTATTTATTATTATTATTATTATTATTATTATTATTATTATTATTTTGGTTAAGACGGATGATGCAGAAATAAGAGTTTTTATAGGACAATTTTGCTCAAGTCAGCAGCAGATCGTGTGGTCTTCGGTCGAAAAAAAAACTGAGTTGGGAAATGTTGTAAAGAAACTTAAATGCTGACCCTGGGCGTGTCGCGCAAGTTTCTAAATCTATGGAGCGCTGTGACACGTTGAAGACTTACGACCAACGGTATCCGACACCGGTAATTATGGGGACCTGGACAGTCACGAATGTCAGCATTGGAAGTCGTCAATAGCAGTTGTTGAAATTATGGCAAGTGTGTATGTGAGTGTGTGTTTGAGATCGATTGCATTTTATTTTCCATTGAGAATATTTTACAAACCGGGACAATCCTATTCTTTAACATTATTGAGGCCAAATTCAATTTTGCTCTATTTCATCTTGAGAAATCGAATAAACAAGCCTAATAAGCAAGGAATGAACAAGCTCGTTAATAACCAAAACTATCCACTAAGAAGTGTTTTTATTTCGGATCCCATTTATTTCCCCTGTTGCGCTATGCACTGGATAAACCAAGACTCTTTCTTTTGACCCAGTGGACATCCTTTCAGATTACATTTCACGGTCCAGCACGAATTTATTTTAGCCAAGCTGGACCTGAGGTCTTGGCATCATAAATCAGCGAAATCGGACACCTGCTTTTAGCTGAAGTAAATTTAAGTACCCTTTGTTTTGACAAGACGGACATCTTTCGCGACGGACTCTAAATCTAGGAGGTCTTTGACACCCCTGCAATTTTACGACCCATTGTATTTATGGGACTGTGAAGGTCCGAGATCCATTGTTGTCAACTTCATTTTAAAACCGAGATGACTACCAAGATATAAACACCATCACTCGAAATCGTAAATAGCAGCAGTAGAAAAACTGTTTGTGGATGTGTGTGTTTGTTTGTGTAATGGCCTTCTTTTCCCCTACTGCGAACAATTTTACAAACTAGAAAAAAAAGAAAAACAAACAAACGTCTTTAACCATTAGTTGAAGGCAAATTTTATTTTGCTCTGTTGGTCAAGAGAAATTGAACAAGTATAACATATGTTGGCAAGTGCGAATGTGTATGTGAAGAGAATTGTATTTGTCTATTCGGGGATGCTTTTTTTTTTTTTTTTGATTTTTTTTCGCCTTTGTTGTTTTTTGCCGGCAATAGCCGATATTTACAAGTAAAACTGTTTTTAATTTATGAGTGGGTCTTTTTTTCCTCTCCCTTTTTTTGACCACTGTTATTGCTAAAAGAAATAGAGTGCGCTCTATAATTCAAAAAAAAAGAGGGTATAAGATTTCTTTATCTTTTTTTTTTCTCCTCTCTTTTTAACTCAACACTGTCATTATAAAAAAATGTGCAATGTATAACTCTAAAGTACAAGAAAGAGTGTGTAAATCAGTGTGTGCAAGTTTTATTTTTTATTTGTATATACAGCTGCTCATTGTATTTTCATTTTTATACTTATATTTATGTTATTATTGCCAATGTTTCATTGCATATGTCTTTGTAAATTTCCACGGAATGTGAATAAAGATGTAACATATATATATATATATATATATATATATATATATATATATATATATATATATATATATATATATATATATATATATATATATATATATATATCTTTCTTCTTCTTCTTCCGTCCTTAGCCAACGACCGGCAAAGCAGTCAGTGGCCATTACGCCTAGTGGCGTCTTAAGGGCAACAGCGAATAGATTTTCTTTGCCGTTGTTCCCATCACGCCTAATGGCGTCTTTAGGGCAACGACAAATCAATCCGTTTGCTGTTGTTTCCGTAATCAAAGTGACATATATATATATATACATATATATAAAACCGACTAGGTTGAATGGGACGCGCCTCGCGAAAACGAGGCAAAACTTTATTTTTTTTAAAAAAACCTAGAAAAAGAATAGCAATAATTAAACACTAGCTGGGGCGTTGGCGCAGCTGGCGAGTCCTTTTTAGGGCTTTAAGCTAGCAGATAGATAATGTTGGTCCTCTTCAGGACTTAGTATCTATCAAAGCTGATAGGGTTAGCAGTCAACAGAAATGGATGGTAAATGAGCTCTGATATAACCACATAGGTTGAAAAGAACGCGCCTCGCCAGAAGAAGGCAAAAAAAAAAAAACCTAGAAGAAGATAGATCGAGGGGGTGATAGAAATCCTGGGAAATACAACATAACTGCAAAGCAAGCTACAATACACGGATTCTTCTTCTTCGTACACTCTCAGACGTCCACTTGAATGTTCTCAAAGAAAGCAGTAGTCAGTTTGAGGCTATTTGAATCCCCGTAAAGCTTTTCCACGAAAGGAGCTGGCGTCGGCCATATGCACTTTCTCTGTACCATATATAAGGGGCAACTTTGAAGCAGATGTTCAGCAGTCATTTTATCAGTGCCACAATTACATAAATCACCACCGGAAATACGTCACAGAATATGCTTATTATGAAGAAGGAATAATAATATCACTGATGAAGACATATTTGTCAAATTGTTTCGTTATCTCGTTACTGTACGAAGAAGAGTTCATATTTTAAATTTCATGTGCACTATTTTACTTTCCATTCTACAGTACAGCAGCCATAATCTAATCCTTTATTTTCGTCCGTCCAGGCCATGTTATCCTGGTGCTGACGAATGATCGTGGATCCCAGCAACTTTCTGACCACGCTCTCTACAACACCAGTCTACCTTTTATCCACTCATATGATGTTTTACAAGAACTAGCTTCCAGTGGGCGGGTAATCAGCATATGGAAGGATTTTTCTTCGTATCAGCTCAGTCATATTAAAAAGATTGGCAGGTCTATTTTAAGCAATAAGGGAAAGTAACTTGACAACCGACCAAACGATTTTCTTCTAGAAAAGGAATAACATATATCCTTTCTGTCCCAAGAATATGATTATTAATTTATGTCTTATTTGTCCTTATTCCGTCTCTTACGTGCACATACGTAAGTAGACAAACAGCAGGGCGCAGTACGTAGTGGGGAAACAACTAACTTCAAGCTATTTTGGTTGAATTACGCTTTACAGTTTGCTTATCACCATGTCGCTCAACTTTCGTTCAATAAGTCGCCCAACTAGCCCAATTCACTTACGGCCTGCATGTTTGTCGCACATTATTATTTGTTTAAAACTCCTAACGGGGTTAAGGTTATGGTTAGCGGATATTTTGTTCCGTCTCCGCATCTTAAATTCTGATGCTAAATCCCAAAACGTAACCCTGTTTTTCAGCTTTTTTTTCTTCAAATTGGGTGACTACTAGATCGCGAGTTGGGCGACAAAATGAAGGTACTGTACGTTAACAAGAGACTCGGCCATGAAGGGAAGTTCAAACAGTGGACGCAAGCTGTGAAGTCGAGAGCAACTGAAGTATATGCGGGAAGGAAACATCACCAGATAGGTAGAAATAGTCGGCTTAAGTTTATCATCACAGAAAAAGACAAAGATCCACTGTAGTCAAACTTCGTTGGAGGCTGCGCTTGGCATCTTCTGAATGGTGAAGCTCAAGCCCGTAGCTTGTTTCTATATATTTTGTAATGGCCAAATTCCGCATAAACGCAATAAATAACACACCTTAGTAGTTGTGTTTGCGCATGTCATAGTTCTGCTTCCTGTGTCAGATTGGCGAGTAAAATAAATTCCTGGATGAATGAGGCTAGTTTTTTTTTTTTTTTTTTATTTAATGAAGAAATATATCTTGTTCAACCTCTGATGGGTTATAATTAGGATATATAATGTCTACAATTTTAGATAGTATATTAAACTGCCGCTTTTTGCTTATGGCATTATCTCTCCTGGCTCATTATTGCGTATATGGTAAATGCATCAGTCCACAATATTTAGCGAAACAATACATAATACTGAATTGGGGGGGAAATTTAATGATTGCCAAGCCACGACTTAATGTCTCAGTTTTAATATTACTGAATTTGTGGTAACATTTATATGTTCCTTATTTTGAGCATAGACGATTTGGTGCATTAGTTGCATGAAGAAATTGTGAAAAAAAGAGGCAGGGATGGAGTAGGGAAGGTATGTATGAGAATGGTACAAATCTGGCTGGATTTATTATTGTTGTGTTATCCGTTGATTGTTATATAGCTGACTGTGTTATCAGTAAACTTTATTGTGAACTATGAACACTATGTCTTTTGCTTGTTGATATTATTTTTTCATCCGGAAAGAACAAAATTCCACAGACATCAGTCAATTCAGGCCAATCTCACTACTGAATGTGGAAGGGAAGATATTCTTCTCAGTTATGGCTAAAAGACTCACCACGAGATGTCCATGCCACTAACGTTGTTTTTTTCTCTGTGTAGTTGATAAGTGGTTTGTTTCACCGTTCTTTCACTATCTTTCAGCTCCTAAAGAAAGCCTTCAACTAAGTCATGCCATTTCCTCCCGTCCTGTGCCATCGGCTCAAAGGTTTTTTCCATGTCTATTTTATCCTTCTGGTTCTCTTTTCCGTGCATATTTTTGGCCTTCTTCTACCTCACTTATCCTAGCTTTGTTGGATCAATGATTAGTCTAACTTTGAATGAATTTATGATTTAGTTTGACTTGGTAGAATCTATGATTCAATCTAGAATTGAAGAATCTATGATGTAATCTAGCTTTCTAGAATCTATGATTTAATCTAACTTGGTGAATCTATGATTTAGTCTAACTTTGTAGAATCTATGATTTAATCTTTGATGAATCTATGATTTAATCTTGAATTGAAGAAACTATGATTTAATCTAACTTTGATGAATCTATGATTTAATCTAACTTTGATTAATCTGATTTAATCTAACTTTGTAGAATTTATAATTTAATCTAACTTTGAAGAATATATAATTTAATCTAGAACTGAAGAATCTTTGATTTAATCTAACTTGGAAGAATCTAAGATTTAATCGAATTGAAGAATCTGATTTAACCTAACTTTGAAGAACCTATGATTTAACCTTGAATTGAAGAATCTATGATTTAATCTAACTTTGAAGAATCTGTAATGTAATCTAACTTTGTAGAATCTATGATTTAATCTAGAATTGAAGAATCTATGATGTAATCTAACTTTGTAGGATCTATATTTTAATCTAACTTTAATGAATCTATGATTTGATCTAACTTTGATAAATCTATGATTTAATTTGACAAATCTGTGATACAATTTAACTTTGTAGAATCTATGATTTAATCTAGAATTGGAATCTACGATTTAATCTAACTTTGATGAATATGAATTAATCTAGAATTGAAGAATCTATGATTGAATCTAACTTTGATGAATCTATGATTTAATCTAACTTTGATGAATCTGATTTTATCTAACTTTGTAGAATCTATTATTTAATCTAACTGTGAAGAATATATGATTTAATCTAGAACTGAAGAATCTTTGATTTAATCTAACTTGGAAGAATCTAAGATTTAATCTTGAATTGAAGAATCTGATTTAACCTAACTTTGAAGACCCTATGATTTAACCTAGAATAGAAGAATCTATGATTTAATCTAACTTTGAAGAATCTGTAATGTAATCTAACTTTGTAGAATCTATGATTTAATCTAGAATTGAAGAATCTATGATTTAATCTAACTTGGTGAATCTATGGTTTAATATAACTTTGAAGAATCTATGATTTAATCTAGAATTGAAGAATCTATATTTTAATCTAACTTTAATGAATCTATGATTTGATCTAACTTTGATAAATCTATGATTTAATTTAACTTTGACAAATATGTGATATAATTTAACTTTGTAGAATCTATGATTTAATCTAGAATTGGAATCTATGATTTAATCTAACTTTGATGAATATGAATTAATCTAGAATTGAAGAATCTACGATTTAATCTAACTTTGATGAACTTATGAATCTAAGATTTAGTCTAACTTTGATGAATCTAAGATTTAATCTAGAATTGAAGAATCTATGATTTAATCTAACTTAGAAGAATCTATGATTTAATCTAGAATTGAAGAATGTATGATTTAATCTAACTTTGAAGAATCTATAATTTAATCTAATGTTCATGAATATAATCTAGCTTTGATGAATTTATGATTGAATATAACTTTGAAGAATCTATGATTCAATCAACCTTCAATGAATTTATGATTCAATGTAACTTTAAAGAAACTATGACTGTAAAGAATCTATGATTTAATCTAAGATATTTATATCTATGATTACAAGAAACAGAACCACCACTATTCAACACCCTGAAACTGAACAGACTCAAATGACCTGGTTACACAGCAGACATGGAGGTTAACAAAGAGACAAGAAAAGCCCAGACAGGTCATATTCATGGTTCAAATCACAGGAATATTACAACAAATAAGTGTCAAAGCTACTGTCTTAAAGAAGTTTATTTTGTCTTTTTTTTCCATCATCAACAGTACATAGTGCAAGAATAAATATTTCAAAAGTTTACATTTTACAAGTACAATTATGTCAAAAAAAATTACATTTTACATGTATAAATATCATATGTTTACTTAATACATGAGTATGAGGTATTGCATACAGCATATTTGTGTATTCAGATTGGTCTTTGACAAGCAATAAAAACATTAAAAAGCAAATAAAATTATGCAATGAATTAATGAAAAAGTCAGCTTATAAGAAATGAAATAAAACAACATAGTATCTATATATAAAAAATTTAAAACTATTAGAAATAGTTCTAACTGCAAGACTACTGAACTGTATTTTCTATACTCACACACTTTGCATCTCTTCTTGACCATTAATGTATGACACTTTTCAAAATGCGTCTAAGTTCATCTATAAATTATGCCACTTGTTTGTATTGAAATAATATTTTTAAAAATATACAAACATCATTTCCAAGACCTGTCCATGGTTACACAGAGTGAGGCAATGTTCATTTACCATGTTTACAAGCACAAAACTCTGGCACATACTTCCCGTGGAGGGAGTGGGGTGTCGTCTCTGATAAAACAAAGATAGAATAGGACTACTGTTTCCTCAGACATGTGGGTCAAGGCCACTTCTACGTTCAGTTTGTAGTCATGCTAAATCTGCAGGCCTGTCGCCAGGACCAAGTCCACACTCTTTTTCAGGTCAGCGGCAGCCTCATAGCTTCTGCTTGAGCTCAGCACCCCCTGGCCAGGTCAGACATCATGGGTCATCATGGGTTAGGCAGTTTTGGAGAATGTGTTCGGGGTCTGGATTCCAGTTCCACATGGACATTCATTTGTGTGGGATATCCTGAGGCGACAGAGATGGCCCAGTAATCTGCAGTGTTCAGTACTCAGGCGTAATATGATGGTTTGTTGGTGTCTGTTCAGTTGGTGGATTGGGTCATCTTTGTTGTATATATCACCTTCCTTCTTCCACTGATTGTTGTACTTGTTGTGGATGATGGTTTTAGTTTCTCGATAGGGCAATGGGTGGCTGAATTGTTCCATTCTTTTGCCACTTCTAGATAGAGCATCTGCTCTCTCATTTCCAGTGATTCCACAATGAAGGGTAACCACTGAAAGGCAATGGTTGATGACCTTTGGTTAATGTTAAGCTCAGATCTGATCTCATGCGTCATGTTTTCATTTCTGGTGTTCTGTATTGATTCCAGTAATGATCTGCAGTCAGTGAAGATTACTATCTTAGCTGGTGGCTGTTGTTCTGATCTGGTGAGGATTTTCAGAGCTTGTAGTAGTGCCATAGCTTCTGCCCTGAAACTGGAGATCTTTCTGGTTGGGCAGGCCTTAAGGATGATCTTCCCGTTTAAGAATCTTATAAAAATGCTTCCTCCACCCTTTTTTAATGTCTCCTCTGCGGATCCATCTGTGTATAGGTGTGTCCACTCTTTTGGTGTGTCTACTTTTCTTCAATCATCACCTGAGCCAAGGTTTTTGGTTGTGGAGGGGTCTGGTGGCCTTTCTTTCTTATTTCAAAGACTTCTATGATAGAACAAGGCGACTAACATGAGATAAATATGTACAACAGATTGCTATAGAAACCCCCATTACAAGAGCAAGTGATTGCTTGGTGTAGGCCTCCTGTGGGGAAGGGGGGGGGGGGCTGCAGTGGTGGTTCCATCCTCTATGTGGAGCATACATGAACATGATGATGATAACTCTGACACATCTGAAAATGGGAAACAATTATGTGCATAAGTTTGTTCAATTCAGTCAATGCAGATCATTATTCTGTTGTGTGTTGTGCATTTGCTGCAGAGATTTTTTTTTTTAAAACAGTGATTTTGTAACAGCAACTGTTTAGATAGCACTTCAGAGCTCAGAGACATGGAAAAATTCAAGAGCACCACGTGATTTTAAAAAAAGTAGGTTAAGAAATTTTGGACCACCGCTGAACAATTGTTTGACATCTGTCTGACCTCCACAAACTTACGCAAAAGAATTACGGACAATATCAATGTCATACCAGATCTAACCATTGTGAATGAAATTAAAAAACTGTGCCAGTCAAAGTGAATGAGTGTATAAAACTGAATGGTTAGCGTCACCTGAAGTTATTTTCAAGAAATTTATTATTTTGTCTGTATTCTAAAAACAGACAGATAGAGGACAACAAAAAGAAAACATACACGGCAATTTGACATCATGGCATGAAAAGAAGCCAGCGAAAAAACTGGTAAACAGAACTGAAGACAGGAAGTTGTGGAGAGACATGATCACCTACGCCGACTGGCATGGTACCTGAATAAGATCTCACAACTAACAAAGTAAAGGCTATTTGCTCTCACTGTGGTAAATACATCTGTAAATAAATTATTTAACTGCAATGTTTAACCCCTTAAGGACCAAAAAGATTTAAACTGGAATACTATATTGTTTACTTTGTCTTTGGTTTTAAGGCAGAATGTTTATTTTAAAATGAAACCTCTTGTATAAACCTGGAGACCATTAAAATACTTATGAAATGACCCACTTATGACCTGTGGCCACCTGCGCTAACAGGTGGTTACCCCAGATGGCCACTGTATGCCCAGGTTCTTTGCCTCAGTAGATATCGATGACATGATGATGATGGGTGTGTACAACAACACACAGAGTGGTCATACAATGCGAAGTGGTACTTCTAATTAAAACTTGAGGAACACAGCTTGAACAGGAACACGGTTTATTTACACTGTACAACAGTAATTGCTTACTCGGAGCAAGCAAGAGGACATGCACACCATCATAGCTGGCAGACGCTGGAGCTGGGTTGGCCATGTCCTCAGAAGAGACCCCAAGGCCATCACAAGAACAGTTATGCTTTAGACCCCTGAAGGAAAACGAAAGAGAGGCCGACCAAAAACCTGGCGGAGGACTGTGGAGGCTGAGATGCAAAGAATGAACCAGAGTTGGGGCACTGTATGAAGGATGGCCGCCGACCGAGCAAAGTGGAATCAATTTGTTGTTGCCCTACAAGACACCACTAGGCGTGATGGCCACTGACTGCTTTGACGGTCGGCGGCTAAGGATCAAAGAAGAAGAAGACAACAGTAATATAGTTGGACCTCCAACAATTTGGTCCTGTCGACATACTTTCATACAGCTCACTTGCTAATGATAGTAGACTGTATTACGTTGCTCTATTTTGATGTTACTGGTGCTTATCTTCTTTCTTCTTAAACTGCTTTGCCTATTTAACTATTACTGTCACGTTCAGGTTATTGCGTTGTAATTACCGGACGACTCCAGGGAATGATGCTTTCCTTGAACCTTAGTTGACTTCTATACTGGCCCAAATAACAGGACCACTGCACTATCTTAACTACTGCACTCTACGTACCATATTAACGAATGAGAGCATAACACGCTCTTCCAATCTTCACCACCTTGTCAGGATAATACAATATATATTGACAACTTGTACTGCACACATCTGCCATCGCAGACCTACGAATTTACATAGAATCTTGAGCAAGTCACTGTCGCCTCAACATGGCTACCCTCGTATACTGGGGTATGTGCGACCTGCACTGCTTCACTCACGCTTCTGAGCTGCTGAAAAGCGTGCCTAACTGGATTTGTTAACCTCTTTTCTGATTCTCCGTCTCATGCACATTGTTTTTGCGCATCCCCTTTTTTCTAGACTTTCCTTTGTTTTATTTTCACTATTCATTCCCTTTGTCTGCACAGACCCAATGGGCAATGGTACATGTTTTATTACAATGTGATTATATGATGGGCCATTTACAGGCGCTGGGCCTTGCGGGTTAAAAATGGTAAATGAAAGTTCCCCCACCCTGCAGTTATCAGCAATCAGATGACGACACATTTGATGCCTGAAATATCATTTAACAAGACAGCTGTGATGCTCTACAGGAAGCCAAAGAGCAAGGGTAAGACGCTGATATTCAAAGAGAAAAACAAAAGCTGCCACTTTTACCACATCCCATGTAGTAAAATTACTGAAGTTATTCAAAACTGAGGCAGAAGTACTAAACAAGGGCTGCAATAACCATCATAGAAAACAGATGTAATGCTGAAGTCAAGATAGTATTCCTCATAAACTCCATATGAATAAGGAACAATAAAGACAATAAATTAGACAGGCTGACTGAAGTACTCACAAAAACCGGCTATAAGTTCAACAGTTAAAAGTAAAATGGATTCTTCCCCTGCACAAGATGTTTCAAAATAAGAAAACTGTCAAACAGACTTACCAAGGAAGGAGAAAGAAAAATTCCAACCTCAGGACAGGAAAAGAATGACAAGATAAACAGCAATAATAATTTTAAAAAACTTATTTTTAAAAATGGCATAATGAACACTAGAGTCAGATACAACAAAAGCATATGACTCTTGCACAACAAAAGATCAAGTGATAATTTTCAGTGACTAAGATTTGGCCCCTGCAGACACAAAAACCATCTGCTTAACAAATTAAAAACAGACAGACATGTGTCCTTGTGGAGACAGCAGGCACACAGTAGAACACATCCCTTCCCCTCCCCCCAGAATGTTGATGGCATAAGAGGAGCATACTGACAGCAAGGTCTTAACCCCTGTGAGAAAGAAACAAAGAGAGAAGCCTGAGACATATTGCCAACTTCATGACAGAAACAGGTGTGGTTGTATAGAGAGGTGAGAAAAGTCTGAGACAGATGACCATCTATATGAGAGAAATAGATGTTGTTACACTGTAGCATTGAGAGAGGTCTGAGACAGATGACCATCTATATGACAGAAACAGATGTTGTTACACTGTAGCATTGAGAGAAGTCTGAGACAGATGACCATCTATATGAGAGAAATAGATGTTGTTACATGGTAGTGGTGAGAGAAGTCTGAGACAGGTGACCATCTATATGACAGAAACAGATGTTGTTACACTGTAGCATTGAGAGAGGTCTGAGACAGATGACCATCTATATGAGAGAAATAGATGTTGTTACATGGTAGCGGTAATAGAAGTCTGAGACAGATGACTATCTATATGATAGAAATAGATGTTGTTACATAATAGCAGTGAGAGAAGCCTGAGACAGACTACCAACTTTATGAGAGAAATAGATGTTACATGATAGCGATGAGAGAAGAATGAGACAGACCACCAACTATACTGCTCAAAAAAAGAAACGCATAGCTATCCGAGGGCGCGTTTTTATGAGTTTGTAAGTAAAATTTGGTGCTAGGGTATATAAAAACCAGCCTCAAATGTTCTTTACAGTGTCAAATGCACGTGTTGACCTGAATTGCATTCGTTTTTGTAATTGTTACAACGCAGTGGTCAATAGTGTTTATGACGCAATTTTTGACCACAGCTCATGTTGCGCGCACAAGAAAGCAACAAAATTTGGGGTGAACACTATTCAGACTATGCAACTGAAACCCTATAAAAGGATAACGCTACACACACAAAATTCAGTTCATTTTCAAGCAGACATTTATGGCGCCTCTATCGATAAATTTAAGGAACATTGCTACTGGCCGACTGCATGCAGGCAAAAGTCAAAGTCAGGTTGCCAGGCATCTAAACGTGCATCAGAGTACCATCAGTCGACTTTGGCACTGGTTCCAAGCCACTGGCTCAGTTGAAGACCGGCATCGCAGTGGACGACCCAGAGTGACAACAGCAGCGGAGGGTCGCTTTATTCGGCTTCGTCACCTCAGAGACAGGTTTACAACAGCTTCCTCAACTGCCCAGTCATTGCCTGCAGGACGTCATGTGTCTGATCAAACTGTCCGGCATAGACTGCATGACGCTGGACTTTAGGCACAACGACCTTACCGAGGACCTGTCCTTACGCGCCACCTTTGCCAAAATCGACTTCTTTGGGCCAACCAGCATCATCCCTGGGCAGCTGACAATCAATGGAGACGTGTCTGGTTTAGTGACGAATCTTTCTTTTTGTTGCAGCATCATGATAGACGGCGTAGGGTCTACTGTAGGGGAACTTAACGTTTTGCCCAAAATTGCGTTGATGAAGCTCTGTCGCACGGTGGTGGAGGTGCAATGTTGTGGGGAATGATCAGTTACAACGGAAGGAGTCAATTGGTGCACATTGAAGGAAGCTTGAATGCGCAACGATACGTCAATGAAATTCTTCGATCCCATGTCCTTCCACTTTTGGCTGCCCAAAGGTCTGTGTTTCAACAGGACAACGCCAGACCCCATTGTGCACGGTTGACCACGCAGTTCCTGACTGCCAACAACATTCTCACCCTTCCCTGTCTCCAGACATGAGTCCGATTGAGCACCTGTGGGATGAGCTGCATAGACGTGTTTGTCGCCGAGACGTTGCTCTAGCCAATCGTCGTGATCTGTTCCAGGCACTCCAGTATGAGTGGGCAGCCATCCCACAGGCCCACATCAGATGTCTGATCGCATCCATGCCCAGGAGATGCCAGTCGCTGATTGATGCAAGTGGAGGCCACACACCATACTAACAGGAAAGCCTGTACGCCAAAAAACTCTCGTGACCCAGATGCAAAACAACTGTCAATTGATTGGTTGAACCCTAAGGTATTCTTGTGTGCAATTTGAACAATTAACTCATTAAATTAAAAAAGTTATTGAATGTCAAAATTATGGCTATGTGTGTGCCTTCAGTAGCTATGCGTTTCTTTTTTTGTACAGTATATATGAGAGAAATAGATGTTACATGATAGCGATGAGATAAGAATGAGACAGACCACCAACTAAATGAGAGAAATAGATGTTACATGATAGCGATGAGATAAGAATGAGACAGACCACCAACTATATGAGAGAAGTAGATGTTACATGATAGCGATGAGATAAGAATGAGACAGACCACCAACTATATGAGAGAAGTAGATGTTACATGATAGCGATGAGATAAGAATGAGACAGACCACCAACTATATGAGAGAAGTAGATGTTACATGATAGCGATGAGAGAAGAATGAGACAGACCACTAACTTTATGACAGAAGCCTGAGACAACTGTTGCCGTAAATCAAAACCATAAACTAGAATAAGGATAAAAGTATAATCAAAGAACCACCACTGCAAACCACAGACACTGAAAAAAGTATGAATCTAAAACTAATGATTTTTGATTGGTCATGTTTGGTTTTTTATTGTAGAGATAAACAAGACAAAGAATATGATATCAAAATTAACGATGTAGCTAGGAGCTGCCATAGCAGGTAGGGGTTCAAAGATATTTTGTTTCAAGATGAAGATTGTGTTTTAACTACTCCAGAACTTCTGGAATAAGATCTTAGGTGATGGCCAGTCTATAGAAGTATCTGTGAAATATAAAACTGACTCGCAATGAAGCATATTTTTCTGAGAAATTCTGAAAGGTTAATATTGAAGGAAAATCTCTAACTGATTTAATACTGCAAGAAGAACTCCCTGCAGGCTTTGTTAATGATGAAGTCAGCGGCGATACTGAGGAAATATTGGAAACCGAAGAACGAGTCTTTCAGACCCTCAAGATTATTACGCAGAGCAGATCTCTGCTATTGATGATTCAATTGTCAATATATTAGATAGGAATATACACTAAACCCAGGACAATTTCAACAAGCTAATATCATTTTACATGAAGGAGAGTATCCTCTATTCAATCAAGATGAAGTACCCAACGAAGGGAGCTTGCTCCTGGTTCTATATGAAAATATCCCTGTGCGTGACACCATTTTGATTCGTAATTGAGAGCTCTATCCAGAAGGGCTCCTGACTAGATGGGAGGACGAAATATTTAGACATGCTCAATATTTTGATTTACACACCACTTTGGAAGGAATGTCTGTTGTATTTAAATATTTGACATTCGTTGAATTTGTGGCAAAGCATGGTAGGATGCCTCACCTCACCACCTGTTTTGGCGACGGGATGTATCTAACTATATGCCCAGATATGTAAATAAACTGCAAACGTTCAAAGCAGAGCTCTAGTTTGATAATTATTTGATTTCTAAATTTTGAGGTTGAAGTATTATGATTCTCATTATGCCAAAGTGAGCAAACCAAAACTGCCAGGTATCAATAGAAGAACTAGTCCACGGACCTTCACTCTAAAAGAACCTGGAATAGCAGGAGCATGAACTTAAAATCACGAGCCATACTAACTTTCTCAAATACAATCTACACTGTATCTGGTGCCTTCAATAACCTGACTGCCCTGCTACACAGCCAACTAGATGAGAGAAACAAATGAGATAATAAAAGGGCAAACAATGATGATAAACAAGCTGGAATGTCTTGAGATAAACAAAATACATATTTTTTTTGGACAAGTGAGTGACATGAATATAAAAATTCTTTTTAACAGATTTCAGCCAACAGAATTGTGACAACTGAGAAATATGAAAAATGGAGCAAACAGACTATCTTTCTGGTCTGCGCACAAGTCTAATACGAGTCAAATGACTTGTTTACCAAAATCCTTCCAAGAAAACTTAAGAAATATGCAGGTTTCTGGAGATAATATTGACAAACATTTGCAAAAAAGGTTGCTTATTGCCCAGATTGGTAAAAATATATCTGGCATTCATGGTAAAACACTGCTGACATGTTCCAAGAAATGTTAAAAATTATCACAAATTATAAATAGGACGGATTTTCAAATGTCTGTAACAGCGTTTTTTTTTTTTTTTTACACCTATAGAATTTAATTTCAACAATATGTTTGAGCACAAATGTTAAATATATGTCACTGGTTCTTACAATATCAAAACATAGACAAAAACAATAGGCCTACATTTAAAAAAAAAAGTATTTTTACTCAGTTTATAAGCATCCTGGCACAATACTCACCATCTTGCTGCCAAATATGTTCAATATGGGCAGTAAAGGGGGGAAAAATACAAACTGGCAGCTTACTGGAAGAATGTGTGAATGCATACTGTACACAAATGTACATGGTTGTCAATTCAAATTCTCACATGCTTCATGTCTTATCACAGGAAGTGGTCACGAGACAAAAGCGAAGGCTAATCATTCGCTGACAACTATTATGAATGTAAGCAACATTTTCTTTTAAAAAATATATCATGAGCATTCACTGAGTGGTATCATTACGATCATGAAACAAATCAAATCAAAATTTAAAAACAACTGTTATATAAATGCAGAAAAATGTATCCCCATACAGATAACTTAGAAAGAAACATTAGATACCAAACTATCAAACAACTAATGATAACATTCTCTCTCTGTCATACACACAAACTGAAACCAGTATTTAGACATTGTTTCTCTTAGTTTCAATGTCTTCATTGTCAAACAATGAGCAATAGAACTAAGTGTCTGGTCTTGGTCACGTGATGATTATTGTAGTCCACATAATATAAAATGGTATTAACAATATAGGCCACCATAAGAAGTGCGCTGCAGCCTCAGAACCCCAGAAAATGTGGTAGGGAAGGATACAAAATTATTATATAAAGTTCAGGGGCCTGCCAAAACTGTTACCACTTGATGGCCTTGGATTGTTAACAATTCACCATTATTTTGATATAAAACTAATCAAATCAACAAGCTATGCCTGTCTATTCCCAGCACAGGTCATCTTTTCGTAATGTTGACTGCAACTTTTTCATATCTCTCAGCATGAACAGTGCAGGTTTTCCCAATGCCGAGTTACCAACTGGCTTGTTACAACTGTGAGATTTTGGCCTGTTTCTGTTGATGTTGTTGCTGTGGTGCTGATGGCTGTGATGTTTGTTGGTTGCTGTGTGTGGCCTCTTCGATTGTTCGCTCCTTTTAGCTGATGATGACCGAACTCTTCTGGCATCTTCTGTCTGTAAAAAATTAAGACATAAACAAGACACATGCATTATTCATTTGTTTAAAACATTAATTTGCCATTGCAATCATGCTTTTCTCCTTACTTTCATAAAAACTGCATTTTTTTCTCCTGATTTAAAAACAAAATTGCATTTATTCTTACTTTAAGAATATACTGCACTTTTCCTTACTTTCAGAAACACTGCATTCCTCCTTACTTTCATAAATATTGCCTTTCCTCTTATTTTCAGAAATTTTAAAATTTACTTTTAAAAAATCATGTGTTTCTTGTCCCTCTCATAAATCATTTACATCACCATACCTTAAGAAATTATTAATTTGCAGAAACTATGCACTTCTCGCTATTTTTAAAAATCTTGCCTTTCTACTTACTGTAAAAAAATCTTGTACTTTTCTCAATCATCAGTAATACTGCACTTTACTTTCAGAAATGTAATATTTTCTTTTTACTTTCAGAAATCTAATATTTTGCTCTAATACTACACTTCCTCTTTACTTTCAGAAATCTAAAATTTTCTCTTTACTTTCAGAAATCTAACATTTTCTCTTTACTTTCAGAAATCTAACATTTTCTCTTTACTTTCCAAAATAATCTCTTTCTCATTAACTTCCTGTGAAGATTCTTGATTTCTTTTTACTTTCATGATACACAGATTTCTCATCACCTTCAGAAACCTTGTTTCTCCTTACTTTAAGGATATTCACTTTCCTCCTCCCTTCAGCCTCATATGCAAGAAACCATCACAGATTATGTTTTCGGTGATGACTGAGGCAAACAGCTGGAAAGTCTGAGCGTAACACTTAAATTACAAAATATTCTACGCACCTTCCTTTGATGTTGCCTGATCTTTGATATCTGCTGGCTTTTACTTTCCATGCTGTCCACTAACATGTCCAGCTCTTGTTCCAGCTTGTCCTTCAATCGGATGTCTCTGGCCATGTGCATCTGCTCTACAATTTCTTGGTGTTTACTGTGGGCAAAAATACGCTTTATATTGAAAAGCATAAGAAATCCAGCTACTGAAAACCAGTAGATCTACAGTTCTCATCTGCCTGAAAATCTACAGCTCCCAACCACCTTAAACAGGTCCAGTAGATCTACAGCTCCCAATTACCTTAAACAGGCCCAGTAGATCTACAGCTCCCAACCACCTTAAACAGGTCCAGTAGATCTACAGTTCCCAACCCACTGATAAAAAAAGTATAGTAGATTCCCTTACTTAGTCGTTCCCCTTCTACCGTGAGGTGTAGAGGTTTGGAAGAGAGAGCGCCAGACTATCCTATCGGCTGTCTTCCTCCTGGCCTGGTTCCATTCTAGTCCTCGATCCTTCAAAGATTGTCTAATGTTGTCCTCCCAGCGGACTCTGGGTCGTCCTCGGGGTCTGGATCCTTGGCTCTTTGTTTCCCATGCTTGTCGTGGTATCCGATCTTCTCCCATTCTGCAGACATGGCCAAACCATCTTAATTGGGACTGTTCTACTTGGGTCTGCAGGGGGTAGGATTTAAGGCCTTGACGTATCGTCTGGTTGCGTACCATGTCTCTTCTTGTTACTTCAACCACCTTCCTCAGATACCTCATTTCTGAGGTTTGGATCTGGCTTTTATGGGTTGTAGTCATTGCCCATGACTCGCATCCGTATGTCAAGACTGGGACATAGGTGGAGCGGTATACAGCCATCTTCGTTTTCTTACCAACCTCTCTCTTGCTGAGGAATCCTCGATTTATGGCCTGAAAAAGTCTCCCAGCTGCTGCTTTTCGAGTGGCCAACTCTTCTTTGATGCCTCCCTTTCGGTCTATAATAGCTCCGAGGTATTTAAAGTGGTCGACCTGCTCCAGGACCTGTTCTCCCAGCTTAATCTGATGTTTTCTTTCTTCTCGTGATATCACCATGGATTTTGTTTTAGAGCTGCTTATGACCATCCCTCTCTTCTCCAGCTCTTCCTTCCAGACTTGCAGGTTGGATTGGAGATGTGCCTCTGATTTAGCAATCAGGGCAACATCATCAGCAAATGCCAGCTCCGAAATATAGACCTGTCTCATCTTCCAGTACCCCACTGAATACTTTCTTGTTCTCTCCTTACATGCCTTGATGACATCGTCCATAAGGAGTATGAAGAGGTAAGGTGATAGGATATCACCTTGTCTTACACCAGTGGTGGTCCTGAACTCTTCCGACTTATGGTTTGCTGTCCTCACATAATTTCTGCAAGACTTGTAGAAGCTCTGTATAGCATGAATCAGAGGTGCTGGAATATTCTTCCTTGCCAAACAGTCCCAAAGTTTGCTCCAGGGGACCCTGTCAAACGCCTTTTCCAGATCTATGAAACAAAGATGCATCTCACTCTTATACTCAAGGGCCTTTTCACTCAGCTGTCTGAGTGTGAAGATTAGGTCTTGAGTACTTCGGTTTGCTCGGAATCCGCACTGGACCTCATCCAATTGTGGCTCAGCTAGGCGTCGGAGTCTCTGCTCTAGGATTCTAGAGTAGATTTTACCACGGACACTGAGAAGGGATATGCCTCTATGGTTTCCACACTGTCGATTGTCACCCTTTTTGAAAATTGGTGTTATGATGGCAATCTCCCAATCCTTTGGTATGGTCTTGTTGTACCACGCTGCCTGTAAAACCCTTAAGAGTAATAGGTCGCCTGATGCTCACATGAACTTAACCATTTCTGGTGTTATACCATCATGCCCTGCTGCTTTGCCCATCTTGATTTTCTCCAGTGCTGCCTTCAGTTCTTCCATCTTTATGTCATCTTCACCATCATTGGTTTTCTCTTCTGTGCTAGTGTTTATCATTTCTGATGCTTCACCATGCTCACCATCCAGGAGTTCTGAGAAATATTCTTTCCATCTTCCCATTACTTCCTTCGGGGCAGTAAGCAATTTGCCTTGCTTGTCCTTTATAAATTTGAGAGGGCATTGTTTTTCTTTCCTCATGTTCTTTAGGGTCTTATAGAACAATTTCTGGTTTTCTTATGCATCTTTTCTAGCTTTTCTCCAAATTCTTCCCAGGACTTCTGTTTTGCTGCTAGCACTTTGTTCTTTGCTTCTGTTCTGAGTGTCACATATTCTCTATATTTTTCCATTTGTCCTGTTGTGTTTTTAGCTCCTAAGTATTGTTTCCATGCCATTTTCTTCTCTCTTATTTTCTCTTTGACTTCCTCTGTCCACCAAGGTGTCCTCTTTCTCATGTTCCCAAGTCGGACTTCACCACATGCTTCTGCAGCAGCTGTCTTTATGATATCCTTGAATTTAATCCAGAGGGTTTCCAAGTCATCAGGTCGTTCTTCTGTGTTGCTCACCGCTGCAGCAATAAGCCCCTGATATCTGGTCTTAATTTCTGGCTCTCTCAGCTTGTAGGTCCTAATGCTCATTTCTCCTGCTCGTTTACTTGGTTTCTTGCGTGATGTTGGACAGTTCCTAGGCTGAGCAACTCTTTCAGTTGTTCTTTTGATTGTTAGCAGGTAGTGATCACTTCCAATCTCTGGCCCCCTCCAGACTCTAGCATCTCGGACATATTTGAATGAGCTTCTCCGAACAATGGCATAGTCGATCACTGACTTCTCATTCTTTGTTGGTTCACATCTAGTGTATGCATGTATGCGCTTATGGGGGAACTTTGTGTTTGTAATGATCAGATTCTGCTCACTGCAGAATCTAAGGAGTCGCTTTCCATTGTCATTGAGAGTATCTTCTCCATATCTTCCGATAACTCCACCCCATCTAGCATGGTCATTTCCAACTCTGGCATTAAAATCTCCGAGCATGATAACTTCATCTAGGCAGTCATCCACTGTCTTTTGAAGCAGCTCGAAGAATTCCTCCTTGACCTCTGCTCTCTCATCCTCATTTGGCCCATACACTATGACCAGGTTGACTATGGTTTCTCCTTCTTTTAGTTTAACAACCATAATGCGCTCCGAGACAAAGTTCCATCCCTTGATACTATCTTTTTGATTTTGGGCCACAATGCAACCCACGCCCCCTTTAGCTCTTTCAGACATGGGTACACCACTGTAGAGCAGCGTGTTGCCATCGAGATCCATGACTCCTTGTCCTTTTTTCTTTGTTTCCGTTATAGCCAGGATTTCTAGTTTTGCTTTCCTCATCTCTTCCACCAGCTCCTCTTCCTTCCCATTTATACTTCTTGTGTTCCAAGTTCCATAAGTCGTAGTTCGTAGTCCGTTCCAGTTCGTCGCCTTTAGAATCAGTCCAGTTTTCTCTCTTGTGTTGCTAGTAATCGTGATTTAAAGCAAACAGGTGATTGGCCTGTTGTGCCTTTGCATGGTGGAGGGGCTGCCTCCTTACGGCCTCCATGCAGGCCGCCCTCCTCCTTTTTCATCCGGGCTTGGGACCGGCATTGGCGGAGTTTAGTAGATTCCCAACCATCTGAAAACAAGCCCAGAAGATCTACAGTTCCCAACACCATGAAAACAGGTCAACCTCTGGGTAAAGTGCTCAAAACAAAGACAACCTGTTCTTGTGATACCTCTGCCACAATTTAGAGATATCTGAAATATGCTCAACTTCGTCATTGGAGGAACACTTTTTCCACACAAAGAAATCCACAAGTTAACATGGGAATCACCAAATGGCTTGGACAGAAACCAGATAGACCACATTATGATCAATGTTAGATGGAGGCCATTCACTATAAGATGTGAGAGTAAGAAGAGGTGCAGATGTGGGAAGCAATCACCACCTAGTCGTAGCAAGACTGAACGTGAAACTCAGAGCTGCTGGACCATTTGCAACTAATCAGAAAAGGTATAACATCATCAAACTCAAGGACCCCCTCACCAGAAAAGTTTTTGTAGTTGATGTAAAGAAACGATATCAAATTGCCAATAGCCAGGAAAAGACAGCGACTGACGATGTTGATCAGAAATTCAACACCATTTCAACTATCTACAAGGAAAGCAGTGAATCATGCTTGGGATTCCAGGAAAGAAAGAGACAAGATTGGATAACACCAGAAATGTTAAACACCATAGCGAAGAGAAAAGAAATGAAAAGAAAGAAAATAGAAGCAAAGTCTCCCAGGTGAAAGGAAATATATAGCAAACAGTACAGTCAGTTGGACAAGGAAGTAAAACGTCAAACCCGAGCCAACAAAAGGAAATTTCTGGACGACCTTGCAAGACAGGCAGAAGAGGCAGCACTGAGAAATGAACAAAGCACAGTATATAAAATAATTAAAACCATCAGCAGTAAACGGGGTGCAAACAATATTACGTTAGTAAGAGACAAACAAGAAAATCACCACAGCACAGGGGCAGGAAACAAGATGGGCAGAGCACTTCAGAGAAACACTGAATAAGGAACCACCAGAGATACAGCTGAAATAGCAGCAGAACTTTTAGAACCACTATTTGAACAAGTCTTGAAAACAGAGACAACACCAATGGAGTGGAATAAAGAAATAATTGTCAAATTGCCCAAGAAGGGTGACCTTGCAGACTGCAACAACTGGAGAGGAATCACTCTTCTCTCAGTTCCCAGTAAAATACTAGGCATGATAATTGTTCAGAGAATTTTAAAAACAGTAGACCAGAAACTACAAGACGCCACTAGGCGTGATGGCCACTGACTGCTAAGACGGTCAGCGGCTAAGGATCAAAGAAGAAGAAGACCAGAAACTAAGGAAAGAGCAAGCAGGATTCAGAAATAACAAAAATGTGCAGATCATATATTCACCCTTAGGAACATTATAGAGCAGTGCTCGGAATGGCAGAGACAGCAATACATTAACTTTGTTGATTTTGAAAAGGCTTTTGACAGCATACACAGGGACATCCTATGGAAAATAATGAGGGCTTATGTAATTCCCAGCTGCATTGTTTCCATCATAAAAAGCCTCTATGCTAACTTTACATGCAGTGTTGGGTTGAGCAATCTTAACTTTTGAGGTGAAGACAGGAGTAAGACAGGGATGCCACTTATCAACAACTTTATTTTTGACAGTCATAGACTGGGTGATGCGCCAGACAACAGAGGGCAGTCCAAGAGGAATTAGATGGACAACGTTTTCTACACTGAAAGATCTGGAATATGCAGATGACATTGCACTACTCGCACATTCACATCAACACATTCAAGAAAAAACAAATAGACTGAATAAGTATAGCCAGCAGGTGGGTCTGAACATCAGACTAAAGAAGACTAAATGTGGGCAGTCCTGAGCCCATAACAATAAGGAACCAGAAGCTGGAACAGACGGACACATTTACATACCTAGGATGCATAGTAACACCAGATCGAGGAACTAGCAAAAACATCAAAAACAGAATGAATAAAGCGAGAACAGCCTGTGCTAGTCAAGACTGCCACATGCTTAGTCAACTGCGGACTGAACATTGGCCCACAGAGACACACATCCACACAAAGCTGTTTGGGAGTCTTGATGAACTGTCAACCACAGCAACATACATCCCGAGAACCGGACTTCTTGTGTAGACATTACTAAACAACAGCGAATGAGAATAAAAGAAGAAGAGCCTGTGCTAGTCTCAACAACATCTATAAGACTTCCCAGTACAGCATAAACACCAAATTAAGCTTATATGAGAGCTGTGTACTTTCTGTGCTTCTCTATGATGAGGAATGCTGGAGAGTAACAGAGAAAGAAATGTTGAAATTGTCCTCCTTCCACACAATATGCCTAAGGAAAATTTTCCGAATCTTTTGGGTGAATACTATCACTAACCAAGAACTACTTACTCGGAGTAACCAAGAGGACATGCACACCACCATAGCTGGCAGACGCTGGAGTTAGGTTGACCACGTCCTCAGAAGAGACCCTGATGCCATCACAAGAACAGCTATGCTATGGACCCCCAAAGGAAAGCAAAAGAAAGGCCGGCCAAAAACAACTTGGCGAAGAACTGTGGAGGCAGAGATGCAAAGAATGAACCAGAGCTGGGTCACTGTACAAAGGATGGCCGCTGACCGAACAAAGTAGAAGCAGTTTGTTGCTGCCCTACAAGACGCCTCCAGGCGTGATGGCCACTGACTGCTTTGACAGCTGGGGGCTAAGGATCAAAGAAGAAGAAGAAATATGCTCAAAGTTTTATGTATTCACATTCAAACCATTGTTTATGTAGCCTGTAGAAAAAATTATTTTGGTTCTTCAGTCCACCCCCAAATACACTACCTCCAACACATCTGATTATGATTCCAAGATAGGGGGAAAAAAATTACATGACAACCATTTGTCAGCAAGAATTTTGATGATATCTTTAAACTGAATATGAGAACATTTTTTTGTTGGTATATCTATTGGTGTAGGCCCAGCCATTCTTCAAATTTAAGATACGTTCATTTATTATTAACGAGTGTACTACTGCACTGATTATTTTTAGGATATCTTTAAATTTTAGAGTTTCTGATTGGCTAAACGACTTAAGGAATTCCCCCTGCTACATCAGTTTAGTTTTTCAACAGTCTGGATGTCAATGGTAAATTACACTTTACTACAATCAAGATAATAAAGGTAACCTATGTTTTATTCTGGATGGGACCTTTACAGGAACAATGGGGGCAACTACTGCATCTGGCACCTTGCACGGAGCATATTCCAAAGCACTTCATGAGTGTGTGTGTGTGTTTTTTTTTTTTGCAGTGCTTCTTCTTCTTGCGATCGCATCTTTGATGTTTACACCGTCAGATGAGTTCTCATGATGAACTCGACCGTTGTCTGGAGTTCCTCTTTAGCTCCATGCAGCTTTGAGTTTAGTGTTGAGTCATTGGGCCAGTATATCTTTCTGAACTGGTCGTACAGAGGACAATCCTGTAGAACATGCTCAGCAGTTTGTTCGTTTAATCCACATATGCACAGTGGTGAAGCAGACAATCGTAGCTTGTACATGTGTTTATTCAGTTTGTTATGCCCTGTCCTGAGGCGAAAAATGGTGATCTGTCCCTGCCAGTCAAGAGTGTGGTAGTCATCGTTGGGTTGATTCTGTTCTCTTCTGATAGTCTGGATAGCTCTCTTTCTCTCAAAGTATATGATTTCATTGTCTTCTTGTTCACATTCTCCTCCCTTTTAGGAAGTTTATCTGCCTTTTCATTTCCAGGTACACCACAATGGGATGGTACCCACTGAAGTATGGTTCGCTTTTTGGCAGCTAGCTTGCTTAGTTCATTTCTCATGAGCGGGAGTTTACCACTACTGAGAGATTGCAGTACAGACAGTGCATCTGTGAGGATGACTACCTGCTGGCAGTCAGAGTTGGTGTTATAAATCATATTTGCAGCTTGCTCTAGAGCTTGAACCTCAGCTGTATAGTTGGAACAGAATTTACCAGTGGGAATATGCCTAGTCTCATAGTGGTTGTCAGGATATGAGATAAAGATACCGGCGCCTCCACTCTTTACAGCACTTGTTGCTGATCCGCCTGTATAGGCATGTATCCATGATTGTTCGGGATAGCTTTCTTGGATCATACTCAATGTAGCAGTTCGTTTTTGCAGATCATTATACTCATATCCAATTGTGAGACCACTGATTGATGTATTAATCTGGAGGGTACTGCTGGTCTGTTCCCATGGTACAGGGTATAGGGTGGGCTTCAGCGGTGTTGTCTTCATGGCTAGGTCTTCTTGATGCTGTCTTTTAAATCTTTTTGCCCGATGGACAAAGCTGCTATGTTTTAGACGTCCCTATGCCAGATCATCTAGTCTTGTCTTCATCGGGTGCGTTGGCATACTGTTATACTTTTCCATCTGGATCATGCTTTTAGTGTCTCTTCTACAGGACAATGTCTGTAGTCTAGCAGCTTTCTGCATCTCTGATATTGGTGTAGTTTTCATGGCTCCTGTAATGAGCCTGAGGGCTTGATTTTGCACCTTGTCCAATGACTGCAGATGTGAGTTAGCAGCTGATGACCATGCTGCTGAGCTGAACTCAAGTGTGGTCTTATTACTCCATTATAAATCTTCTTTAGAGTTCATTCATTTGCTCCCCAGTTGGTACCTGCTAGTTTTCTGAGTATGTCTAGTCGTCTTCGGGCCTTTCCTTCTGCATTTTCAATATGTTTATTCCATGTCAGCTTTTGGTCAAATGTCACCCCAAGATAGGTGGGGTAGCTTTCTTCCTTGATCATGGTTGTTCCTAGGTGTATGTTAGCTGCTTTGTCCTTGGGGGAGAGGGAGAACAGCGTTGTGGAGGTTTTGTCTGTGTTTATTGTGATAAGCCATTTCTCTGCCCATGACATTAGCCTGTCTGCTGCCTGCTGCATTCTATAATTTGCTGTGGTGGCGTATTCATCTGCGCACCAGAGTACTAGGTCGTCTGCTTATAAGGCAGCTTTCACTCCAGCGGGGAGATCTTTCACCAGGTCATTGATGTAAACAAGGAAGAGTGTTGGAGAAATTACTCCTCCTTAAGGTACCCCCTGATAGAGCAACACTTTTCTGCTCTGCAGACCATCAAGGGTGACTCTAGTTCTCCTGTTGTGCAAGTATGACTGGATCCATCTTATCATGTTGCCTTGGATTCCACTTCTCCTAAGTTTTGCAATAAGGCCATCTTTCCACACCTTGTCAAAGGCCTGCTTGAAGTCGACCCAGATCGTTAGGACCTTTTTCTTCTCCTGGAAGGCATCTTCTACTACTTGAGACAAGTAGGTAACTTGGTCTTCTATACTGTAGCATTCTCTAAATCCAGCTTGCTCCGGCACCAGGATCTGCTCAGACTCTAAATACCATTTCAATCTGTGGTTGACTATTCGCTCCATAGTCTTCCCAACACAGCTTGTGAGACTGATTGGCCGGTAACTTGCAGCCTTGGTCTTACATTTCCCTTTCTTTAGTATCGGTATTGTGATGGCTTCTCTCCATACTTGGGGTACCATTCCTTTCACCCAGCTGTGGTTGAATATCTCAAGCAGTTTTGTCTTTGCTGCTGAGCTCAGATTTATTAGCATTTCGTTGCTGATTTCATCTGGGCCGGGTGACTTTTGGACCTTAAGCTTGGAAATAGCGTTCTGTAGTTCTCCTAGTGTGATGGGTTCCCTCATTGAGGCTGGAGTATCTGTCTGTCCCATGGTCACCCGTATTTCTTTCCTTATCTCTCTCTGTTGGTCTATGTTAATGTTTAAGCTGCTTTCTGAACTGTATCTTCTAGCAAACAGGCCTGCAGCTTGTTTTCCTCTGAGAATTTTGCCACCTTCATCCAATGTGATATTCTGCCTAGGCGAAGAACACTCTTCATTTAGAGATTTAACTAATCTCAAAAGTTTCTTGCCGTCGTTCTCAAGGTTCAGCGCTGCCGTTTTATTTCTCCAGCTTTTCCGTTTTTCTTCTAGTTTAGATCTCTGAAACTCTGCTATAGCCTTTTTCCATTTGTTGTGCATTTCAAGTGAAGGCTGAGACTCTGCGTCCTTTCTAGCTTTGTTCATAGCTTCCTGGCATTCTTGGAGTGTGCTGGACCATTATGGAATCCTTTGGGAATAGTTTCTTTTGCAGCTTGAAGTATGCATCTGTTGAAGTCTTTTACCACTTCATTAATGTCTCTGTTCTGCACCTTTAGGTCAGACAGCAGCGTGTTCACCTGATGCCTGAATAAACCCCAGTTGGCTTGTTTGTAATTCCATCTTGTAATGGCTGGGCCTGTATTGAGAGTTACACTCTGGACAGTAAGAAAGATAGGGTGATGGTCGCTTCCTCCTACGTCTCTATTTATGAGTCCAGCTATATCTGGGGTGGCGAAGGCAAGATCTGGAGTTGAAGTTGTGCCATCCTCTGGAGTAGAAGGTAGTAGTTAGTATATGTGGCAGTATTGACTAGGATTAGGGAGTGGTCATCTTGCCATGTTTCAACCTCTTCACCTCTGTGATCTAGATGGTTACAGCCCCAGCTCTGGGAGTGGCTGTTAAAGTCTCCAACTGCTATAAAGTTGGTGGCTGGTACCTGTATAGAGCTGAGACTCAGGGGTTTGTTGTTTGTACAGTAATAGTTCAGGAGTTCTATTTCCATCTTGTCTACCTTTATCTGCAACAGCTGATATTCTGCTCCATCCATGCAGGTTTTCCTTTCATGTGCATGAATGTTATTCCTTACAAGTGTAAGTACTCCTCCTTTTCGTCTATCTTGTCTGTCGGATCTGAAGCATTGATATCCCCTTATTTTAAAGGTTTGATCTACTTTCAAGTGAGTCTCTTGGATACAGCAAACACTGACTTGCTTCTCATACAAGAGGTTTTCCAACTCCGTCTTTTTGCTGTATCAAGCTTGCTTGCTGTTCACTCCCTCTGCATTCCAGTGCATTATGACAAGTGGCACTCTGGGTTTCTCTCTGTTTTGTTTTGGTCAGTAGCTCTCCTCCGCCATCTCCTGACTCCACAAGACGGTCTAGAGGGTCCTCCATTAGCTGAGGGTGGGCTTTGTCGAGGCTCAGAGCCCGGCACTGCACCTGCCTGGTGGAGCTACACAGGGCGAGCACCAGCACGAGATTTATTTGACGGTGTACTCGTCCATAAAAAAGAGCGAGTTGTGTGATACTGTGGTTTCTGGCCCAGTATTGACGACTTCAGGCCCACTTCAATGGGAGAGTGGGCTCATCCCTGTCCCAACTGGCTGGGAAAATGACTTCGCCTGAACCTCGTCTGCTGTCCCATCTAGCTTCCCGCTAGGGATTGAAACTCCTACCTTCAGCTGGATTACTGGGGAGAACAGGCTCCGCCCCTTGTCGGTGAGGTAGGCTTGAGCATGAGAGGCTGAGAGACATTGTAAGTCTTATGTTGTGCATCATGTCCCATGGACCTCTTTGCAGTGCTAAAGTCTGTAAAAAAAATGTTTACAAGATGTTGGTAGCTCCAGGCACAAACTCGCCTTAGTTGCCTTTTATGACACATGTGGTGGCCGCATTGGTTCAATCCCCTTCCTGGCATCTCAGAGACCTTAAAGGACCACTAGGGATATTTTCTGATCTGCTAGAAGTTTATACAATCATCTGCTATCTCCACAACAAAGGTCGGGTGTGATGGATCTCCAACATCTTCTGTTTCATCTTGATGGTGCATTTTGACACCCTTCCTGTATATCTCTTGATGTAATCTTCCCACATATAACACTGTCTTCCTCTTGCAAACTTGCCTTCAACTCTGCCTTCTATTACGGCCTTCAGTAAGGTCGTGTCTTTTTCTATGGCAAAAATATTTTAGCTGTTTATTTACACACAGGTAATTTAAGTAACAATAACGGATAGTCCTGTTACCATAATCAGAAGCAAGAACTTAACAGACTATCTCAACTGACCTGCTTAACTGCCCAAATTCATCTTGTAACTGGGTGAGGAGATCACTCAAGTCCTGGTCGGCACTGGTCACACTTGAGCCAGTGGATGAGGAACTTTCTGGCCTTGGACAATCCCCATTTGCATGCGCCTGTGAGCAGAGAGCTGTGTTGTGTAGCTTCATCATGGCCAACACTTTCTGCACATTAGCTCCAAGTGAATGGCTTGGTCCTGTTGACTAGCGACACAAAGAGAATATTTAGGTTGGGACTAGTACAACATGCAATATGTCAACTGCAGGGTGATTAAAATGTTACTTTATATTTTTTAACTTGCATATCCTCACTATTAATAATTATAATAATAGCAACTCCGCCTAGGCCGGTCAGAAGCCCGGCTGAAAAAGGAGGAGGACAGCCTGCATGGAGGCAGTCCCTCCACCATGCAAAGGCACAACAGGCCAATCACCTGTTTGCTTTAAATCATGATTATGCGAACTACAAGAGAGAAAACCGGACTGATTCTAAAGGCGACGAACTGGAATGGACTACAGACTACGACTTATGGAACTTGGAACACAAGAAGTATAAATGGGAAAGAAGAGGAGCTGGTGGAAGAGATGAGGAAAGCAAAACTAGAAATCCTGGCTATAACGGAAACAAAGAAAAAAGGACATGGAGTCATGGATCTTGATGGCAACACGCTGCACTACAGTGGTGTACCAACATCTGAAAGAGCTAAAGGGGACGTGGGTTGCATTCTGGCCAAAAACCAAAAAGATAGTATCAAGGGATGGAACTTTGTCTCGGAGCGCATTATGGTTGTAAAACTAAAAGGAGAAACCATAGTCAACCTGGTCACAGTGTATGGGCCAAATGAGGACGAGAGAGCAGAGGTCGAGGAGGAATTCTTCATGCTGCTTCAAAGGACAGTGGATGACTGCCTAGATTAAATTATCATGCTCGGAGATTTCAATGCTAGAGTTGGAAATGACCATGCTAGATGGGGTGGAGTTATCAGAAGATATGGAGAAGATACTCTCAATGACAATGGAAAGCGACCCCCTTAGATTCTGCAGTTAGCAGAATCTGATCATTACAAACACAAAGTTCCCCCATAAGCGCATACATGGTTACACTAGATGTGAACCAACAAAGAATGAGAAGTCAGTGATCGACTATGCCATTGTTAGGGGGAGCTCATTCAAATATGTCCGGGATGCTAGAGTCTGGAGGGGGCCAGAGATTGGAAGTGATCACTACCTGCTTACAATCAAAAGAACAACTGAAAGAGTTGCTCAGCCTAGGAACTGCCCAACATCACGCAAGAAACTAAATAAACGAACGGGAGAAAAAGCATTAAGACCTACAAGCTGAGAGAGCCAGAAGTTAAGACCAGATATCAGGGGCTTATTGCTGCAGCGGTGAGCAACACAGATGAACAACCTGATGACTTGGAAACCCTCTGGCTTAAATTCAAGGACATCATAAAGACAGCTCAAGACGCCACTAGGCGTGATGGCCACTGACTGCTTTGACGGTCGGTGGTTAAGGATCGAAGAAGAAGAATAAAGACAGCTGCTGCATGTGGTGAAGTCCGACTTGGGAACAAGAGAAAGAGGACACCTTGGTGGACAGAGGAAGTCAAAGAGAAAATAAGAGAGAAGAAAATGGCATGGAAACAATACTTAGAAGCTAAAAACACAGCAGGACAAATGGAGAAATATAGAGAATATGTGACACTCAGAACAGAAGCAAAGAACAAGGTGCTAGCAGCACAACAGAAGTCCTGGGAAGAACTTGGAGAAAAGCTAGAAAAAGATGCGCAAGAAAACCAGAAATTGTTCTATAAGACCCTAAAGAACATGAGGAAGGAAAAACAATGCCCTCTCAAATTTATAAAGGACAAGCAAGGCAAATTGCTTACTGCCCCGAAGGAAGTAATGGAAGGATGAAAAGAATATTTCTCAGAACTCCTGGATGGTGAGCAAGGTCAAGCATCAGAAATGATAACCACTAGCACAGAAGAGAAAACCAATGATGGTGAAGATGACATAAAGATGGAAGAACTGAAGGCAGCACTGGAGAAAATCAAGATGGGCAAAGCAGCAGAGCATGATGATTTAACACCAGAAATGGTTAAGTACATGGGAGCATCAGGCGACCTATTAATCTTAAGGGTCCTACAGGCAGTGTGGTGCAACAAGACCATACCAAAGGATTGGCAGATTGCCATCATAACACCAATTTTCAAAACGGGTGACAATCGACAATGTGGAAACCATAGAGGCATATCCCTTCTCAGCGTCCCTGGTAAAATCTACTCTAGAATCCTACAGCAGAGACTCCGATGCCTAGCTGAGCCACAATTGGATGAGGTCCAGTGTGGATTCCGAGCAAACCGAAGTACTCAAGGCCTAATCTTCACACTCAGCTGAGTGAAAAGGCCCTTGAGTATAAGAGTGAGATCCATCTTTGTTTCATAGATCTGGAAAAGGCATTTGACAGGGTCCCCTGGAGCAAACTTTGGGACTGTTTGGCAAGGAAGAACATTCCAGCACCTCTGATTCATGCTATACAGAGCTTCTACAAGTCTTGCAGAAATTATGTGAGAACAGCAAACCATAAGTCAGAAGAATTCAGGACCACCACTGGTGTAAGACAAGGTGATAGCCTGTCACCTTATCTTTTCATACTCCTCATGGACGATGTCATCAAGGCATGTAAGGAGAGAACAAGAAAGTATTCAATGGGGTACTGGAAGATGAGACAGGTCTGTATTTCAGAGCTGGCATTTGCTGATGATGTTGCCCTGATTGCTAAATCAGAGGCACATCTCCAATCCAACCTGCAAGTCTGGAAGGAAGAGCTGGAGAAGAGAAGGATGGTCATAAGCAGCTCTAAAACAAAATCCATGGTGATATCACAAGAAGAAAGAAGACATCAGATTAAGCAGGGAGAACAGGTCCTGGAGCAGGTCGACCACTTTAAATACCTCGGAGCTATTATAGACCAAAAGGGAGGCATCAAAGAAGAGTCTGCCACTCGAAAAGCAGCAGCTGGGAGACTTTTTCAGGCCATAAATCGAGGATTCCTCAGCAAGAGAGAGGTTGGTAAGAAAACAAAGATGGCTGTATACCGCTCCACCTATGTCCCAGTCTTGACATATGGATGAGAGTCATGGGCAATGACTACAACCCGCAAAAGCCAGATCCAAACCTTAGAAATGAGGTATCTGAGGAAGGTGGTTGAAGTAACAAGAAGAGACATGGTCCGCAACCAGACAATACACCAAGGCCTTAAATTCCACCCCCTGCAGACCCAAGTAGAACAGCCCCAACTAAGATAGTTTGGCCATGTCTGCAGAATGGGAGAAGATCGGCTACCATGACAAGCATGGGAAACAAAGAGCCAGGGATCCAGACCCCCAGGACGACCCAGAGTCCGCTGGGAGGACAAAATTAGACAATCTTTGAAGGACCGAGGACTAGAATGGAACCAGACCAGGAAGAGAGAACGCCAGACTATCCTATCGATAGTCTGGCGTTCTCTCTTCCTGGTCTGGTTCCATTCTAGTCCTCGGTCCTTCAAAGATAGGATAGTCTGGCGTTCTCTCTTCCAAACCTCTACACCTCACGGTAGAAGGGGAACGACTAAGTAAATAAGTATAATAGCCCCTTCAGTCATAACTGACTATGGGAATGCACCCTGAGGTGACAGCCCTCAGCAGCTTATTTTCCTGGTGTTCCTTTTCATGTTCTCTCCTCTCTTCTGCTTGCCGTGAGAGCTTCTTTTCTCCCAATCTGAAGTGGTGCCATAGAGAGCATCACGATGTGGCCCGATCAGCAGCTTCATACTCCCAGGTTGCTAAATTTATGTCCAGTGCCATCATGTCTCACAGACATTATATACCACAGCTTTGGTCTCCAATGTGAGTTTGGAATTTCCCCAAATACGCGTTGTGAGGCAGGCTAAGGTGGCTGCAGCTTTGCCAATGTGGCTGTCAATTTCTGTGTCCAGAGAGAGTTTGTCGTTGATGGTAAACCCCAGTATGTGAAGTGGTGCACCACTGCCAATTCATAGTTATAGATGGTAATAACTGGTACAACATCCACATCCTGACCCAGCACATTTATTTTCTTTAGACTTATTGTGAGGCCAAAGTCCTTGCATGCGTGGGTGAAGCGATTCATCAAGCTCTGAAGCTCCTGTTGACTTTGAGTGACGACTGCAGCATCGTCAGCGAACAACAAGTCTTTTATAGTAGCCCTTCTGGTTTTTGTCTTCAGCCTTGCACGGTTAAACAGTCGGTCATCTAACCTAGTGTGAAGGCATATTCCTTTAGTCATATTCCTCACTATTATCTATTGAATATACATCAACCTGGACATAAATCAAGTAACCTTGGAGGATGAAGCTGCTGAATGCACAAATTGGTGATGCTACCTAAGGTGCCACCTCAGATTGGCTGAAAAGAAGCTCTTTCAACAAGCAGAAGAGAAAAGAGCAATTTGAAATGAACACCAGGCAAAAAAAGTAGCTGAGGACTATCACCTTAAGGGCAGATCACTCCCACAGTTATGACTAAAGGTGGCTACAACTTCAAACAAACGTCAAAACATAGAGCAGTAGTCACCATTTAACAAAAAGGTTTTTTTAATTTTTGTCCCAGAAGCAAAATAAACATAAAACAAACAATTTAAATGGCCAATAAACTGATGTTACAACAGACACACAAAAAGTGCAGGTCACTATGAAGTTATGTGTTGAACAGGTCGGATCTCCAGCTGTGATATAATGTTAATATGGCATAGCACTATATGATAGGAAACTATACAGAGCGATACAACAGGAGGCAATCTGATCCTCAGAAGTGGTTCGCCCATCGATCAAGTGTTTCAGCCCCTTAATGTCCTTTACACTTTAGGGGGGGGCGGGGCGGGCCCACTTAGGTTATGACTCCCAAGTGTCAGCCTCCTGTTGTCTAGTGCAGAGAATTCAGTCAATTGTCAGCAGTCAATTCTCTTAATCTAGAGTTGTTGTTTTTTTCATATAAATTAGTTGGATAGGAGTGAAGAAAATAACAATTGTAAAAATAGGACATGACTTTTCAATCACCCACAGTAGATCACCATCAGCTTTCAACAACAACAAAAAAATGTTTGTTAACATAACAGAAAAAAAATTCTGATCTAAATACAAAATACTTTTATCTCATAACCAAGCTAATGTATCATCATCATCATCACCACTCTTCAACTTCCTCAGGAGAATCAGCCTTCAACACATTCCTGCCCAGCTTTCTTGTCCTGTGCCATCTTTTCTAGCTCTTTCCATGTCTATGTTATCCGTCATGTTTCTCTATAGTTCTCTTCTAAATGTGTTTTTAGGTTCTTGCCCTATTCAGTGATTAAGCAGGTCATGGTGAAAACAATTCAGAAAGCATCTTATAATTCACAAGGCAGCTAAGAAAAACATTTTTGACAACAATCTCCCATAAACCTACATGAAAGATAAATAGTTATCCTTCCTTGTGCATCATAACAAGTTATATCAAAATTCTGGCAGCTTGAAGTTAGCAAAATAAAATTTTGAATCAATGATAGCGTGATGCGAAGAAATCAGTAACACTGGCATAGTTAAGCTTTAAAAAAAAAACACATTTTCTTTGGTTAAAAACAGCTTTTATATCTTGTGAAAATATAATTTCTCTGCTATCAAGTGCTATGAGTTATATGTGCTAAAAATGATTTTAAATACTAAAACATGTACTGGAAAACTGTGACCAATTATGAAACTTCAATATGGCAGGTAAAACCAACCTGGCCCTTCAGACATACCATCTTCAAACAAACAAATATTTTTCATTTAAATAATTCATCACCAATGCAGATCTTTGAAAGACCTTTCTTGTGGTAACAAACATCAGAATGCTGACAAGTTACCAATTTTGTGACATCATATCACAATTTCTTCTAACATGGCAACTAATTACCTTTCCCGCCACAAATGGAATCTCTGCCAGGTTTAGTCTGTAATGTCTCATTGGTTCTGGCCTACATGTGCTTGCTGGACCACCAGAGTGGGCTGTCTTTTTCTTCTTCTTTGACGGCTTCTTTGTTTTCAACACCTGAGTTTGGAATGTTTTAACTGCTGCTGGCGCCGATGAGGATGGCGTGTGATGGCTGGACAGAATTTTCTTACTGTGAGTAGCAGATTCAAGCTGAAAAATAATTTTAAAAACGGCAAAGCTGAGTTTGTAACCAGAAATAAGGTGCAGTGTATAATTTTTAAGTTGCAGACCAATAAGCAAGGACATTATTAATTATTTGACAATGGTTTATTTGTCATATTTTAGATTCTGTGGAGCAAGCATTTTTTTCCAATTATTACGAGCACAGTTCTCGTGAAGCTCAATACATGTGATGAAAATAAAAATGTTTTCAGATGATAATAATAATAAATTCTTTAAGCACCAAACACGGCGCATAAGGCAGAAACCAGTGCTCTCCAGGTTGTTTGTTGTGACGCCACTCCTCTTAGCTCTTGCACATTATTTAGGCCCAACGTTCTTCCTTCTCTTATTATTGTTCTTCTGAGTGTTTCTTTTGGTCTTCCTTTTTTCCTCTTACCCTCAGGAACCCAAGTGAGTGCCTGTAGTGGTATTCTGTTGTTTTGCATTCGTAGGACATGACCGATATATGACCATCGTCTTTTCCTTATATAGTTGGAGACATATTTCTGCCTAGAGTCTTCTCTTATTTGTCGATTAGTCTTGAATTCTTTCCAACTGATGTTCATGAATTTTCTAAGACATTTGTTCTCGAATGTATTCAGCTTGTTCTCCAATGATTTTGTTATTTTCCAACTCTCACAGCCGTATGTTAACACTGAGATAACATTTGAATTAAACAGATGAAGCTTGGTATGTATATTCAATGATCGTAATTTCCAAATGTTAGATAATCTATTGAAGGCGCTAGCTGCCAAAGCAATTCTAGTATGGATTTCTCTTGTTGTGTCACCATCCTGAGTCATTTTACTGCCTAAATAATTGAAACTTTCAACTTTCTGTAGTTTTTCCCCGTTCAAGATGATATCAAAGGTCTCGTTAGAAAAGTTCATAGCTTTAGTTTTAGAGGCATTTATTTGGAGACCTATTTTAACCCAGAGATGACACAAATTATTTATTGCTTCTTGGGATTGTCTTGGTGTTGAACTTAAGAATGCTACATCATCTGCGAAATCCAGGTCCCCCAGGAATTTTCCATTTGTCCATTTTATACCCAATTGTTCATTGTGGGTATAGTTTCTCATAACCCAATCAATAGCTATTCCAAAAAGTAGTGGTGACATAATACAGCCTTGTTTCACCCCTGTTTCTACTGTAAACCATTCTGTATTCCCTTTATTTGTTCTAACACAACATCTTGCATTGTCATATAGCGCTTTGATTATATTCACATATTTTGTTGGAAAACCATAGATTGTAAGTATCTTCCACAATGATGGGCGGTGTAGACTATCAAAGGCTTTTTGAAAATTGACGAAGGTGATAATAAGTGGCGATTGCCTTTCCACTGATTCTTCTATAACTGTTCTTAGTGTGAATATTTGATCAATACATGATCGTTTCGGCCTGAAACCCGCTTGTTCTTCTCTGATCTTTTCGTCAGCATGCAATTTAAGTCTTTCTAACATCGTGCAACATAATAATTTTCCAGGTACTGATAATAGAGATATACCACGCCAGTTATTACAGTCTGAGAGATCACCTTTCTTCGGTAACTTTACAATAATACTGTCTTTCCATTGTTGTGGTGGTTGTTCTTCTCTCCATACTTCATTTATAATATCTAAAATTCTCAAGAGGTTGTTGTTATTAACTGCTTTAATCATTTCCCCTGAAATTTCGTCAACTCCAGCAGCTTTAAAATTTTTTAATCTTTAATCAGATGATGGTAATTAGGTATTCATTACAATAAAAAAAACAGCATTTAAAAATTGGAAAAAAATTAGGCACTGAAGATGATATTCAGTCTGCTCAATATTATATAACACTGACGTTGTTGTTGTTGATTAATTAGGGCTGCTGATCTCATCGCTCTTTAGCAGTGAATGCCAAGCTGAAGAATTTGTATGTGTTCTGTAGCAGTTGAGTGGTGCTGGAATAGAGTGTTTGTGGTTGTTGGGGAGCCTGGCAATAGCTTTTGTCTTTCTGTGGAGAGTCCTGGGCAAGTGAGCAGCACATGCTGAACTGTCTCATACGGGTGGGTACATGTAGTGGTATTGATGGTATTGTATGATGATGATGGTACTACATGTAAATTGTATGAGGCCAGCTGTGAAGGCTCCTGAGATAAAATGTAATTGAGAATTGTCAGAAGGCCTTTCTTGCTACCACTACGACCTCACACTTAATTTTTTTTTTTAATGAATGTAGCTGCGTAAAGTGTCTAGGGTTATGATGTGTACTGTGGTGTGATAGTTATAAATATACCCATAGATATTTAACAAGACTAATAAGATTAACAAGTGTTACAATACACTGAACTAACTCACGTGTGTAAAGTTTTTGATATAATTATATTACATTTATTTGTTCTGGATCAAGTTTTATTTTGACCAGAACTTGTTTTAAAAGAAGGATTTAAAATTTATAAAATTTATGCATGGAATGTTACATAATAAAAGCAAAAGTGAACATATTTAAGTACTAGAATAGTTAGTTTTATTAAAATGTTCTGGTAGTCAGCTACTAGGGAGGATATTTATTGTCTGTGCTGTTGGGGTGGTCTCATCACACCTGTCTATATTGACTACACAGTGTCCAGAAAATGGTGGGAATTTTTTATGGGGTATCTGCAACTAAATGGGGTTGGTGAATATCCAGCAGACCAGAGGCTCACTCATCTGGTATTTGTAGCTCTGGTGCTGAAATCAGGTGGTCCCACCTCTCCGTGCTGGCGGGCAATAATGGTGGTCTCTGTCACAAGGACTGCACAGATACACTTGTGTAAATCACCACCCGAATAGATACTTCTTCGTGGACGACAGAAACTCGCAGCTCTGCAATCAAAGTATGGGCCATGTGTCAAAATCTATTCTCTACCCACGTCTGGACACCACACTGACACAACAACCACATTATACAGACAGGTCAGATCTCTCTGACCAAACAGCACAGTTACCATGGTGGGTTTACATCCGATAGATCCTCCCAGACTATAGATTCTGAAAAATAATTATTAGTTTTTCTACCCTAAAAGAGGATAGGTAATATGTTTCCTTATTCTCAACTCTTGATCGGTCTTGCATAATCCTTGCTGGTGTTTAGGTACATTGTTAGTCCCTAGACCCTGACTTGGGCGGGGGGTCTAGAGCAAAATCCCTACTTGTTTGTAAGGCTAGATTATGATATGGCAGTATCAAATCACTCGAACATGAAACAATATTCAAAATATATAAAGAAATAATTTCAATCTTACCAGATTATGAATAATTAACACAGAAGTGCTAGCAAAACTCAGCTGAGCTGCTGGCTATAGGATGGCGTCCCTAAATTTAACTCACTGTCTTTCATATGGGAAAACACCACACTTTAAAATCTGTGTCTAACACACTGAACAATTATTGAAGAATGACCCCAAATGCGCTCTGAGCGCTAATGATATGATTGTCTGTGGCCAATCACTGCCGAGGTTTATTTTTAATTTCAAATTTCCTCACTAAAGTCATTTCAGTCAAGCTTCAGTCACGTATGGATGGTTATCTGTTAGTCTGTCCGTCTCTACTTGTGTTTCTACAAAATTGTGCTCGATTTTTGACCCAACCGTTCTCTCCCCTTCAAATTTTTGTTGTAAAAAGTTATATTTAGACACAGCTACCACCAATGTCCCTTCACTTCTATGCCAAGTAAATTTGAACATCTGTGTCCAAGGTCGTGTTTTTGTGTGCAAATAACCACACTTTTTAGATTCAATTCAGTCTGTCGATGATGTGAACTACACTGTCTTTTGTCATTATTTTCAATATTATCTATCCGTCTGTAAAATTAAGACCATATTCGTTCACTGCTCAGAATAGGCCATCTGGCCAGCTAATTTTTATATTCCTAACATTAATATTAAGAAAAATTTACTTTTTAATTTTTGTAATTTTTTTCAGACATCTGCGTTCTTCCGCTCAAATTCAAATCAAGCGCTTGGTATCGCAAAACGTCCAATTCCGTACCTCGTGTCAATTTGGGGGACTTGAATTTTTTTTACTTTCATCCATTTCCCCCCCCAATTGCGTCTCTTTAGCCTTTCCAGTCATATTTTTTTTTTCCTTTTGATACTCCGTTCCCCTCCGGTCTAGCAAGTCAAATTTATGGAGGGTGATGACCCGCAGTCTAGGCGATCATGTACATCAGCAGCCTACGCATTATGTTTTTATCCTTAAATGTTATCCTTGGAGGAATTTTACCGTTGTATCTCTGTCAATTTCACTACAGTACAGTTGCGGCAATTAGGCTAATGTGTGTGTTTTAATTTGTTTAACTGCTTGTTGAGTCTGGTGTGCTCTGCTCCACATGTCGTAGGTTATTAATGTTATCATTTTTGTTGGGATGGGCCATTTCTTTATACAAGGCATGTCCAGTAGACCCTTTTGCCCATCGGTTCAACCATTCCTCTTTGAAGTTGTTTTGGAGCATTCATTTAACTGTCTGCATGCTTGCTGGAGTGTTTGTCTGAACAATTCTTGCTCCTAGTTTTGCTAGTCTGTCTGCTTTATCATTGCCTGGTATGTCTGTGTGCCCTGGTTTCCACTGGAGAGTGACTCTGATATCGTATTTTGTTAACAGATTATCAATTATTTCGGCCAGCTGTATTATTTCTTTATTTTAAGTTTGGAGGTATCTTCTAAAGCCTGAAGTGCTGATTTTGAATCAGTGAAGATTATGATATCTGAGGGCATATAGATTTCTTGTTTGAATTGGCTGTCTACTGCTGTGAGGGTGGTGTTTACTGCTGTAATTTTTGCTTGGTAATTAGTACAGAGTTCACATGGTACATATATTTCTAGTATGCTGCCATTTGGGTATTTCATTACGCTCCAAGTCCTGCATTTATGTGGCCTTGAATGCTGAGCCATCTTTGTATGCATGTATTGCAGTGCTAGGGTAGCTGTCTATAGTCTCTAAAGTAGTGCTATGTTCGTATGAAGTTGGTCCGGCTCACATATAACTGTAATTCTATTCAGCTTGGTGAAGTTGCTGAGCCCTTTTTCAGAGCTGGTGAATACAGCAACAAAAGCTATCAGCCCTATTCAGAGCTGGCTTTTAAGCTGAGCCTAGAGTTCATCTTTATCTCTACCTGTCACCTTGTTGTGTGTTTTTGGGTTTCTGTTTTGGAAGATTACAGATGTAATTCATTTATTAAGTCTAATAGAGCCCTAGATTTTCATACTTTACAAGTTCTCATAACATACCTCTAAATATGTCTCAAATCACTAATTTACAGTACGAAGAATTCGATTCTTTTTTATTTTTATTTTATTTATTTTTTTTTAAATTTATTTTATTTATTTATTTATTTATTTATTTTTCAAATTCATTATTACTATTATTTTTTTTTAAATTATTATTTTATTTTATTTTAAAAACACTTTAAATATGATGATTATTGCAAATGTAATATTACTTTTATAATGATAAATGCCTTAATAATGCTTAAAGTAAATGTGAGGATGAAAGGATATTAGTATACATGATGAGAGAGAGAGGAAGGGCAGAATGTCAGACGGGCCTGCGTGCCCAATTCTTAACCCTTTGAAAATAAAGTTCGTTCGTTCGTTCGTTCGTTCGTACTTTCATCTCCTCAATGGTTCCTCTGTAAGATGATGGCATCTGCAAATTGTTCACCAGATCTTCACAAGATTCATATACAGCCATCAGTTAAATCAATGAAGAACCTGCTCTCAAATGTAAACAAAACCCTCTGCCATTCATGATAGTGAGGTCTCTAATGAGACACAGAAAGAACACAGCAAGTCAACAAGGCGAGTCTCCAGCCTATAAATGTCCATGACTGTTTTCGATCTATAGCTGAAATCCATGGCATATCTTTAGAGTGTAAATTTTGATTGTTTATACAATTTTCTGGGCCATGCTTCATTCTCCAGTGTGCCCAACATTTAAAATTTCTGAAAGTTGTGCACATGGACTACTTCTCTGCCGCAATTAGGACATCTGAAAATGTAAAAATCTTGGTTTCTTAAACATACCTGTCTCAGCGCATTTCGGATGACAGGTTATGGACCCGTAGTGACAAGGACTAATGACAACATTTGAGGTATCAGAACAGGTGACATACCTGGGATGTTTTTTCTTGTAGAGTTTTTCTGTGTAGATTCTCTTCTTTGATATTTTTCTCAAGCTCTTTGATCTTCGACTGAAGCAAACAAGAAAACCAAGAAGTAATTAGAGAATGCAGGGAGCTCCACTCACAGACAGCGTAATCGCTTGGTCATTTCATATTTGTACAATAATGTTACTTTAACAAGATGAAAGTTGTACGCTTGCATAACATCATACTGGTGAGCTGGCTTTACTGATTAGTAATTAAAATATTTCATTCCCAATATCTGACTCTCAAACCGTAATCAAACCATGACAATGTTTAACACATAATAAATGTTGGCAGTAATCATTCAAACTGCTTGGAGTTGTGAAACAAGTTCCATCATTACAAAGCAACATTATGAATTCCTATCATAAAATATATTCGTCAGTTATCACGTAACAAAAATTCTTGTCAGAACACGCAGACAATGTAGTTTTCATGTTACATGAAATCATGTGACTTATTAAAATAGCTCAGAAAAGCTGCTATTTAAAATGAGAAAGAAAAACGAGACTAGTGGATGAACTCTGATAACATACAGTTTAGAAAAATGAAGCCATGCTACTCAATTAACGTAGCCCTAACTCATTTCTGACTTACATCAAGTTTGAAATTGGCCAATACGTTTGTGCCAAAGTTTTAAATATTAAAATTTATCAAAAATTGGTCCAGTAATTCCATTTTGTGACAGACAACATGAAATTAGTACAGGTCCATAACCCAGAATTCAAACACCTGATAACCAAAATATTCTGAAAATCGAAAGTTTTCTCCAGCTGACTTTTGAGCGATTTTCAAACCAAATTATGAGCGACATCCGAAAACTGAAAAAAATCAGATTTCTGAAACATGGCTGTCCCTGAGCATTTCAATCATGGATAATTCAATAGTACCCTATAAAGACAGGAATACAACCTTTAATAAAACTGTGGAAACATGTCTAGCATTTAAATGCATGAATACTTAGTATAATTTTGTCAGCTTCTAGATATCTATCAACGTGTTTGCAGGTAGCCACGAGCATCCTAATAATCAACTAAATTAGTAGTGATTGAAATAAACAAAATAAACTGAAGTAGCTGTAACTAAACAATGATTTTAACTACAAAATATGAAATGACTAAGCTAACAAAACTTTGAGTACATGCTTAAATCAGAATATCTAACCAGTTGTTTATAAATTATATAAAGCTACCAAGAAAAGCTTCAATTTACATTCACGTAAACATTTTACATTTCTGGGTTAAACAAAGAATACTTAAAGATCTTTGAAAAAAAGGTAGACGCAAGCGGGAAACACGCTGTAATCCCTATCATGTAGCATGCGCAGGTAAATAAGATGCACCCATAATTTAAAAAGATTTTTTGGGGGATAAAAACAGTACTTTTCAGAAACTTATTTATTATACTGAACATATAATACTGCTTTTTATCCTTTTTTAAACAAAAGCATTTTATTGAACATATCACATTTTTTTTATGTTTTTAACATTTCTGCAACAATTTTATGATGTTACTGTTATACTGATTTTTAAAAATACCCTGTAAAATCACTGATGAGGCATAACATAACAACATACTTGTTTATGATAGTTGTGATCATCACCTTATAAGACGCACAGCAGTTTTTTTTTTTAAGATTTCATAAGACAAAAAGTGTCCTATATGGCTCAAAATAGAATATGTTATTTGACCAAATAAAATGCAGCCAAGAAATTACATAGTGTGGCAGACGATAAGTGTCTGTGGTGGGGCTGGCAATCCTATCATGTAAAACTGATGCCACTGAAACCACTACTGTAACATCATGCTTATGCTTGGTGAAGAATGCAGATATGTTGACTCCATGCTCCATAAGGACCACATGAGTCTAAGAACAACCACAATACTGGCTCTAAGCTCCTTTAGGAGCACAAAGGAGAAATAACAAGATGATAAGGGACCGAAGACGCAGCAACAGTCATAAATGCAGTCAGTGACCCATAGCTTGACTGCTTGTGTCAGGGTCAGCGAACCAGAGCTGACCAAGACCCTACTCCACCTCCAAGTGGTGGTCCTGGAAACAGGCTGCATCATTGCAGTCTGGCTGAGAGAGTAGGGATCGAAGAGGGAAGGCTAACCCGGTCCCAAAAATGCCATGCTGAAACCGGATGTGCCGGGCTAAAAGGTGCAAATATCGCAGCTTTGCTGTAAATGGTGACACAGCTTAACAAATGTCCTTTTCAGGACAAACGCAGAAGAAGATGATAAGCTCCAGCAGTGTGTAAGAAATAATGAAAGTATGTACTTTACACAATTACATGGGATGTGTTATATAAAAAATAATTGAAATAGACCTACTAAAAGCTGGACAAGAAGTATACACAGAATTAATTATATGATCTAGTTTTGCAGCTGTTTGCTGTACATGCGCTTCAAAGATGCCCTACATATGAGGAACAGAGAAAGCCCATATAGCCGTCACCAGTACCATTCCTGGAAAATAAACTATAGAACGAACGAACTTTATTTTCAAAGGGTTAAGAATTGGGCACGCAGGCCCATCTTACATTCTGCCCTTCTTCTCTCTGTCACCCTACATACCATATCCTTCCACTCGCACATGTATTTTGAGCATTATTTAAGCATACAACATTATCAAGGTAAAATAATAACATACATTTGTAACATCCAGTCATAATCAAATTTAAGTATGTTAAAAAAAAAAAAGAGGGAGAAAAAAAAATTAAATTTAAAAATTAATTTAAAAAAAACATACAAACAAACAACAATTTAAACCATTCATACAGTAAATTAGACAAAATTTGAAACGTAATCAGATTATGGTGGCATATAATAAAAACTCGTGACATATTGGAAATCTGCTGGTGAATGACCTGGGACTTCGTGTGTTGTCAGCGCATGCGGAATGTTCCCACAGGTGAGCAGCTTTGAGATTTCCAACAACCTCAAGCTGACCAGTGTTATCTTTTAAAATGTTCAAGTTGACATCTGAGAGTGTACAATGATGAGGAGGAGAAAGAAGAAAGAAGAAAAAAAACTGTTGACAAACGATTTAGCCAGATTAACTTCACTCATTCATTCATCCTCCTTGATGTTTCTTAATGAGCTAGTTGTCACCAATAGTTGATCCTCCCACCTCCATTACCACCACCACCATCATCCTTATGCAGAAAGCCAGTGCCAAAACACTTTATGTGCTCTAGCAGTGGTAGCAATTAGTTTTTATGATGAAGCTGGCAGCTCTACACACAATCTCATATTAGTTGGCTCTTATGACATGCCTGCGAGAGCAGCTTTTCTATTCAATCTTCATCTCCTCACAGACCCTCATACGCAACACACGAAATACAGACTAATGTTTTCAACAACAACAAAATTTATATATAAAGGGAAAAATAAGGAACGAACAAACTTATTTTCAAAGGGTTAAGAATTGGGTGCGGAGGCCCATCTAACATTCTGCCCTTCCACTCTCACTTATCTTGCAGGAAAGAAAGACAGGTGGAAACAACACAGGCACTAAGTTTGAAATGACAACCAGAAAGATACAGACTTTCATAAATGGCTGCTCATGCTGAATTAAAGGATTGAAATAAGTACAAGAAGATCACTAATGTGGAACTGATGGAAACAGCTAGACAACAAGATCACTAATGTGGAACTGATGGAAACAGCCAGACAACAAGATCACTAATGTGGAACTGGTGGAAACAGCTAGACAACAAGATCACTAATGTGGAACTGATGGAAACAGCCAGACAACAAGATCACTAATGTGGAACTGATGGAAACAGCCAGACCACAAGATTAATGTGGAACTGATGGAAACAGCCAGACAACAAGATCACTAATGTGGAACTGATGGAAACAGCCAGACAACAAGATCACTAATGTGGAACTGATGGAAACAGCCAGACAACAAGATCACTAATGTGGAACTGATGGAAACAGCCAGACAACAAGATCACTAATGTGGAACTGATGGTAACAGCCAGACAACAAGATCACTAATGTGGAACTGATGGAAACAGCCAGAAAAACAAGATCACTAATGTGGAACTGGTGGAAACAGCCAGACAACAAGATCACTAATGTGGAACTGATGGAAACAGCCACACAACAAGATCACCAATGTGGAACTGATGGAAACAGCCAGACAACAAGATCACTAATGTGGAACTGATGGAAACAGTCAGACAACAAGATCACTAATGTGGAACTGATGGAAACAGCCAGACAACAAGATCACTAATGTGGAACTGATGGAAACAGCCAGACAACAAGATCACTAATGTGGAACTGATGGAAACAGCCAGACAACAAGATCAATGTGGAACTGATGGAAACAGCCAGACAACAAGATCACTAATGTGGAACTGATGGAAACAGCCAGACAACAAGATCACTAATGTGGAACTGATGGAAACAGCCAGACAACAAGATCACTAATGTGGAACTGATGGAAACAGCCAGACAACAAGATCACTAGTGTGGAACTGATGGAAACAGCCAGACAAATACCAGTGAAACAAGAGGTGAGAAAAAGACACTGGATTTGGATAGGATGCACAATGTGACAACCAACTGATAGCATTACAAGGTAATCCCTGGTTTGGAATCCCCACGGGAAAAGAAATATATGGAGACCCAAAAAACATGAAAGAGATAAACAAGACATTAAAAGACTCTGAGTGGTTGGCACAGGACAAGGAGGTCTGACATGTTGTTGTTGAGGACTTGTGTTCCACAGGGAGCTAACAGGGTTTGATTAATTAGTTTGAATGCACAAAATTAGACAGTCTCACAAGACAGCTAGATAGAACCCTGCAGGTGAAACATTAAAAAACAAAGAATGCTCAAAGAAACTAGGAGAAGAACAACAAAGATGGAACAAACATAGGATGGAAAGACCAGGAACAACTTGACCTTGCTAACACAAGAAAGATACAAGTGGGGATTTTTTTTAAATATCAGTGCTGCACACTCTGGAAGAAGCTTGAAAAAACAAGAATGTTAGAAAGATGTGAATGAATCAAAACTACACTCTTCACGTCTATTATGACATAAATTGTGTTTATACTTTTTAATTAACACTACTACAAAGATGTTTATAAAAAGCTAATGGAGACTGATAGATAACTCAAATGCTACAAGTTGTCATAAAGCTACAATCTACTAAGAGGAAGAATAAATAGTGACTGAGATGATACCTCTGTCCCAGCATTCTCTAACTTCTGCCGAGTCCAAGGTATAGACAGGAAGAAAAAAAAAACAAACATCAGCTAAACAGTACAGACCAAAAATTTAAAACGCATATTAAAAACATGTTCAATGTCTTGCCTGTAACAGTGTGCTAAGTACTTCTTTATTTCTTCTTCTTCTTCCTCATTCGTCTTGAAAAGGACGTTGGTTGTATTGTGTCGCCGTTACAGCGAAGCTGCGATATTTGCGTCTTTTGGCCCGACACATCCGACTTCCGCACAGCATTTTTTGGTACCGGGTTTGCCTTCCCTCTTCGATCCCTACTCTCTCAGCCAGATTGGAGTGATGCAGCCTGTTTCCAGGACCACTACTTGGAGGTCGAGTAGGGTCTTGGTGTCGTGTGGTGAGTACTGGGGCAACTACAACAGTAGTTTTTGCCAGGAATAGTCTATGAGATATAGATATAAGGTCTCTAGAAATTGGCTCGTTAAGAAATAATAAAGACCTATTCGAGATAGGGACAAGAAGACAGGAATGCGAATGCTTTCCACTAGACAGTGTTTTCTAATTAATTATGGAAAGAGTTCTCTTTCCCCACGACCTTAGCTTCTGCCCTTAGATCCCGTAAAGAAAAAGCCCCCAACCTCATCTGAGTAGAGAAAGGTTCCTATAGGTGAATATGTAACACAGACAGCACGAGTGATACATTAACAAACTCTTGATAATGATCAACCGATCGTTGGGTTTATTAATGAAATATCCACACATATAGGGTTAGTAATGGTTAGAACGTGATGATGGTGAAAGACGATTCACACAAAACACACAGATGAGATAATAAAATTACAGTTAATTAAGTAATAGTTAATTAAGAATGAACTGGTGTAAAGTGAAATGATGATGTGATATGATACGTGTTACCAAAATGGTGAGTACTCTACACAGTCCATGTGTCTCTAAATGCTTCTCCTAGATATGAGGATTCACATGTATGCATAAAATGTCCCAAGTTGTTATACGTTATGTCGAGTGGGGTATCTCTAAGTTGAGGACGTTCTGATGAATACTGTTGTCGTACGGAGAACGCTGACGAGATATCTATGTATATTCCTTCACTGTTTGAGTATATCTCTGTAGTGTTGATCAACAGTTAATAGCTGTCATATGAACAAAAGGTCTGTTGTCTAATCTCCCGACGGTACTGGTCAGACTAGATATCTTCACGAAATGTTAGTAATATGTAGACTCATAATCTTGCGTATGTAGTCGTGATTCATATACTTTCGAGTCTGCTTCATAAAATGCGCTTAAGAGTGTGTTGCACGTGGTATAAATATGCGATTCCTCTTTTGAGCTCTTTTGCTTGACTTCAGATAATAATGATCTTTCGAGTGATTTGAATTTATGATGACTCTGTATTGAACTTGTGATAACTCTGTATTGATCTTGTGAGCAAGCAGTATATGGTGACGAAAAATGCTGCGTCCACCTTATGACTTGTGGGTGAGACAATATTCCTTTTTAATGGAGGAATGAAAGATGTCCTATGGCGAATTCTGCTAGCCAGATGTCCGTTTTTGATAACTTATTTCTGGTTAGACGTCAGACACATTGCGTGTAGACTCAGACTTCTGATGAACTGAAGACACACAAAAGTCTTCGTAAGTTTTCACATTTAACATCACTGGTTGACTTGCATTTAAACTACTGCTCATTATTCATCTCTCTCTCTCTGAGTTCAATTCTAATGATGTTAAATATCTTGTGCATGAGAGTGTGTGCGCATGGGAGACTGTGATGATGATAAAGGTGAAATATGAACTATTAATTACCTCCTATCATCCTATCATCTTCTAGGAAAATCTTCTGATTTTATTAATCAGTTATGCCAAGAATTATTTGAAACTTTATCTTTCGCACATTTTAGCTGTGAGGTTAAAATAAACAAAATAAGAAAATGTATTAATAAGTATAAGATCTACTAACCTTCTTTTCCCTTCGCAAAATCCTTTAAGAACACAATTAATCACAGAACTGAATTATCATCCACTCTGAATAAACACGTGTATTAGGCTATGCGTTTTTGGGTTTAATCTCTTCCTCACAAGGTAAAAAAACTGGACTGCCTTACTCTAGTAGATTATGCGGTATTATATATTTCTGGAAGTCACCCAAGCTGGGCGTCCAATGTGGTAAACCAACGCTTGTCTGAACCGCGGTGAGACGTTTTCCCCTGGCCAATCTGGGCGTCCAATGTGGTGTCACAGAAATTACCGCATGCCCAAATGTTTGATTCGGATAACCAGATGTGTCTCCACCAGATTTATCACGATGCAATGTGGGCTTCAAACGATAATGTCGGGCATGGCGACTCAATCAAAGGACTTTTATTTCCCCCGATGAAAGAGCAAATGTGGTTCTCTAGATACCGGTCGCGAGTAATCACAACAATGAAATAGCAAATATGGATCGCAAATGTTGCATGAAAGAGCAAATGTTGGAGAAAATACAATACGAAAGATGTAAGAAAAGATAGAGCAATAAGGCCTTTGCGATCGTTTATCACAATAGCCCCTCCTCAAGTGTGATGTCAATCGTACTCAGGAGAGCTAAGCCTTCTTGCTCGGGATTCCTTAATCCTTTTCCTCATCTTCGTTTTTCTCTTCGGTTTCCACCCTTTCCTCTACTTGTTTGTGCTCTCCGTCCTGCCTCATAGGATGACGGCTTAAAAAATCCGCTCCTACGTTATGTTTTCCTTGGATATAGTCCACTTGGAACGTGTAAGGTTGTAGAACAAGCGACCACCTCATCAGTCTAGCATTCAAATTCTTTGAATTGGCGAGGAAGGTCAGAGGTTGGTGATCACTCTGGATTGTAAATTTCCTTCCGTACAGGTATGCTTGAAATTTTTGTATTCCCCAGACGAGGGACAAACATTCCTTTTCGATTGTGGAATAGTTTTGTTCTGCTCGGTTTAACTTCCGACTCGCATATGCGACCGGAAATAGATTTGGTGGGCTTCTGTCATCTGGCTGTAGTAATGTAGCCCCGATTCCAATGTTACTGGCATCTGTGCGCAAGATGAATTTTCTAGTTAAATCCGGAAGCCGTAAAATAGGTTTTGTGGTAAGTTTCTCTTTTAAGAGTGCATATGCATGTTCACATTCTGCTGACCATGTCACTTTATCTGGGTTTCCTTTCTTGGTTAGCGATGTAAGCGGTGCACAGAGGCTATTAAAATCCTTTATATATCTCTGGTAGAATCCACAGAGAGATACAAATGACCGGACATCCCTTTTATAGTTGGTGCGAGAAATCTTTTCCACCACTTTGTAGGGTCCCCTCCAGCAAATCTGCAATTTATTACTGCTACTTGGCAGAAGAAGTAGCACCTTCTCTCCTACTGCTAGTTCTCGGTCCTTCGCATTGCGATTGTAATATTTGGCATGTTTCCGCCTAGCCTCCCGTACTTTCGCTGTGGCTAATTCCCAGCCAGTCTTCAGGCGTTGTTTCAAGTCTGTGACGTACTGGAAGGCTGATGTGACAGTGTCGTCTGCCTTGGCATCTGTCCATGTTCTTAGTAATGCTTCTAATGGACCTTTAATAGGTCTTCCGAAGAGTAATGTGGCCGGAGGAACTCCAGTTGACGCATGCGGTACTTCCCTATAAGCAAATAATGCGGCAGGAAGATACTGATCCCAAGTTTCTGGCTTCTCCTGTGCCAACTTCCGAAGAATAGAGGTGAGCGTCCCGTTAAACCGCTCTACTTGCCCGTTACTTTGGGGGTGATAGGGTGAAGTATGGATATGCCTAGTCTTGAATATTCTAAGCACCTCCTCTGTCAACTTGCCTCTAAATTGTGACCCGTTGTCTGTGAGAATTTCATGCGGAAAGCCCAATCTAGTAAAGATATTCAGTAAAGCGTCAGCTACATGCACTGAGTCGCATGCTGGCATGGCTATGGCTTCGCCCCACATGGAACAGGTGTCCACTAAGGTAAGGATATGGGAGTTCCTCTTCTTAGTTCTCAGCAGAGGTCCAATTATATCCACGGCCACTCTTTCAAATGGGGTGCCCAAGATTGGCATCTCCCCAAGGGTCGCGGGTGCCGTCCAGTGTTTTGGTGCAACTTTCTGGCACTGAGGACAAGACTTGACGAAACGTTCAATGTCGCCGGTGATCCCTGGCCAATAATAGTGGCAGGCGATCCTTTGAGTCGTGGCGCTCATTCCCATGTGTCCACTAAATGGGATAGAGTGGCCCATCTCAAGCACCTGGTTCCTATAGGTTGCAGGAACTACTAATTGGTTGTGTTCCTGTCCCTCATTTCCAGTTCGGCGATACATCAATCCATTTTTCATAAAGAAGTCTCCCTTGGTAGGTGGGTTGTGTGTCCTAGGTAATTTTTTAAAACAGGGCGCCAGTGAGGAATCTTCCATTTGGGCCCTCTTCAATTCCTCGGGGAGGATATTGGTAGGAGGTTCCTGCTCTGCGTCTTTTCTTGACTGTCCTCTAGTCTGTACGGCCGCCATGACTAGTGGTTGAGTAGGTTCTCCAAGGAACACATATCTACATCCCAAGATTAAAGAGTAGATTGGTTCTTCCATGATAGCTGCACGAATCTCTCCTGTCACATAACGAGATTCCACTCTGATAAGTGCAATTGGCAGTGTCATGGGTGCAACATCCTTCGTCGGACCTTGGATGTCGACACTCTCTTCTGTTATCTGGTCAGGGGTGACAAGAGATGCCCTGACCACCGCATCGAAAGCAAGTCCTGTGTCATAAAGGCACTCCACAGATTGTCCGTTTACGAGGACTGATTCGATGACGGGAGGATGAGAAACGTTTCCGGTTCTCTGCTCCTTCCGGGGTGACGATTTTGTCTGCAGACATGCAGCATGTTGGGGAGGAGGTCTGCGCTTGCACTCATTAGTGTTGTGATTGTTCAAGCGACAGTACTTGCACCATTTATCTCCCTGTCTCTGGTGTGGCGCAGCATTTTTCTTGTTTTGCTCTTTGTAGTTATCTTGTTTTGCGTGCTGTTTATGCGAGATGTGTGGTCCTTTGCTTTGTTGGTCTGGTTGGGAGCGAGCAGGTTGCTTTGGCGCCTGATCCGAAAACTTCCTTCTGGCTCCTTGAGACTCCATGAGAGCATTGTGAAATCGCTCTGCCAGTGTAAGAATATTTTCTAACCGGTCAGCGCCGTTTTCAGTGAGAAATCTACGCATTTCCACCGACATAGACTCTTTTAGCTGCTCTATCACAATCAGCTCTTTCAACCCGTCATAGTTCTCGGTAAAGTTTCCCAGTGTACACCACTTCACTAAGTAGTCTTCAATACGGGCTGCGAACTGTGAGAAAGTCTCTCCGGCCTCCTTCCTAGAACCTCGAAATTTTTTCCGATAAGCCTCTGAATGAAGCTCATACCTCACCAAGAGAGCTTTTTTTAATGCCTGATAGTCATCTTGCTCTCCGGCCGGAAGTTTATTAAAAACTTCATAGGCGGCTCCTCTTAGGCCCTGGGAAAGTTTCAAGTTCCACTTCCGTTCTTCAAGTCCAAACCTTGTTGCAAAGCGTTCAAAGTGGTCTAAAAAGGCGTCCATGGTATCATTCCTTTCTGAAAAAGGTTCCAGCGGAAAGTTCATGGCATTGGGTGGTGCAGGTTGCGAAGTAGGCACACCATCTGAGTGGGGTGAGTACCCTCCATCAAAGTTGGAAGCCGCTGCACTTTTTGCCAGCTCTATCTGATTGGTCTGTCCCTGGATTTCCAGTTGCTTCATCTTTAGTGCATGCTCTGCTTCTTCTTTCCGCTCCGCTGCTTCTGCGGCTTTAGTTAATTAAGAATGAACTGGTGTAAAGTGAAATGATGATGTGATATGATACGTGTTACCAAAATGGTGAGTACTCTACACAGTCCATGTGTCTCTAAATGCTTCTCCTAGATATGAGGATTCACATGTATGCATAAAATGTCCCAAGCTGTTATACGTTATGTCGAGTGGGGTATCTCTAAGCTGAGGACGTTCTGATGAATACTGTTGTCGTACGGAGAACGCTGACGAGATATCTATGTATATTCCTTCACTGTTTGAGTATATCTCTGTAGTGTTGATCAACAGTTAATAGCTGTCATATGAACAAAAGGTCTGTTGTCTAATCTCCCGACGGTACTGGTCAGACTGGATATCTTCACGAAATGTTAGTAATATGTAGACTCATAATCTTGCGTATGTAGTCGTGATTCATATACTTTCGAGTCTGCTTCATAAAATGCGCTTAAGTGTGTGTTGCACATGGTATAAATATGCGATTCCTCTTTTGAGCTCTTTTGCTTGACTTCAGATAATAATGATCTTTCGAGTGATTTGAATTTATGATGACTCTGTATTGAACTTGTGATAACTCTGTATTGATCTTGTGAGCAAGCAGTATATGGTGATGAAAAATGCTGCGTCCACCTTATGACTTGTGGGTGAGACAATATTCCTTTTTAATGGAGGAATGAAAGATGTCCTATGGCGAATTCTGCTAGCCAGATGTCCGTTTTTGATAACTTATTTCTGGTTAGACGTCAGACACGTTGCGTGTAGACTCAGACTTCTGATGAACTGAAGACACACAAAAGTCTTCGTAAGTTTTCACATTTAACATCACTGGTTGACTTGCATTTAAACTACTGCTCATTATTCATCTCTCTCTCTCTGAGTTCAATTCTAATGATGTTAAATATCTTGTGCATGAGAGTGTGTGCGCATGGGAGACTGTGATGATGATAAAGGTGAAATATGAACTATTAATTACCTCCTATCATCCTATCATCTTCTAGGAAAATCTTCTGATTTTATTAATCAGTTATGCCAAGAATTATTTGAAACTTTATCTTTCGCACATTTTAGCTGTGAGGTTAAAATAAACAAAATAAGAAAATGTATTAATAAGTATAAGATCTACTAACCTTCTTTTCCCTTCGCAAAATCCTTTAAGAACACAATTAATCACAGAACTGAATTATCATCCACTCTGAATAAACACGTGTATTAGGCTATGCGTTTTTGGGTTTAATCTCTTCCTCAAAAGGTAAAAAACTTGACTGCCCTACTCTAGTAGATTATGCGGTATTATATATTTCTGGAAGTCACCTGGCCAAGCTGGGCGTCCAATGTGGTAAACCAACGCTTGTCTGAACTGCGGTGAGACGTTTTCCCCTGGCCAATCTGGGCGTCCAATGTGGTGTCACAGAAATTACCACATGCCCAAATGTTTGATTCGGATAACCAGATGTGTCTCCACCAGATTTATCACGATGCAATGTGGGCTTCAAACGATAATGTCGGGCATGGCGACTCAATCAAAGGACTTTTATTTCCCCCGATGAAAGAGCAAATGTGGTTCTCTAGATACCGGTCGCGAGTAATCACAACAATGAAATAGCAAATATGGATCGCAAATGTTGCATGAAAGAGCAAATGTCGGAGAAAATACAATACGAAAGATGTAAGAAAAGATAGAGCAATAAGGCCTTTGCGCTCGTTTATCACACTTGGTCAGCTCTGGTTTGCTGACCCTGACGCAAGCAGTCTAGCTATGGGTCGCTGACTCATTCATCTCTTTTGCTGCATCTTCTGTCCCACTTCTTTATTTAAAACATTACATCTTTCTAGCACGGACAGCGTTAACTACCTGTTCCCCATTACCCCATACGTTAAATGAACGATTTACTTCATCATCATCATTACTTCCCTTGTTTTATCCTTATGGAGCATGGAAGCACCACAGCAACATGTTCCCTTCCATGAAGCCTGCACCAAAACATTCACATGCTTTAACAGTGGTGGTTTCTGTAGAATTTTGTTTTACGTGATGAGGTTGCAAACCACACACAAAACCATCTCTTACACAATACGAGTACATACAATATAACTCAACATATTAGATGCCAGCATGTACGATATGTAGGAAGCCTGTATAAAGGCAAAATGGCACGACCATGTGCGCTTTCACAGCAAGGCAATGGCGCAGTTTGGATAGTCCTTGGTTCAATTCCAGGTTATCCTATCACTTATGTTTCTTTTCTGTTGTCCACCTTCTTTATGTCCAACGAGTGCCTGTTAATTACAGTAGAACTCCATTTATCCGAACCCCAATTATCCGAACATCCAATTATCCGAACACTTTTTCCAGAAAAAAAAAATCAGGTGCCACCAGTCACGTTAGACTACATTTCTATATCTTTTGATGCGGTAAGCTTCAAATGTATGCGAACAATTTGTAGAGGATGGGATGGGCTAATGGTCGGTCACTTATGTACAGGAAGTCAGTTAGATCATAAAGTCAGTTAATATCTAGTTTACCAATCCAGTGTACGTGTGCGTTCTAGGCAGAACACTGGCTAAACAGACAGTTCAACTTAAAATAATTGTGTCTGCTACTACAGCAGAATAATTTTGGTGTACAAGTATTTCTCTGTGCGATATGGCATCTTCCAGTAGGCCTAAAGCATATAAAAGGAACCGCAATGTTTTGTCAATTGAAACGAAAACAGAAATTATCAAGAGACTAGGAAAAGGTGAAACTGTGTCTTCACTTGCGAGGATTTTCAATGTTGGGAAAGCTACCGTCTCTGACATCAAAAGTAACAAGGATAAAATTAAGAGTTTTGCATCGACATTGGATAGTGAAAATGGGTCGAAGAAACGTAAAACCACGAGAAATGCGAAAGATTTGAAATTGGGAGAGGCTTTGTGTATATGGTTTGAGCAAAGAAGAAGCAAAGGAACCTATCTCTGGCTCTCTATTGTGTGAAAAGGCACTTCAGTTCAACAATCAACTTGACGGTCCTCCTGACTTTAAGGCTAGCCAGAGATGGTTAAGAAACTTTAAATCTCGTCATGGCATACGAGAATTGGAGATTCAAGGGGAATCTTTATCTAGCAATGCAACTGCCGCTGAAAATTTTAAAGAAACATTCTTGGCTTTTTTTGGAAGAAGGCGGCTATTCAATCGATGATGTGTATAATGCCGATGAGACTGGCTTATACTGGAAATCATTGCCTCAAAAATAACTTGCATCTCAGCGCGAAGCAGCTGCCCCTGGGTTTTAAAAGTGCAAAGAGAGAGTAACAATTTTGGTAGCCGCGAATGCCAGTGGAAGTCATCGTTTACCGGTGCTAATGATCGGCAAAACCAAAAAACCACGTTGTTTAAAGAATGTGACATGTCTCCCATTGTGCTACAAAGCACAGAAGAGTGCTTGGATGAATAGTGAAATATTTCTTGATTGGTATACAAATCAGTTCATCCCAAATGTGAAGAGGTTGAGAGAACAAGAAAAGAAAACTGGAAAAGTAATTCTTCTACTGGACAATGCATCATCTCATCCAGAGACGGATACATTGAATGCAGTTGATGCAAATTTTAAAGTAATTTTTCTGCCTCCCAATGATTCAACCAATGGATCAGGGTGTTATAGCAAAGCTTAAAAAGATGTACAAGAAGAAAGTCCTGCGTCGTTTATTGTCGGCTGAAGATGAAGAAAGTGTGGTGGCGTTTTCCAAAAAGCTTAATCTCAAAGACTGCTGCTATATGTTTGCTGATGCTTGGACCACCCTGTCACAAGATAATCTCAACAAGGCTTGGAATAGATTGCTTGGGAAAGAAGGAGGAAATGAAACTACTGCAGTGGACACAAATGATGATTGCATAAATGAAGTTGTGGAACTGTTTCAAGCAATGCCCGGATTTTCGGACTGTGACAAAGATGATGCACACTTGTGGCTAGAAGATGATAATGATTCTGGTTTTCAGTATTTGAATGACGAAGAAATGTTGTCTTTTGTGCAAGAAGAAAACCAAATACATGTAGTGACCGATGATGAAGACTCCTCAGAAGTACATGATGTACTTGTAGATTATGAAGAAAACCCAAAACGTCGACCAAGTCCTGAAGAGGACTTTATAGCACTAGAATCAGCGATGGCTTGGTACGAGCAAGAAGATGACAGCTGTCCTACACAGCTTCTGCTGTTGAAGAGAATGCGGGACTTAGCAGCCAAAAGGAGACTATCCAGTTTGGTGCAAAAGAGGATTCCTCATTATTTTAAATAGTGGGCTACATCTGTGCAAGTACATGTATACGTAAGTTGCGCCTGGTTTTGAATCGTTTGTAATGTTATTTTGAAAACATTTCTCTTTCTTAAAAAAAAAAAATTAATACAAGTAGTACATGCACTGCAGTGTAATGAAAGATTTTGGTGATACAGTGATCTAATACAGTGTGGATATTATTATTACAGTACAAGTAAATATGTTTTTCTAACGAGACCTTTGATATCATCTTGAACGGGGAAAAACTACAGAAAGTTGAAAGTTTCAATTATTTAGGCAGTAAAATGACTCAGGATGGTGACACAACAAGAGAAATCCATACTAGAATTGCTTTGGCAGCTAGCGCCTTCAATAGATTATCTAACATTTGGAAATTACGATCATTGAATATACATACCAAGCTTCGTCTGTTTAATTCAAATGTTATCTCAGTGTTAACATACGGCTGTGAGAGTTGGAAAATAACAAAATCATTGGAGAACAAGCTGAATACATTCGAGAACAAATGTCTTAGAAAACTCATGAACATCAGTTGGAAAGAATTCAAGACTAATCGACAAATAAGAGAAGACTCTAGGCAGAAATATGTCTCCGACTATATAAGGAAAAGACGATGGTCATATATCGGTCATGTCCTACGAATGCAAAACAACAGAATACCACTACAGGCGCTCACTTGGGTTCCTGAGGGTAAGCGGAAAAAAGGAAGACCAAAAGAAACACTCAGAAGAACAATAATAAGAGAAGGAAGAACGTTGGGCCTAAATAATGTGCAAGAGCTAAGAGGAGTGGCGTCACAACGAACAACCTGGAGAGCACTGGTTTCTGCCTTATGCGCCGTGTTTGGCGCTTAAAGAATTTATTATTATTATTAAATATGTTTTATAGTGTATTTTTCTTGTGATGGTTAATTATTTTTAGACATATGTGTACATGTACTTGATACATTATGTAATCCAATTATCCGAACATTTGATTATCCGAACGATGCTCGGTCCCATGGTGTTCGGATAAATGGAGTTCTACTGTACCTTTATTTATTTATTTACTACTCATAGGACTTAGGTTTCCTTCATTATTTATGTAAGAGTACACCCATCCTTGACTTCATGAAATAGTCTATCCTGTGTTGTTCCTCTTCCTCTAGGCTTTACTAAACACATGACGTTCAGCCTTTATTTGGTTTATACTTGCAAATAGGAAAGTTATATTAGTGATTGAGTCTTGAAATGTCTGGGTCATTTATAGGTCCTATATTCTGTGGTAGCATAGGTCTCATGGCAATGACCAAGGCCAATGAAGCACATTCTTTTGGGGTGCTAATCTGGCTTTGCATCCTTTCACAATTTATTTTCACAAGAAGAAGATGGTGCTGTTTAGATTGTCCTTGGTTTGATTCCAGGTGAGCCTATCACTTTTGTTTCCTTTCTGTTGTCTTGTGTCCTCCTTTCTGCCTAACAAGTGCCTGTTAATTACCTTTATTTATTGAATAAAGACAGTAGCCTGACCTTATAACCTCTCACTCCTGTCAATGCTTGAATAAAGACAGTAGCCTGACCTCATCGCCTCTCACTCCTGTCAATGCTTGAATAAAGACAGTAGCCTGACCTCATAAACTCTCACCTCTGTTAATGCTTAAATAAAGACAAAAGGTCAGCACTCTGACCTCATAACCTCTCACCTCTGCTACTGTTTGAGTTGCTGTCAGCCTAATCTGATCCCTCTCAAGTTCATTCAACCTGTCCATGTGCTGTCTGACCTCTGCCCCAGTTACGTCTCTCTCCTGATGTGTTTTCCCCATTTGCTCCATCAGATCTCTCTGGTTCCTCTCTGAGTTCTCCACCAACTTCCTCATCTCATGCAGCTGCTTTTCTAACAGGTGGCACCGACGTTCTGCAGAAGACAGCTGACCCTCCAGTTCTGAAAGTTGATGGAAGAGAGACATCAATCAATGAGATCAGCAGCGCCTATGTAAGATTTTCTCTACAAGCTTCAGTCATGCAGGAGTGACAGAGTGAGAAATGATATCAGAAAAATTGTAGGAACTTTATCCAGCATAAAATATATAGAGGCAGAAAAATAAACGGTTTGGCCATCTCATGAGAATGGAGCTACTACATGCTCACAACAGTCAAAGATCTGGTTTTATGGCATGGTGTAGATTAAGAGGCAGATCATTCACTATTTTCCTCTGGGCTCCTTACGAAGCATGCAGCAACCACATCAGTTAGCACCTTGTAGGAAGCATTACCAAGCATACACATACTCTTGCAGCTGTGGTTTATGTGGCACTTTGTTTAACATGATAAGGTTGCCAGTACCTGGCACAACCTCAAATCAGTCACCTTGAATGAGACGTCTGAGTGTACAGTGTGCCTATTCTTTCATTGTCTCTTAAGTGATCTCCGGAAAACAGCCGGATGGATAGACAATATTACAGAAATCCTACAACAACACAGCAGCAGCCAAACTTGCCCCATAAACAAAAACTTCAGCTCCCCATTACATTATTTCCTGGCAAGTGGACCACAACAGTAAAAGTGAAGAAAGTCATACAATATTTCACACCTGCTCACAGATTTTCTTATCATTTTTCTCACACACAAAACAAAAAACTTTCACATCTAAAACAAAAGAAACATATATATTTTTGCATAAATAAGACGTTACTAAACTCATCACATATCTGCTCTTATAAGACATAACTGATATCAGTTTATGTCTGATATGCTAAATAAGACATAACTGATATCATTATATGTCTGATATGGCTAAGTAAGACATAACTGATATGATTATATGTCTGATATGACTAAGTAAATATGTCTGTTTAAAAAACAAACATACTGAATAAATATAGCAAACAAGTGAGACTGAACATCAACTTGAAGAAGACAGAGGTTGTGACGCTTAATGTATTAAATCCTGAGGCCATAAAAATAAGGAACCAAAAGCTGGAACAAACAGATACATTTACATATCTAGGAAGCATGGTAACACCAGACGGCGGAACAAGTAAAGACATCAGTGATAAGGTTGATAATGTTGGATTTTTATTCCCGTTAATGATATCCACCAAAAGGATAAATATAAGTGGATGGAAGCAGACATCATCATCATCAGTGGATAAGATCTCTATGGTGTTGCTTGCTCCACTGTAGTGTATGGAATGTCAACTTGACCTACGCAGTGGTGTGTAGACATGGATTGAGTGTACAATGTGCGAATGATGATAAGGGTTCGTGTTGTTGACAAATGTTCTTTTCTCACACTCATGTATGACTGGAAGTCATCGACACCAACGACTGTGTACCTTTTCTAAAGTTTAATTGGACGTACACACTCGACAGCACAGATAGTGACAAATCACAGGTTGGCATAATACATCATAGTACAGTGGATAACTGGTCTTGCAATGTTATGTTACATGGGCACTCATGTAGATTAATATTATAATGGACTGTCAGTAGCCAAGCCCTCAGCATCGCCCATACATATAACTCATCTGACTTCACTGACTGAGCACGTCAGCTTATAAACAATATTTCAGATGGCTTCTAAACCTAATCTCGTTTAGCGACGATTCTCCCACATAATGTTCAGCACATATTTTTTTCATATAATAATATTGAACCGCTGATAAAGGGTTCTCATGTGTAGCAGTGATCTCTGGACTAAACAAGCGATAATACGGGCATCCCCTTTTCTCTTCTTGAAAGTCACTACATGTTTGGATCCAAGATGGCTTCACTCGTGAGCTGTCACTCACGTTTGGATACAGATAATGAATCTGTCCTAAAGTTAGTCATTCATAAAACATTGCATTGCTCTGTAGATTTGATCATGAACAATTGACTGCATTCTACAGAATATAGTGCTGCTAGGAATCGAAGTCGTTTTCATCGAGTCAAATATATTCTCTTATCGAAAATGGTGGCTTCGTACGAGAGTTCATAAAAGTATCTTGGATTACCTTGGAAGCCAAATCACAAAATCACATCACCCACTCTCTAAAACTCCTCTAAAGCGACAGCACATCACGCCGGAATAGCCTTTTGACCTCTTCTAGAGAACAACAGATACTATATAGTTTCGACCTTAGATATGTAATGTAAAATATAACAGATATAAGCCAGACTCGTCCTACTCAGACAAACAATACACATAAATTCAGGCCATAGATATTCTGAAGCAAGAACAATCTATTATTACCCAAACAACGAATAAATCGCAAGTAAACATGGATATTATTCCATTATCCGCTGGGGGGAGTTTTGATCGGGGAAAGGATAAGGCACGTGGGGGGGGGGGGGGGGGCGAGCAGGGACGAGGAGGGTAGCAGTCGAGAAGGGGGGAGGCGGAGTGGGGGGGGCGTGGTGGAGGGCAGTGAGGATGGGTACAGGAGGTGGGTAAAGGGCGGTTCTCTCTTGACTGAGGGCGGAGGGGGGCGCGGGATGAAGCGCGGCGGGGTGAACAAACACAAGACGTGGGGGGGGACTTGAATATATTTAGGTCTATTAAATACTATATATGTGAGTCTAAACCTAGTTATACTCGAAGGCATCGGCATGGTCGAGCTCGGAGATCCAAGTGTCTTTTAGCCATTTGCGGAGCTTCTATCGGGGGTGGGGGGAGGTTGGGTTTGCGCCGGGTATCAGAGCAGGAGAGGAGAGATTAGGGAACGAACTTGGGTTTGGATGAGTGGTGGGACTATCGTCTATGTTCACTGTATCATTTACTGCAAAGGGAACTATCGGATGTACCGCGGCGGGATTCCTGGACGTGGGGAGCGAGAGTGGTGAGGGGGGCGAGCACGTCTAGTCTTCTATAGTGTTAGGGAGGGAGTGGCTAGGGATAGTTTGGTATGAGTACGAGGATTAAGCTGGTTGTATAGAGGCGGGCTTGGTAGGCGCAGGCCTTATATGTTCAGGAGGGTCTTAAGACACGTGTCTTTAAGGGGTGTCTATGGAGCAGAGGATACTGAGGTGTTACACATGTAGATACTATTATGAGGGGTTTCGAGCACAAGTAGGGGTCACTTCATCTATGTATCTATTCGTATCGATGAGTAGCGTGGTTTACTTGGACGGACGCAAGACAATGTTTATGGGGTGGTATTCTCGAGACATGCGAGCTACAAGTGTGGTTTGGTATCTCTCGGCAGGAAGGAACAAGTGTGGATAGGCATCAACACTGAGACGAGTAACACCAGGGGGGGGTATTTGTTTGGCTGCGCGATATATGTATGGGGGAGGGGGCTCTAAGGGAGGTCGGGGACACATGTATAACATGCCGAGGGAGGTTGCAAGGCAGTTTGCGGTGAGCACACTTCTCTAGGGAGGCGCGTAAAGGAGGTGGTGACATCTTTCTGTATTTGGGGGGCAGCTAGACATTGAAACACAATTGCAGGACTAGTAGGCACATTGGCTGTTTGACAAATTTGTGAGACAGGTCTAGAGTAGTGTCCAACACAGCTTATATGGAGATTGGTTATCTAACATAGATGTTGCAGCAGGGTGATGAGTTGCTATGTGCGACGAGAGATCTATGACAAGTGCGTGATTTATCAGGGTCGGTTCGAGGTGTTCGGTACACAAGTGGATAGATTAAGTGTGGTTAGTGTGTACTTAGGATTATCTTCTGGGGGGGGGGGGGAGGGCGAGATATAGGCCCTGTACACACTTTGTTTAAGTAGAGTGTATGTTGCGGGGTCTTGAGGGGGGTGGTTTGGGGAGAGTCTTAGGGTCGGTTGGGGGGGGGGTGTCTACTTGGCAGGATTGGTGCGTGCGTGCGATGAATTTTCTCAGGGATGGCTCGAGTGTACAGATAGTTGAGTTCTGGCGACATCATGGAGGGAGTACACATGCCACATTTAGGGGTACTATGCGGAGCTACAGGACAATCTGGGTTGCAGTAGTCTAGGTGAGGTGGGCAAAACGGACGTAGTAGGGAGAGGAGAGGCAGCTTGAGTTTGACTTCGTCTGAACATGGCAAGAGAGAGAATCGGATTGATCAAGTAGCTGTTTTTATTGCAAGGGTGCAGTGAGGGGGGAGCACTATCACATCGAGGGTCGGTGTAGGGGGGTTGGCTGTCCCTATGGGGGAGGGGATGTTTGGCATGGTGCGGGGTTTAGTGGTGGTAGACAGGGAGATGAGGGGGAGGTAGTGGTGGGGTGGGAGTCGGAGAGAACTGCAATTGAACAAGTTTTGTGGATGGGCTGTTTGTGACTGCCTATCGGTACTACATATTTCGCACTGAGCAGGGTATTGGACTGCTTGGGGATATCTATGGCGGGTTCGTGGGGAAGGGGGGGGAGTGGTCATCAGACTATGGTGAGTCATACGAGTGTATTGGGTTAATAGCTGTTGTGGTTGAGTATAGGAGAGGGGGAAAATTGAGGAGTATATCCTTAGATGTTGGATTGGCTAATGGCCGAGTAGAATAGTGTTTGAGCTGCAGTAGCGTGGAACGTATGGGGGTCGGGGGCGAAAAAACAAAAACACAGTGTTGGGGGAGGGAGAGGGCGGGGGCGTAGAATTTGCTTTCTACGGTGTATTTGGGTAAATGGAGGGGGGGGGGGGGGGAAGGGGTGGTAGGACTGGATGTAAGGGGGGGGTGGGGTGTTTGTTATTGGGGGATATATGATCGTACACGTGTTTTGGACATCATCAATGAAAGCGTACAGATTGGTGAGATGTAGAAAGCGATCTGCATCGTAATAGTGTTAGTGTATTTATTGGGTTCTCTGTTTGACAAGGAGCGGGAGGGGAGGGGATGATGTATTAGCGTCAGAGGTCATGTGGGGGCAATAGGTTTAGTGTATGCGAGTGTGGATGATTATAAACATAAATATGTGAGAGGCAGGTGATCGCGGAGAGGCTGGGGTACTGGTTAGGGAAGATGCGGTAATGGATTTTAAGTTTTGGTGAAGGGGGGGTGGGGTGTTTTAGGTTAGGGAAATATTTTGATATGGTGATTAAGGTGATAGGGGGGTGGGGGGGGATATGGGTAGGGTGAAGGAAGGAGGGGGGGGGGGGGATTAAATGGGGGAGGAAAAGTGGGTACAGTGGTTAGGGTGCACTGGGATGGACCACATATGTTGGTAGGGCACGGGAACGTACTGTGTGGGGGGGAGAGAGTCGGTGCGTTATGGTAAGTAGTTAGGTCTTCAGTATGGGTGATGTGGAGAGTCTCATAGTGTAACGAAGGGGTGAAGGGATGGAATAGGGGGGGGTATTAGGTGTCATGGTTGGACACAGAGTGCGCGGCGTGATGTTGAGATGTGTGAGAGGATCTCGACTTGCTGTACGGCGGGGGGCAGGCGAGGATTCTTCTATGTATGTTGGGGGTTGTCTAGTATGATGTCATAGGGAGTGGGGTACTGTGGGATGGTTACTCTCTGTACTTCGTATTATTATCGTGCCAGAGGGTGTCGGGGGACGTGCTTATACGCTCTGAGCCAAAGTCTCAGGGATGACAGCTGCTATTGGTGTACTGAAAGGGTGGCGAATGGCGTAGTATCGATGACTACAAGTGTATGTAATGACTGTAGAGGATGGAGTGATCGTAGGCGGTGGGGGGTACAGGCGTGTTTTGATTAGTGGCTCTACGCAGGTGTAGGTTAGAGGGACAGATAGTAGTCTTGGCAATTTATCTCCTAGTTTTAGTGAATCTGTCCTGGCGAGGTCCTCAATAGTTAGATGGGGAATCGCTTGGAGAGAAGGACAGAGTGGCGGTGGGCGCTTGACTAGGGAGTCCAGGAGGATGCTTGTACTATGGGGTACCTAGAGATTAAGAGGGATCTACATGGGGTGAGCGTGTAGTGCTGGCGCGTGCGATTGATCATTGAAGGACATACGGAGGCGTGTCAGGGGGGGGGGGGGGGGTGGAGGATAGGGGTGTGGGGGAACACGGTTTTGTTTGGGTCATTAAGAGCTCATGCATAAGGTTGTGGGGTGCCCTAGCTTCAGTGAGGGTGTCAACCTCTTTTGGCGGCGCCGGATAGCCTCTAGGCTGTTGACACGAGCTCGATGAGTGCGCCGTGAGTGGGGAGTGGATGTTTTTGGATGTGTTGGGGTTCGGTTTTTAAAAGGCGTCGAACTTCCACGGTCTGTGATCGTCTTTATGACTACAATATCTGTCTGTCAGTTGAGAATTGCGAGCGTAAAAATGAAGACGTTAGAGCGAGACTCACGACAGTACAACATTAGGCTTCTTGGTGGGCCGGTAGGAAGATGGCGGGGAGGGATGGGGGGGGGCGTGGGGGGGGATTCTGTAGCGTAGAGGACTAACTGAAGTAGATAGGAGCTTGATTCAATTTATCGATAGTCAACCAAAGACTTGCTCTAATTGAGTGTGATATTGTCTTTTCATACGGACGGCACTTTTTATCGCGTGCGACGAGGAGTGGACGACGGAGGGTCAGGTGGCGTGAGGAGTGAGAGATTATGCAGATCTGGGAAGGATGTTGGGCATTTCTCGACTGGGGTAGTGTGATTCTTAGCGAAGGTTGGGTAATCAGTCGTTCATACTCTCTCTATCGTGGTTTCCGGCTGTAGCGACAAGAGTGTCCTTGGCATTATAACATGGGGGACAGTGGTATTTAATGTGAAGAAAGGAGTGCTAGGAACGGGCGTGTGATGAGGTGCTCCTAAACAAGACAACAGTGGACGCATGTCTCAGTCTAACGGAGATATTTTGTCAAGGGGGGGTAGTGTGTGCGCGCATCGGAGCGGATAGTTAGTGAGTGAGTGGCGCCTGGTGTGGAGGGGGTGTTCAGAGTCAGGGTGATGGAACAGATATTGGGGGTCACGGTGTATAGTCTGGTGGTGGTCGATAACTTAGGGTACTGTAAATAAGACTTCGCGTACTGGTTAGCTCCAGAGAACAAAGCAGAGAGAACAGTAACGGTTCTTGGCGTAGGCTATATAGCTGTTATGTGGTCATCTGGGGGCAAGATCATAGCGAGAGTGTGAGGGTCAGTGCGAGCACAGCGAAAGAGGGAGACACATTCGAGCAGTATCGGGAGAGAAGTACGTGGGTCACACATGCCATGCGCGTGACATTGTTTTCATCGGACAGTGATTAGAGTCAGAATAGACCAGGAGGGTAGTAATAGAGTAAGATTGTGTGACGCGATGCGAGGGGTCGAGTGTGCTGCGCGTGGGAGCATATAACTCTACATGGATGTGGTCTTAGTGTCATGGTAATAGCATGTAGGGAGTTCATACAAGTTCAGTGTGAGTTAGAAGGTATAATTATGTGTCTTGGTGCCGTCTGGGGTCATATTTCGAGGTCTCTTCTTATTGACTTATGTATCGTGGTGCTTAGGACATACAATGGTTGTCGGAGGGTCATTTATATAGTGTAATGATAGTGGGTATAGCGCGGAGCGCAGCGAGGGTGTAGAAGTTAAATTACTGGGTATGTAGGAACTAATGTATATCGACTCTTTATAAGCTGAGGAGTGTTGGGGGGGGTCGGATGGGGCGGAGGTAGGTGGAAGGTACTCTTATATTCACCACAGGAGAAAGCGAGGGGGGGGGGTCGGAGTAGTTATGAGCTTAGATTAGGAGCGGAGGGGTAGCGCTTCTGAGACGGGTGGGGTGCATTACTTTGCATCTGCGGGAGGGGCTCGGATTCTCTCAGTTGCTCTGGTGAGGGTATGGGACAGTCGATAGAAGCTGATGAATAAGGGTTCATGCGCTCTATTTGCTTGCAGCTAGCGGGTCTATTTTATGTGTGTTGGATCTATTGGGGGGTGCTTCAAGGCATGGCGAGAGTTGACACACTCATCAGGGTCGTTCATAGTGTGTCACTTGTGTTGCTGGTTTGAGTGTTGTGTCAGGCGTACAGGCGAGGGGGAGTATGGTCTGTATGGATACTTAAGGGTATGTATATAACTGTCATTTGGATACTTAGAGGGCATCTCAAATTCGGAGTAGTGTGGGGCCAGATATAGCAGGATATAGATTGGCGGCCATACATGACACAGGACTCTCTTGGGATGATAATCTGAGGGCAAGGTCATTGGTGGCTTGTGGAGAGTGTGGGAGTATGCGCTTCGACTTGTTTGCGATGAACATGTAGGGTCTCATAAGCGATCTTTAACAGGGGCGTATGTGCAGACCTGAATAGGGCGGTGTACAGTGGATGGGAAATGCTGTCTACACAGGTGAGCCTATTCACCTCGTTTATTTGTTGGGGGGTCTCTCAGTAGGGTAGAGGTATTTCGTAGATACTCTATGGGTGACGCACGATCGGAGGAAGATTATCGTCATTGTTTCGGAGGAAAGTGTAGGGTGAGTTGGACTTTGGTGATTTTCACAACTCTTGTTATAGAGACTGCGGCTTACTTCTAGACGGGGCAGGGGTGTATATCTGTGTCAAGTTCTTGGTGTTAGTATGCGGAGGGGTGAGGTGTATATCTTGATACATACTAGTTGTCTGTAGTGGTAATTGGTGCCGGAGGTAGGCTCTGAGGTATCGAGAGTGAGTGGAGTCGCACGTGTGTATAACCTCTTGTACAGATTATAGGTGTTTAGCACGTCTAGGGAACCACACAGTGGTGCGATGTTTCTTCACGTCGTCGTTAGTTTCTAGTGCGTATCTGGTGCTGTGCGTGATTACTTGGGGCTCTGAGAGCATTACTTATGGGGGGATCAGGGGGAACATAATCATACACACGGCGGGGAGGAGGGGGGGACTTAAAATGGGGGGGGGGGGAGTGGGGGGGGGGGGGATGCGGGGGGGGGGGGGGGGGGCGGCGGCATGGCAGACACTTGAGCTTAAGATGGACAATATTGTCAATATCCATTGTTTGGAACAGTGCCAGGAATACGGAAGAGAACAGGTCCGCCAGCCTGAATGGTCTCTATATCTTAGCATGCAGGAGTGTGACGCTTTTGGAGTGTCATATGTAGCGCTATGTTACTTGTTCTGAGGCATTATTTGGTTCAAGAGCGGAATAAGAATGTGACGTTTTTGTTCGGGATAGAATTATCTATATGTGATTCTTTTGTCACAAGGGTTGTCTCTATATATGTAGAGTTCTCGTGTCGTCGAGTGTGTACGATGCGTTGGTCAGCTAATTTATTATTAGTTAAGGATGTGGGATGTTTATATGGGAGAAAGGGGGGGGAGGGGGGGTAGAAATTGAATAGGTGGACATTAATACATGGACAGGATGATGTGTGGTGAGCCTGAGCACTAATTACGGGTACAGGCTCAGGAGCGGACAGAGTGGGTGTGGGTGAGATGTACGTGCGAGCGATACAGGGTGGGAGAGGGCGCGACTCAGAGGTAGTGGCATATGTGGTTAGACTCAAAGAGATGGGGTTTAGGCACGTTCTTTGTGTGACACTGATGAGATGGTCTATGGGAAGGTGAGGGAGTCGTAGTGACGGGAGCTCGTGTAGGGGGGATGGACAGGTCGAAGGTAGGTAAGTCCAGGTACGTAGCTATACATATGGGATCATCACGAGCGGCGTGAGGACACACATAGTAGTATGAGGGTCACGTGTGGCTGAGAACACTCTAGGAGATAAGGGCTGAGTCTGGGGTGGTCATACACGTGAACAGTAAGAAAAAGCAGGGCGGGGAGGGAAGGGGAGGATCTGGGTGGGATGCTGGAGGATGGGTCAGTACTCTCGGTAAGGACGCGTGTGGTACTCGCGCGTTATTCTTTTATAATTCTTCTAGGTGGGGCCGGGACGACGTACATTATAGAGGTTGGGGTGCGGAATGCTTTGATGGGGGCAGTACAACAGGAGGGAGATACGACTTTGGGGAGAGAGGTGGCAGGTGCACTGGAGTACTATTGATGGACGGTGAGAGCTGACGCGTGAGCGTGTAGGGTAATATAGGAGGGGTGTAGGTAGCTTGGGGGTTAGGTCTTCTAGTTTTTATATGTGAGCCTTGGGGTGGGGGCAGGCGGGTGGTGAGTTTGGCAGTGATGGGTCTAGGGGGTATAGGGGGCTGAAGCTGGGGGGCAGTATAGTCTGCGGCCGTTAGTAGAAATGAGTTGAGCATAGAGCTATTGATGATCTTATGGGGGAGGGACGCAGTGCGTGGGCGGACTAAGGTCTGATGGGATATATGGGGACGGCGGTCAGGTAAGTTATGTGTGCTGGGTTCGTTGATGCCATACATCCATGACAGGATGAGAGATGGTGTGAGGCAGGTGAACTACCGCACTAAGGGGGGAGGGTGGAGAGCGTGTTGTGAGTTTATTTCTCTAGATATGAACGATAGGGAAGCGCTAGGTTCTTATTATATAGTGTCTGATACTCAGTGTGATACAGCCGGAGGTACATCTGGGAAGGAATTATTAGACGGGCACAACGTATAGGAGCTGCCATACAACTACCTATATATAGTGGGGGGGTGGGGACTAACACTCAGCGACTGAGGTCTTATGACACGCAGACATTGGGAACTTGGTACTGGATGTGGTAGGGGTGGCATGGACGGCGAAAGCGCGCGGGAGGGTGTGTGCTTTATATTATAGTCTTGCGGCGAGGCACTTCACTATGGTTCTCTGTTTCTGTGTAGAGGCATGTGAGTCAAGGCGAAGACCGCAGAAGTACATTATCGGTGTGGGTTCCAAGGGTCATCAGGGGGGCGAGGGACTTTTCTATGGGATTTAGAAACTAGTGGTGGTGGGTTTATGTGTGTTGATGGGGGCTAGTCAAATATACACATAACGGAGATTGCTTCGAATGACGGGCGGGTGTCTGGGTGTGGCATGACAAGGTGGAGGGGGAGTGCATTTGGACAAGAACATATGACGTTCTTGAGAGAGGATGATTTCAGGGGGGTGGGGTGGGAATGAGGTAAATTTAGTAATTTGATTTATGACGGATCTTGTACGTGATGCATACTTTACATCGTACTGCAGATGGTAGTAGAGAGTCAGGTGGGGAAGCGTCTTAGGATGGGTAGGAGAGGGGGATGGATATGTCAGTGGCCGGTGTATCAACGGGTGGTGGTGGGGGTGTGTGGCGGCTGAATGCTGAGTGGGGCATCTGTGTATTATTTCTCTTTGTACATAGAGCGCTTCTGGGCGAGACTTAATAACAGGAGAAGCATATAGTGTAGGGTATATAGATATATCTTCTGCTATTATATATTTCCTCTCTATTGTGTAGATGGGGATGAGGTGGCGGGGGGGGGAGCGGCGGATAGCACGGTAGCGAACGTATTTACACTCTAACGCTCTCTATGTCAGACGAGAGATTCATGCACACAATTGGTATGGATCTAGAGCAATTATGAGGTAGTGTCTATAAACAGCATGGCGCTGACTGCCATTTAGTGGGTCTATGACGCAAAAGACGGAGCGACCGGGATGTGGTCTATGATGTGAATCCTCTACGGAAATGCCTATAAGTAGTGACCTCCCTGGGTGCGAGAGCGTCATCTGGGCGTCCCTCCAGTGAGCTGATGATCATCTCTGGATGCGATGCGAGACAGCGAGGTAAGCAGTACAAGTGGTTATCTCCTTGGTTTTTGATAATATTTATAGAGAGGGATATAGCAGACATTGGAAGTGGTAGTAGACCAGATTACCGAGTCTTTGGGGAGGTGCAACATAGAGTAAGATAGGCTTGGATCTTTAGTTGATAGACGGAGGATGGCAGCACGTGCATGTGAGGGATGGAGTACAATGTAGGTGGCAACACGTGCGGACATATACTATACTCAAAAGGGGATTGTAATGAGCTGACGGAAATAACATGTGACGGGGGGGCCCACACTGGTGATACGTAGTCAACACGGGGGTATTGGGGGGGCACTGTTGGGACGACACTGACTTAGAGGAAGTGTTGATAGATTGGACAGAGGCGAGCGTGTATATTATATTCGAGTTTAGATGAGAAGTATTAGGAGTTCGGTTACACTTACATACTGAGTGAGTTCAAGGCACATATGAATGGGACGACTACAGCGTCGACTGTTGGTGTTTAGGCGTAACGGTACGGGGAATAGTGACGATGATATAAGGTGGTTGCGCGGGGGGACAGTATCTTAATCTAAGGTCAATGTATTGGGAGGGCGTGTACAGTGCAGGTACGGTGTGGGGTACTTGGGGGAGATATTATCTAGAGTAGCGTGGGAGATATTTGTTGGGAACTACTGATACGCGAAACATCGCGACGTGGCGCTTTGACGGAGTGTGTCACGCGGTGACAGTGTGGTGGGCAGAGTCATCATGCTGTATTATTCTACACCCGTCTCTGTACCTTGCTATATCTATAATATATTATATTGGAGTGATGCTATCATTCTACGTGTATAGGACGGTTGCATATCTCTTGTCTCTCTAAGTACATTCATAGGGCGCGGCCACGGCGCTACATTCGCGCAGGCGGCAGCCGGTCAGACGCGAGCTGCACACTTCCTCACTGCGTGAGGAGGGCTTGATATAGGTCTATTCGGATTGTAGATTATCAAACCGGCTAGTCTTGTCTCTTTGCACTGAATATTAGTGACACAATTAGCACAGAGTACTTAGGAGAGTCACGGACGGTGCCGACTGTTGATTGTTGTAATAGTCCGGAGGAGTGGTAACACATGTGACATATCGCACACAACACATACTATTAGGGGCACGTAGGGGGCGGGGAGTTGGGGGGCACTCTTGGGGATGAGTGTGGGAGGAAAAGGAGGAGGGCGATTAGAGTTGAGGGACATTTGTGGTACTGGGTCGAAACATGGTCTGATACGCACTTCTACTGCATACAGTATACTCTTAGGTTGATTGGGTTGTTGTTGAATAGGCGCAAGACGATTTCCATCTGGACTATACATATGTGCTAACATAGCAATTGACTGAGTTGTGAGCACAGGATTGATTAGTGTGGGGATATAGATATTGATGCGTTACAGATTGGACGTGTCACACATTCTAGTGAATACTGACAATAAGAGCTGAGCGAAATCGCATATAGCAGTATATGATCATATGATCAAACGTATAGTAGGACAATCAACTCAGATAAGTTATCTTACTAGTAGAAACATGGGCTGATAATTAGAACAGTGATTGTTAGTAGTATGAAGACGCATCTTGTGACAGAGACGGTGTATAAATTTCGATCTTCTGAAGAGTAACGATAGAGGATGGCGTCTAGGAATATACATGTCTACATGTGACACAAGGGCACACTAAGCACGTACAACGAAGCGATGTTAGAGGTCTGATGGTACAAGTAGAAAGATATAGGGCTAATAACCATCAGAGTGGTGAGAAATAGGGAGCAGTTTGGTCAAGATACTGTACGAGTGTTGTAGTGACTCATAAAATTCTGACTAGATAAGAAATAGACGTCGTAGATATACGAGTACATAAAGTTTACCTCAAGATTTACGTGTAGGTCGATTGCATAATAAGGTCATGTTACGGGAGCTACATGTCAAAGAGAACAAGGATTGGTAAAATGGTTAGTCAGTGATAGAGGATGACAACATAGTTCTGATATTAGAGAATAGAAGTGAGATGTAGTTGTCACATTTGAGTGCACTATGGAGCAATTAGTGAAAATGGCACAGTAGTAACTGAGGGACAAGACATAATAGGTGAGATATAACAATGACTGTCATGTCATAGTGGTGAGAGTGTACTCAAGACACACAGACACAGATGATGACAGACTAATATAGTGATATACTGGAGATAGGTACTGTATTTAGTTGGGTTGAGTAGACTGTCACGGTGCATCATACTTATGCACAGAGTTGCGAAGTTAAAATGGTCGGAGACAGAACAGTAATTAGACGATTGTATTTATATGCGAGTGATGGAGGTTCACAACAGGTGTGGTAAGAAGCAACACAAGACCTGTGGTGGGGATTGCAGGCATTATAGGGGTGGGTAGGATGTTAGGTACAATGAGACATCTACATGAAGCTATTTTATGACCACAGTATAATGAGGATATAGTATGGAGGCAGACTACAAGCGCGGAGGACATCTATTGTATATAAGGGTAAGATATGGTGTCTATAGTCACACAGTAGATGGACACGATAAAGCATCAGTAGAGTATTCGGGTATGTAATACTAAGATGAAGTTGCAGTAAGGTCTCACAGCTCAACATATATGTATTTGAGATGTGAGTTACATAAAAATGGTAGTCGTGAGGTTCATGTGACTTGAATCTCTAGAGATATCAGTCTTACTCACATGTGGTCACAATATGATTATAGTAGTGTCGTATATGTCTTATGAGAAGTTGGATACACAATGAAGGAGGATCATTGAGTGGATGGCTATATATAATATGATGTGGGCAGTTATTGGTGTCTATGACGACGAAACAGTGCTAGTGAGGTGTAACAATGCTAAATGTTGGGTAAGATGCACGTAGATAGTTCGGTATACACAAAGTGAGGTATAGGGTATCGTTAATGCTTATTGGTGACAATGAGAGGGTGTGGAGGGTTAGGAGGGCGCTATTGAAGTTAGGTAGTTGTGGTTGACACGATAGTAGAGGAGTAGTAATTTGTGCGCGAGTAAGGTATGAGGTAGGATGATAAAATGTGGTGGACAATGAGGGTGGGATTGGGAGGGATGAGACGCATATATCTGAATGGAGGGTTGAGTGTGTTGTGTATTGTGTCTCAGGATCAGGGGTAGTACACGAGAGCTATACTGGTTAGGGTGGTACTCGTGGAGTTTTATTGAAGGAGGGATGTATTGGTGATATTCGATCATGGTCACGGTAGGATGATAAAATCTCTATGGGTGTGTGAGATATGGGGTATAGTCTACGATGTGTAGGAGTAGGGGATCACGAGCGAACTATATATAGCTGTCGTCTGCAGTTACGAGTTGTATCGCTACAGGGAAGGAGCGTGAGGGACTCTACTCTTAATTGTTGGATAATTTGTGTTACTGATGGATTTATTAGTGTTAGAACGTTACGAGGGGGGGGCATATGTTACTGATGTAGAAGTGACTCATAGTGGTCAGCTAGATGGTTGACAGGATTTTGTTGTGAAGAGAGGAATATGTAGACAGGTGTTTTATATGATAATGTTGACATGAGTATTGGAGAGAGTGATGTTAGCACCCGTGAATAGGTTTTGCGGTTTATACGGATTCAGGGTGAGGAGGGGCCGATAGTGTAGCTGTGATTCTGTGTAGGGGAAGGATAGTGTATGGATTGTGTAGGTGGGGGGAAGGACATTTATGAGAGGGAGAGATTGTGGTATGCTTATGCTGTGGTATTAGTAGGGATATGTTGGTTTCATGTGAACGTTTTAGAGAGAGAGAGGCATGGGGTTTTGTTAGGTCTAGTAGGGGGTTAGTTGAATATATGATGTTTTGGATATATTGATACAAGTTACTCGAACAGTTAGAATGATATGAGGATTGGTTGTTATGTAGGGGATAAAATGGGGATTTATCTATGTGTGGTGAAAGTGTTATGGGTATATTTGTGATTTGGAAAGTGATTTGTGGTGGTGGGACTTGATTGTTAGTAGTCTATGAAGGTATAGTGAGATTGTTGTATTTTGTTAGGATGGGTGGTAGGTTAATAGTATTGTATAATGGATTGTGTTATTGAGGATGGGAGGTTTAATGGTTAGGGGTATATGGTTTTGATTGGTTACTGGATGGGGGTTTTTGTAAATTTATAATGATGATTTATGGGTATAATGGGGGTGGGGTTGGATGTGGTGATATTAGATAGTATAGAGATATGTGTAAATTGGGGGTGTTATTTACATAGTTTGGGGTTTAATACGGGGGGGGGGTTGGGGGGATGGTATATACGGGATATGGTAAAATTATGGGGATGTATGTGGTGGGTGTGATGATTTTGGATTTGAAGTACGTTGGGAGGGTGTTTAGTAAGATGGGATGAAAAGGAGAATAGGAGAAATTTTTTATTTTGAAGCTGGGATAGTTGAATTGATTGGGTGGGGGTGTTTAGGATAGGGAGTATGTGGGGAGGTGTGTGTGTGTTTGATGAGGGGTTATGGTGTGTTATGAGTTATGAGAGGATAGTTGGTTTTGGAAAGGGGATGGGGTGTGGGGGGGGGTGAGGGTGGAGGAGAGAGATGGATGGGGGGGGGGGTTGGGACATCATGTGATGGGTGTCATTGACTTATAGGTGATGGACTCAGGGGTATAGGTAATATTAGTTCTGGTAATATGGAGGATCTCATGCGGTTGTCTTTGTGATAGATCGGTGCGTCTCGATACGATTAGGGCGGTACAATTATTATATGGGGATACATGGATGAGGATGTGTCAGATACCTAGCGTGGTGTTTACAGTAGATAGGGAGGCACAGATGTTAGCGGTGCGTCTGAGTAGTGGTACAATGTGCGAATGATGATAAGGGTTCGTGTTGTTGACAAATGTTCTTTTCTCACACTCATGTATGACTGGAAGTCATCGACACCAACGACTGTGTACCTTTTCTAAAGTTTAATTGGACGTACACACTCGACAGCACAGATAGTGACAAATCACAGGTTGGCATAATACATCATAGTACAGTGGATAACTGGTCTTGCAATGTTATGTTACATGGGCACTCATGTAGATTAATATTATAATGGACTGTCAGTAGCCAAGCCCTCAGCATCGCCCATACATATAAATCATCTGACTTCACTGACTGAGCACGTCAGCTTATAAACAATATTTCAGATGGCTTCTAAACCTAATCTCGTTTAGCGACGATTCTCCCACATAATGTTCAGCACATATTTTTTTCATATAATAATATTGAACCGCTGATAAAGGGTTCTCATGTGTAGCAGTGATCTCTGGACTAAACAAGCGATAATACGGGCATCCCCTTTTCTCTTCTTGAAAGTCACTACATGTTTGGATCCAAGATGGCTTCACTCGTGAGCTGTCACTCACGTTTGGATACAGATAATGAATCTGTCCTAAAGTTAGTCATTCATAAAACATTGCATTGCTCTGTAGATTTGATCATGAACAATTGACTGCATTCTACAGAATATAGTGCTGCTAGGAATCGAAGTCGTTTTCATCGAGTCAAATATATTCTCTTATCGAAAATGGTGGCTTCGTACGAGAGTTCATAAAAGTATCTTGGATTACCTTGGTATAAGAAATATGAAACTGCCATTCCTTGGCAATACGACTAAACACTGGGGTAAAGCATACACGATAGGTCTAGACGACTATCATTTTCCCCACAAATACTGAGATCACTTTTTCCCCAACGACAGGCCGACATAGGAAACACAGTCCCTATCAGGACGAAGCCAAATCACACCACTCTCTAGCGACACATCCGCCGAATAGCCTTTGACCTCTCTAGAGACAACAGAACATATAGTTCGACTTAGATATGTAAAGATATACAGATATAAGACAGACTCGTCCTACTCAGACAAACAATACACATAAATTCAGGCCATAGATATTCTGAAGCAAGAACAATCTATTATTACCCAAACAACGAATAAATCGCAGTAAAATGGATTTATCCGCGGAGTTTGATCGAAAGATGGCACAACTTTCAAGGGAAGTAACTCAATAATGACTTTCCCTTAAGCACTAAAAAATTACCTATGTATAATATTGTAAGATATCAAAGACTGCACGTAACAATCAGTAACTGAATGAAGAAAGCCAGAACAGCATTTGCAAATCTAAACAACATTTGGAAATCTTCTCACTACAGCACAAATACCAAATTAAGATTATATGAGAATTGTGTACTTTATGTACTTTTGTACGGTGCAGAATACTGGAGAGTAACAGACAAGGAAATGTTCAAATTATCCTCTTTCCTCACAACCTTCCAAAGGAAAATTCTTCTAATGTCGTAGCCGAATACCATCTCCAACCAGGAACTGCTTACATGGTGCAGTCAAAAAGGCATGCACACCATCATTGCAAGCAGATGCTGGAACTGGGTTGGCCATGTCCTCAGAAGGGACCCTGACACCATCACCAGAACTGCTAATATATTGACTCCAGAAGGACGGTGAAAGAGAGGCAGACCAAAGACAACCTCGAGGAGAACAGTGGAGGCTGAGATGCAAAACATGAACCAGAGTTGGGGCACGGCACAAAGGATGGCCACCGACCAAGCAAAATGGGGACAGTTTGTTGCTGCCCTACAAGACGCCACTAGGTGTGATGGCCACTGACTGCTTTGTCATCAGGGGCTAAGGATCCAAGAAGAAGGAAGATGGCTAAATAACACATAACTGAATACATCGTTACTCCAGTTTGCCTAAAATCAACACACATCACACCTCTGGTTAGTAAAAAATGACATAAAATAAGCACACCTTACATCTGATCTGGCTAAAAAGGCACAATAGAACACATCATACCTCTAGTCTGTGTCATGACAAAATCCCCATGTTTGTCCACCTGCTTGTCTTGACGAGCCCGGCTGCTTCCAGCAGGTTTCCCATCCTTCAAAACTTTTATGTGCTGCTCTGTTTCTGATGTCAAGCTTTGTAAATTCTTTTCTGCGGCTGTTCTCTCTATTTCCAACTGTTTAATTTTGTCCTGGAGGTTTTTGAGTGCAGTGATCACAGCTGTAACAACACAACATGGCCATTTCATAATCACTGTGTGTGTGTCTTACAAGTAAAACACAACGCAATACCACAAACAATAACAAGTTCAACACACCACAATATAATGACCACTGTGACTGTTTATCGCTTAATTTGTTTTGTTTCAAATAAGAAAGCAAACCTTATTTAAAATGTTGATAACATAATGCTTCCACCATACACGTATGCTTAGTTTAGTTTGTACTCTTGATAACACAATATCTCTTTCATAAATTATGTTTAGTTTAGCTTGCTCTTTTGATAACACAATATCTCCTTAATAAATTATGTTTAGTTTTGTGCTCTTGATAACACAATATCTGCTTAATAAATTATGTTTAGTTCTGTGCTCTTGATGACACAGTATCTCCTTCATAAAATTATGTTTAGTTTGTGCTGACATGTTAACATAATATCTTTCTCCTTCATAAAATCATGTTTTATTTGGGCTCTAGATAACACAATATTTATTTCACACATTATGTTTAGTTTTGTGCTCTTGATAAAACTATTTCTCTTTCATAAATTATGTTTAGTTTTGTGCTCTTGAAGACAATATCTCTTTCATAAAATTATGTTTCATTTGAGCTCTTAATAGCACAATATCTATCTCCTTCACAAAATCATGTTTAGTTTAGTTTGTGCTCTTCATAACTTATGTTTAGTTTTGCGCTCTTGATAACACAGTATCTCTTTCATAAATTATGTTTAGTTTTATGCTCTTGATAACACAATATCTCTAAACATATTGTGTTATCAAGAGCAGAAACTAATCATAACTTTATGAAAGAGATATTGTGTTATTAACTCTTACTATCCGTCAAGCCCCGTGAAGTGGCGCGGGTTTAGTACCAATTTTACGGCTCGCCAGTTCAAGTGGCGCGCGACGGTAACGGTAGCTAAACTAGCGCGTAAAAATGCGGTTTTAGCTCATGTATAGTAAGAGTTAAGAGCATAAAACTAAACATAATTTATGAAAGCGATATTGTGAAAACCAACGGGCTAATCACCCGTTTGCCAGTCACTTTGATTACGGAAACAACGACGAGCGGATTGATTTGTCGTTGCCCTAAAGACGCCATTAGGCGTGATGGGAACAACGGCAAAGAAAATCTATTCGCTGTTGCCCTTAAGACGCCACTAGGCGTAATGGCCACTGACTGCTTTGCCGGTCGTTGGCTAAGGACGGAAGAAGAAGAAGATATTGTGAAAAAGTCTCCCAGCTGCTTCTCTTCGGGTTGCCAACTCTTCTTTGATGCCTCCCTTGCGGTCTATGACAGCTCCAAGGTATTTAAAGTGGTCGACCTGCTCCAGGACCTGTTCTCCCAGCTTAATCTGATGTCTTCTTTCCTCTCATGATATCACCATGGTTTTTGTTTTCAAGCTGCTTATGATCATCCCTCTCTTCTCCAGCTCTTCCTTCCAGACTTGCAAGTTGGATTGAAGATGTGCCTCTGATTTAGCAATCAGGGCAACTTCATCAGCAAATGCCAGCTCTGAAATACAGACCTGAAACACAGACCTGACTCATCTTCCAGTACCCCACTGAATACTTTCCTGTCCTCTCCTTACATGCCTTGATGACATCGTCCATGAGGAGTATGAAAAGATAAGGTGGCAGAATATCACCTTGTCTTACACCAGTGGTTCTGAATCCTTCTGACTTATGGTTTGCCATCCTCACATAATTTATGCAAGACTTATAGAAACTCTGCATAGCATGGATCAGAGGTGTTGGAATATTTTTATTTGCCAAGCAGTCCTAAAGTTTGCTCCAGGGGACCTTGTCAAACGCCTTTTCCAGATCCAAGGAACAAAACTGCATCCCACCTTTATACTCCAAGGGCCTTTTCATTCAGCTGTCTGAGTGTGAATATAAGGTTTTGAGTACTTCAGTTTGCTCGGAAGCCACATTGGGCCTCATCCTTCTGTGGCTCAGCTAGGCATCTGAGTCTCTGCTCCATGATTCTAGAGTAAATTTTACACTGAGAAGAGATATGCCTCTATGATTTCCACATTGTCGGTTGTCGCCCTGAGGATAAATTCGGAGTCCCTAAGGCAGTCTAATGTCGATTCGACATTATTCTGGCAACTCCTGCGACATGGCTGGTACCAAACTGTATCGGCTACTGCCGTTCCTTTGGATCTACCGGCTGTGTGGAGAGGGGGAACATGCTGCATGGGCAACAGCTTGATCTCCATATAACTGTGCCCAAGCTCGCGCCCTGGAGAGGACACTCCAGCTTCACCCTATAGGTGTCGACAAAACACGGGAAGTAGCAGTTACCGGTTATAAGCATTTTGCCCAATTGGCGTAAGGCATGGCGCCAGGGGCTACTTCCGACAGTGGGAGAGGTTCTAGGATCTCACTGGACAGCTACCGCCCGCTTCAAGCTGGGCAGCCCCCAGTCAATAAGGTGCTGTCCCGCCACTGTCTGCTTTCCCCATTGGGTGCATGGGGATTAGGGTCAAACCCGAACTGTGGACAGAAAATTTTGCACCAAGCAATTATCGAAAAATAGAAATAAGCAAACTCTCAGATTGGGATGCTGGAACGTCCGGACTATGTTGACTGGACTATCCGAAAACCTACAGGATGTAAACGATGTAAGGAAGACAGCCATAATTAATGATGAGCTTAAACGACTTCAGGTGGATATAGCTGCACTTCAGGAAACGCGCCTGGCGGGCTCTGGAACGGTGAGCGAGAAGGACTACACATTTTATTGGCAAGGGAAAGATCTTAATAAAGCTAGAGAACACGGAGTAGGTTTTGCGGTCAAAAAATCGCTAACTAACATGGTTGAACCAGGCGAGAATTGATCAGAATGCCTGTTAACGCTCCGCCTGCAAACTAGCACAGGTCCCATCACCCTTGTCAGTGTGTATGCTCCTACTCTGTACTCTGCCTCAGAAGCTAAAGATGAGTTCTACGAGAATCTAGCAGCAGTAATCAAAAGCATACCTAGGCAAGAACAGCTTGTTCTCCTTGGTGACTTTAATGCTAGAGTGGGTGCCGATAATGTTTCATGGCCTTCATGTCTGGGCAGGTTTGGTATTGGCAAGATGAATGAAAATGGACAACGGCTCTTAGAGTTGTGCGTCCACCATGACCTCTGCGTGACCAACACCTACTTTCAGACAAAACCCCAGCATAAGGTGTCATGGAGACACCCACGATCCAAGCACTGGCACCAACTTGACCTGATTCTCGTCAGAAGGCCACTCCTCAGGTCTGTGCTCTCCACGCGCTCGTACCATAGTGCAGACTGTGACACAGATCACTCCTTGGTTTGCTGCAAAATCAGAGCACAACCAAGAAAACTCTATCGTGTCAGACATGAAGGGAAACCACGCATTAATACCAGCAAGATGTCAGACCCTTTCATGATCGCTCAATTCACTGCGACCTTCAAGAAAGTGCTCAGTAGCCCTCAGCATGGTGATACTATTACAGAGAACTGGGAGCATCTACGGAACACCATTCAAAGTACTGCACTTGCCACCTTTGGTAAGAAAACAGCAAAGTCAAATGACTGGTTTGACGCTTCATCAGATGTGATGGCACCTGTTATTGAAGCTAAGCGCAGTGCTATGAATGAATACAAATGTTCACCGAGAGCCAGAACCCTACAGATCCTGAGGGCTACGAGAAGCAAAGTTCAACAAACTGCTCGACGCTGTGCAAATGACTATTGGCTCCAGCTCAGTGAGAGCATCCAGATCGCAGCGCAAACAGGCAACATTAGACAAATGTATGACGGTATAAAGAAAGCACTTGGCCCCCATAAAAGTAAGACGGCACCGCTAAAAACCATCAGCGGAGAGAAGCTAACCGATAAGGGTAAGCAGATGGAGAGGTGGGTTGAGCACTACTCTGAGCTTTACGCTAGAGACAATACCATAACGCCTGCAGCCCTTGATGCTGTCAATAGTCTGCCAACTATGGAGGAGCTGGATGCCGAACCAACATTAGAGGAACTCAGTAAGGCCATTGATAGCTTGGCCTCTGGCAAAGCACCAGGCAGTGATGGGATTCCTCCTGATTTAATCAAATGCTGTAAGAGCACGCTATTACATCCCCTGCATAGGATGCTGTGCCAGTGCTGGGAAGAGACAACTATTCCTCAAGACATGCGAGATGCCAAGATTGTAACACTGTATAAAAATAAAGGAGACAGAAGTGATTGCAATAACTACAGAGGCATCTCTCTTCTTAGTATTGTTGGTAAGGTTTTTGCCAAAGTCATCTTAATGCGACTACACAAGCTAGCTGAGCGCATATATCCAGAGGCACAGTGTGGATTCCGAGCTGGCAGATCAACAACAGACATGATCTTCTCTCTCCGCCAGCTTCAGGAAAAATCAAGAGAGCAGAAAAGACCATTATATATCGCCTTTATAGACCTCACAAAAGCATTCGACCTGGTTAGTAGGGATGGACTCTTTAAAATCCTCCTGAAAATAGGCTGCCCTTCTAAAATGCTGAAAATGATAAAGTCATTCCATGACGACATGAAGGGAACAGTCCAATATGCTGGAAGCACGTCACAGCCCTTTGATATACGAAGTGGCATTAAACAAGGCTGTGTTCTGGCTCCGACCCTCTTCGGAATCTTCTTTGCCTTACTCTTGAAACAAGCATTCAGAGATGCAACTGAAGGAATATGCTTTCACATTAGGTCAGATGGCCGTCTGTTCAATCTTTCAAGGCTGAAGGCAAAAACAAAAATCAGAAGGGTCACTATAAGAGACTTGTTGTTCGCTGATGATGCTGCAGTCATCACTCAAAGCCAACAGGAGCTTCAGAGCTTGATGAATCGCTTCACTAAAGCATGCAAGGACTTTGGCCTCACAATAAGTCTAAAGAAAACGAATGTGCTGAGTCAGGATGTGGGTGCTGCACCAGTTATCACTATCGATAACTATGAATTGACAGTGGTGCACCACTTCACATACCTAGGGTCTACCATCAATGACAAACTCTCACTGGATACAGAAATCGACAGCCGCATTGGCAAAGCTGCAGCTACCTTTGCCCGCCTCACATCGCGTGTTTGGGGAAACTCTAAACTCACAATGAAGACCAAAGCTGCGGTATATAATGCCTGCGTCACCAGCACACTCCTATATGGCAGCGAAACCTGGACGATCTATGCTAAGCAAGAAAGAAGGCTCAATACCTTCCATTTGCGGTGTCTACGCCGCATCCTCGGCATCTCGTGGAAAGATAAAGTGACAAATGTCGAGGTGTTGTCACGTGCTGGCCTTCAAAGTATGTATACGCTGCTTAGACAGCGCAGACTTCGCTGGCTTGGCCATGTTCGCCGCATGGAAGATGGTCGCATCCCAAAAGGTGTCTTCTACGGGCAATTAGCAGATGGCAAGAGAACAGTTGGGCGACCACAGCTGAGGTTCAAAGATGTGTGCAAGAGAGATATGAGGGCACTGGACATGGATCCAGCAACATGAGAGGATGAAGCTGCCGATCGCACTAAGTGGCGATGCTATTTACGGCACCACCTCAGATTGGGCGAAGAGAGGCTCACACAAGAAGCAGAGGTGAGGAGAAAACGTCGAAAGGAGCACCAAGAAAATAAGCAGCTGAGGGCTGCCACCTCAGGGGCGCATTCCCATAGTCAGTTATGACTGAAGGGGCTATTATGGTTGTCGCCCTTTTTGAATTGGGTGTTATGATGGCAATCTCCCAATCCTTTGGTATGGTCTTGTAGCACCAGGCTGCCTGTAGGACCCTCGGGAGGAATAGGTCGCCTGCTGCTCCCATGAACTTAACTATTTCTGGTGTTATTCCATCATGATCTGCTACTTTGACCATCTTGATTTTCTCCAGTCCTGCCTTCAATTCTTCCACCACCAAAGAGTTCTGAGAAATATTCTTTCCATTACTTCCTTTGGGGTAGTAAGCAATATGTCTTGCTTGTCCTTTATGAATTTAAGAGGGCACTGCTTTTCTTTCCTCATGTTCTTTAGGGTCTTATAGAACAATTTCTAGTTTTCTTGAGCATCTTTTTCTAGCTTTTCTTCAAATTCTTCCCAGGATTTCTGTTTTGCTGTTAGCACCTTGTTCATTGCTTTTGTTCTAAGTATCACATATTCTTTATATTTCTCTGCTTTTCCTGCTGTGTTTTTAGCTTCCAAGTATTGTTTTGATGTCTTTTTCTTCTCTCTTATATTCTCTTTAACTTCCTTTGTACACCAAGGTGTCCTCTTTTCCTTCTTCCCAAATCGGACTTCATATGCTTCTGCTGCCTTTATGATGTCCTTTAATTTAAGCCACAGGGTTTCCAGGTCATCTGGTTCTTCATCTAGGTTTTTCAATGCTGTAGCAATAAGAGCCTGATACATGGTCGTAACTTCTGGCTCTCTTAGCTTGTGGGCCTTAACTCTTAGTATCCGACTGGCCTTCTAGAAAGGCCGACGATCGATCCCTGTTTTACGGCCGGCCTTTTAGAAAGGCCGAAGACAGTTTAGACGGTTTCCGTATCAATAGCCAAAGATTTAACATTATTTACATACTTTTCTTCCCATAAAAGAGTTCTAATGCCATTTCCGGTACACTTCATGTTTGAAAACTCAAATTTGTGTGAAATATTGATCGATTTTGATTAAATTTAGTAGGATTCATTAGTCCCAAAAAAAATTATACCCTAAAAATTCAAATTATGATAAAAACTTTATTTGTGCTCAGAAACAACTGCAACTTTCCTACATTATGTGAAAATGGATGTAGTTTAAAATAAAAGTAGTTTTAGGGGTTGAAGTTTACCATAATTAATTACACATATTGATAAGTACAATTTGATTTTCAATTTTTTACATTTTAAAATTTTTCTGCACACATTACTGTCTATGGTGAACGCATGTTTAAAACCACTGAACAATTTAGTTATGTATGATATAGGGGTTTCATTTCTTCACATTTTGATATACAACACTTTATGTTATCTTTATAAATATCTTCAGCAATGCGTACAAGTGTGAAAAAACCGTGTCCTGCCCATTCTTTGATGTTATCAGCCCAGGCCCCATCAAGGCCAGCTCCTTGACGTGGAGATGGGGCTCAAGTACAGCCATCAGCGGCTGAAAAACCAAGACTGGCCAGGCCCTCCTAGACTCGAGCAAGACCACAGTCTGCCCTAGCAAGTCAAGGTGCTGAAGACGGAGGCAACCAGCCAAGAGGCGCACCACAGCAATCAGGATGCCACGCATTAGCGCTATGGGAAGTATGCCTATATCTGCAAAACGTTATGGCACTCGCCCTGTGACGGACACCCAGGCAGGCGCAGTGCCGGGCCCTCTGCCTCGGAAGGGCCCAACCCCTACTACTGGGGGTCCTTCTCAATTGCCCCGGGGGAGCCAGGAGGCATGAGAATAGAGCTACTGGCCAAGCAAAGAAAAGACCATTTAAAATAATGCACTGGAATGCTGAAGGCGTCAATAGTAAAAAAGACGGCTACAGCAAAAAATTAGAGCTCGAAAATATCTTGAATGAAGAGCAAGTAAATGTATGTTGCTTGCAAGAAACCCACCTCAACAAAGACATAGCCTTCAAAATCAGAGGCTACCAGTGCTACCGATCTGACCGAATAGACAGGCGAAAAGGTGGAATACTGACACTCGTGAGGAATAACATCAGTGCATGTCAGCTTGAAACATATATGGAGGGGGCGGAATACCAGATGCTTCATCTCAGGACAGAAAGTTCAGAATTCCACCTGCTCAACTACTACTGTCCGAGCGACCGCCCACTGGCACTAGATACAATCCCAGCAAAAGAAAGACTGATTGTATGCGGAGACTTCAACAGCCACTCACAGAGCTGGGGCTATGATCACATGGACAGGAGAGGCGAGGAGCTTGAAAACTGGCAGGATGACAATGGGCTTATCCTGATTAACCAGCCAATCGACCCACCAACCTTCTACTCGAGATCATGGCACACCACCTCTACACCAGACCTGGCATTCCACTCACCCAGCTTGGAGTGGAACACCACACGCGTTGTAGGGAAACAACTTGGAGGCAGCGACCACCGGCCAGTCTTCCTAATTGTGGAAAATGAACTTGTCAAGGAGAGCAGCACTCTCTCTAGGTGGAACTACAAGAAGGCAGACTGGACAATGTACCAGCACCGTACTAGTATACTGGCTAGAGATCTGACTGTAGACAAAGACATCAATAAGCTAGTTGATGAATTCAGCAGATGCATATTACAGGCTGCTCGTGAAACAATACCTAGAGGGGCTCGTAAGCACTACAAACCATATTGGAATAGTGAACTAGAGCAGCTGCACAACGACGTGGAAACATCTCGAAAGCAGGCAGAGACCAGTCCATGCCAAGAACACCACAATAACTACCAGCAAGCTAAGGCCAAATTTCAAAGGGCCAAGTTGCAGGCCAGGCGAAGAAGCTGGAAGGAGAAAACAGAGTCCTTGAACTTTGAAAGAGATACGAGGAAACTGTGGAAGCTGGTAAAGCAACTTAACGATGAAGGTACAGAGAGAAACTCAAGGATTGCTCTGTACAAAGATGGAAACATCCTCATGGGAAAACAGGCAGCTGATCACTTTGCAGACTCCTTTGCTAAAGACAACAACATCGAAGTTAGCCCAGAGAAGCAACAGGAGACTCGTGAGAAACAACACGCAGGACGAGATGGAACCATACCTGAAGTTATGGAGGCACCAATCACATTCAGAGAACTGGAGCTTGCAATATCCAAATTGAAAATGAGAAAGTCGCCAGGAGTTGATGGAGTGTCCAATGAAATGATTAAGAACTTGGGAACCGCAGCAAAAACAAAGCTGCTGCAGATCTTCAATATCTGTTGGAACTCAGGCAGAGTTCCACAGACCTGGAAGGAAGCAATCATGATACCACTCCTAAAACCAGGAAAAGACAGTTCCACTGCCTCCAGCTACAGACCAATCAGCCTTACAAGCTGCCTCTGCAAAACAATGGAACGTATCATCAACCTCAGGCTACAGTGGTACCTTGAAAGTGAAAACCTTCTTGTACCACAGCAGGCGGGCTTTAGGCAGTGTTATTCCACCGAAGATCAGGCAACTTACCTTTCCCAAGAGATTGAGGATGCGTTCCAAGATAAGAAACTGGTACTAGCAGCATGGATAGATCTAAGAAAAGCATTTGACAAGGTTTGGAAAGAAGGGCTTCTGAAGAAACTGAGAAATTGTAGAGTGAATGGTAAGATGTACAAATGGGTGAAAGCATACTTGCATAACAGAAGAGCCCGAGTACAACTAGATGGCCTCAAGAGTAAGAAAATTCTACTGCGTCATGGCGTCCCTCAGGGAGGGGTTCTGTCCCCACACACTTTTCCTAGTCTACATCAATGACCTGGTTGCTGAACTACCACATGGAATGAAAGTGGCAATGTACGCTGATGACCTGGTAATATGGTGCACAGATGAGCATGCAACAGTGGCCACCAAACTGCTACAAAGAGCTATAGATGCCTTAACCTCATGGGCAAATAGATGGTGTGTCAGCATCAACACAGACAAGTGCAGCACTACGCTCTTCACCCTCTCTCCCAAACAAAAAGCTGGTGTCATCAAGATAAACAAAGAGCTCCTGAGAGAAGATAAACAACCCACCTATCTCGGAGTTACATTCGATGATAGGCTGACATGGAAGCAGCACATCAACAAGGCAGCAACAAAGGCCAGGAGGAAGCTAGCCATCCTGAGAAAACTAAGTGGAACCACATGGGGAGCCAGCGGGAAAATACTTAGTAAAGTTTACCAGCAGGGCATACGACCACACCTGGAATATGGGTCAGCTGCGTGGTGTCCAGCATCAAACACCACATTAAAAGAGCTAGATAAGGTGCAAAACCAGGCGCTTAGGGTCATCACGGGGGCAATGAAATCAACGCCTATAGTGGAGATGGAGAAAATGGGGAGGATACAAGCACTGAGAGAACGCAGAGACACGAAAGTGCTAACACAGGCAGAAAAGTTCCTCTGTATGCCGAGCCATCCAATGAAGGACAGATTCCAAAACCTAGCAATGGGGCGACTGAAAAGAAGCAGCTTTATCCACCAGGCCAAACGATTTCGTAGACAAACCTCAGACCTGCCTGAAGTTAACAGCCCTCTAAAGTCTGTGCCAGAACAAACCCCTTGGAGAGAGGAGCATGGACTACCAGTACACATCCACACAAAAGTGAAAGGAATATTCGACAGGGATGAACAGAACAGCGTGCAACGTAGGACAGTCACTCTCAGTTTCCTATATGATAAATACCCACAGGACCTCTGGGTCCGAGTATACACGGATGGGTCAGCACAGAATGCAGTAAAGAATGGAGGAGCAGGAGTGTACATAGAATACCCAAACAACACTAGGGATACGGTCAGAGTACCAACGGGGAAATTCTGTAACAACTATGATGCAGAAGTCCAGGCAATCAAGGTGGCAACTGAGAAACTACTGAACACCAATCTCGGTTCACAGCCTGTAGTATTCCTGACAGATGCAAGATCAGCACTCCAAGCACTTCAGTCCAGAAAATTGCCAGTTATACAGGCCCTACTTTCTGAACTGTGCAACCAGCGCAGGGTCGCCATGCAGTGGATACCGTCTCATTGTGGAATACCAGGAAACGAGAGAGCAGACGGACTGGCTAAAGAAGGTGCTGCAGACGAACAACCGGATGTACCAGTAACGTACCATCAGAAGAAAAAGATGATCAAATCTATCAGAAAGCCACCAACATCAACGCAGGATGACTACCAAGCTATGAACAGATCAGAACAAATAGTCATTCTGCGCCTCAGAACAGGACACAACCGCCTCCGCAGCCACATGTATACAAAATTCAAGATTGGCAATTCAGCCATGTGTACATGTGGACAGGCACCCCAGACAGCGGAGCACGTACTGCAAGATTGCCCCGAATATGATATATTGAGGCAAACCCACTGGCCCAGAGAAACAACACTGGAAGCAAAACTATATGGACCCCTGTATGAACTACAAAAGACAGTGAAGTTTATACAAGAAACAACATTGCAGATATAGACAATATATTTCAAGCGAACGAAAGAAGAAGAAGAAGAATCAGCCCAGGATTTTCTTTGCCTTCCTCTTCTCCGTTTACCTTCGACTGTTCCCTGGAGGATCATTTTCAAAAGGGAGTCATGACGAGTTACATGCCCAAACCAGGCAAGCTTTCAACGTTTCACTACTGACAAAAGTGGTTCTTGGTGGCCTGCATAGGTGTTTATCTTCTCTCTAACATAGACATTTGTTTTGTGCTCTTTATAGCAAATGCGCAAAATTCTTCTATAACATTTATGCTCGAAGCCTGAATCCTTCGCTCCGTATCTGCAGTGAGTGTCCAGCTCTCACACCCATACAAGAGAATAGATAATACAAGTGATTTGTATAATTTGATCTTCACAGGAAAACTGATGTTACTTTTCCAGATCACATTCAGTCTTGTCATGGCAGCTGAGGCCATCTCAAGTCTTGTCTTGATTTCTTTACTTGATCTCCCATCACTACATATAGTGGACCCGAGATATTTAAAGGTGTTAACTTCTTCTAGCGTTTGCCCATTTAACGTAATGTTGGTCGGAACATGTTTCTTATGGCTATTCACCAATATCTTGATTTTTTCTATATTAATTTCCATCCCATATGTTCTTGTTACTTTCTCCAGTCTAGAGGTAAGGTCTTGAAGTTCTGATTCTGTTCCAGCTATCAGATCGATATCATCAGCAAAACGTAGACTGCAAAGAAGTCGGCCTCCAATTGATATGGTTGTTTTACAATCACAAAGAGCCTCCTGCATAATATGTTCTAGATATATATTAAAGAGCACTGGGGACAGGATACATCCCTGGCGAACTCCTACAGTTGTTTTGAAAAATTCTCCAATGTCATTGCTTGCAAAAACAGCACTGCTTGCATCCTTGTATAGTGCTTCAATGATATCTATGATGTTGGTATCAAAATTGAATTTTCTCATTATTTGCCATAAGCCTTCATGCCAGACTCGATCGAAGGCTTTTGTGAAATCAATGAAGTTATGGTATAAATCGTGTTGATGCTGGAGATGTTTTTCGATCAGTAATCTAATATTGAAGATTTGTTCTGAGGTACTTCTTTTTGGTCTAAAGCCAGCCTGTTCCTCGGACAAGAAATCAGAAGATGGTTGTTAATTTAATGTTGTTTTTTTTAATGGTCTCAAACACTGACACAATACAAACATGTACCATCCCCATCAGTTCATGGGTGTTCATTTACTGGTGTTTTTTTAATGGTCTCAAACACTGACACAATACAAATATGTACCATCTCTGTCAGTTGATGGTTGTTAATTTACTGCTGTTTTTTTAATGGTCTCAACAACTGACACAATACAAATATGTATCATCTCTGTCAGTTGATGGTTCTTAAATTAATGTTGTTTTTTTAATGGTATCAACAACAGGCACAATACAAATGTGTACATTCTCTGTCAGTTGATGGTTGTTAATTTAGTGTTACCTTTAATCGTTTCAAAAACAACACTAAGACTTACCATCTCTGTCACTTGTTGGTTGTGTGTTTACTACTCTGTCAGAAAGTGTGTAGTCTGTGTTGATGAAGGGCTTGCTAGATGGGTAGTCAAAATACTTAAATGACCCACTGTTATAGCCAGGGGAGATGGTGAGTGGGGTGATTGGTTCTCGTATGCCTTCCTGATTCTCATCCATTGTGTAATAAATGTGTCGGTCTGGGTAATGGTGGTCTAGGTTATCACGTGGTCCAATTCTATTTTGGTAGTTCTGTACTTCTTTGGCACCCTGATGGATAAATAAGAAAATGTACACAGAATGAATAAAAATGTGACACATTAAAAACAAATACAGACTTTCCTTTTTTGTTTCTTCAGACAGAGGAGTTTAGTTTCATCCCTCTTTATGTCTACAGGGTCTATTTAACTTACTCTCCAATCATTCCTGGCATAACTGCCAAGATTGTTGAATACATCGGGTCTATAGAAATACTCACTCTTTTGAGGAGACTGCACATTTATCTTCAGTGCCCTTTGGATTTTTTTTTTTTTTTTTAACTATTCCTGTGTGGGTAATAAAATAACCTTGTAATTATAGGGACCTGTAAAGTTTTAAATCAACAACAGAATGAACAAAGCAAGAACAGCCTTTTTTAGTCTAAACAACATCTGGAAGTCCTCTCAGTACAGCACAAGGACAAAATTAAGATTATATCAGAGCTGTGTGCTTTCTGTGCTTCTCTATGGTGCAGAATGCTGTAGAGTTACAGAGAAGGAAATGTCGAGATTGTCCTCTTTTCACACAACATGCCTAAGAAAAATTCTCCTATTCTTTTTGCCGAATACCATCACCAACCAAGATCTGCTTACTCGGAGCAAGCAAGAGGACATGCACACCATCATAGCTGGCAGACACTGGAGCTGGGTTGGCCATGTCCTCAGAAGAAACCCTGATGCCATCACAAGAACAGCTATGCTATGGACCCCTGAAGGAAAACGAAAGAGAGGCTGACCAAAAACAACTTGGCGGAGGACTGTGGAGGCTGAGATGCAAAGAATGAACCAGAGTTTGGGGCACTGTACGAAGGATGGCCACCGACCGAGCAAAGTGGAATAAATTTGTTGTTGCCCTACAAGACGCCGCCAGGCGTGATGGCCACTGACTGCTTTGACGGTCGGCGGCTAAGGATCAAAGAAGAAACAGAAGTAAAGTTTTAAGCTTGTAAATATTTGCTAGCTGTTATAATAAATAAACAAAACATTTTTAAAAAAAAGAAGATGTATATGGCTTAATATATAGATCATTGTTGTATCTCTTTTTATATGTTGAAAGGAACACCAGGAAAATAAGCAGCTGAGAGCTGTCACTTTAGGGGCGCATTCCTATAGTCAGTTATAACTGAAGGGGCTATTATTATTATTATATAGGTAACCCACTGATGGGTGCCAGGAAAAGTATTAAACAGGATTATCCTTGAGAGATTAATAGAGTCCATAGTCAAGAAACTGAGAGATGAACAAGCAGGTTTTCGACAAAACAGATCATGTACAGACCAGATAGCCACTTTGAGAATAATAGTTGAACAAAGTCTGGAATGGAATTCACCACTATACATCGGATTTGTGGACTACGAAAAGGCATTTGACAGTGTAGACAGAGAATCACTTTGGAAATTGATGAGGCATTATGGAGTTCCCTTGAAGATCATTAATTTAATAAAGAAAACATATGAAGACATGACATGCAGAGTTCTTCATGAAGGACAGCTTACAGAACCATTTGGGATAAGAACAGGAGTGCAACAGGGATGCCTCTTATCTCCATTTCTTTTCTTACTAGCAATAGACTGGGTTTTGAGATCATCGACAACACACAACAGAAATGGAATCCAGTGGACTCTGACTAAGCAGTTGGATGATCTGGATTTTGCTGATGACTTGGCTCTTCTGTCCCATAACCGTAATCAGATGAAGGACAAATTAAAAACACTCGATGAGAGGTCACAGCAACTGGGTCTGAAAATACACAGGGAAAAGACAAAAATAATGAGAATAAATGCAGGTAATGATAACAGGGTTGAACTTGAAGAAACACCAATACAAGATGTAAAATCGTACACATATCTTGGCAGCAATATAGACAAAGTTGGGGGGACAGACAGTGATATCAAACTAAGAATACAAAAAGCAAAAGGAGCTTTCATTGCATTGGGAAATATATAGAGATCAAGAGAAATCCGATCCAATATGAAAATAAGAATCTTCAACTCAAATGTGAAGTCAGTCCTATTGTATGGCTCTGAGACATGGAGAACATTAAAGACAACAACCAAAAAGCTACAGACTTTCATAAATGGGTGCTTGCGTAGAATAGAGGGATTAAAATGGTATGACAAGGTTACCAACGTGGAACTGAGGACAAGAACTAGACAAGTGCCAGTGGAACAAGAGATGAGAAGAAGACGATGGCAATGGATAGGACACACATTGAGGAAACCTGTTGATAGCATTACAAGACAGTCCTTGTTCTGGAACCCCCAGGGCAAGAGAAGCAGAGGTAGACCAAGAAGCACATGGAGAAGAGAGCTGGAAACAGGGGTGAAAATGATGAGGAAAACGTGGAAAGAACTTGAGATGATGGCACGTGACAGGAGGACTTGGCATGTGTTTGTTGAAGGCCTATGCTCCTTTGGGAGTGGAGGGTTATGAATGAATGAACCCACTGATGGGGTAAACATTTTCTAGTTTATAAAATTCCCTACTGCCATGTTTGTAATACAGGACACAAAATAACTGTGTACCTCAGGGAAACAATCTATGAAAATTGGTTATATTTTATACTGTAAGTAACTTTAAAAAGTCTTTGATGTATGTTTGTTTGGCATTAGTAATCAGCATATACTACTTCACTCTAGGGAACAGCATTGACTGGGTGATCTGAATGTTTGTAAACAAATCCTTTTTTTTTTTTTGGCAGAAAACAAAATAAAGAGTAGTAACTGCTTATCACGATATTGTTAGTTACACGGGCGTAATGCACTGTTTTTTTTTGCCCCAGTTTCAGCTAATCTGATATACTCAACGTCAGCGACATAAGTTGTACTTAACCACTCAAACAGCCATCACTAGAAAATAAACAGCCAGTATCACCTTGTTCAGCTTTATCGCTGCTGAAGCTGCAGGTTATCAAGGCCCCACCTTTATTAAATAAGTGCTGAGCCAATTCACCCCAACCCTGGATTTAGGGGCAGTGTTCACAATAGCAAGGAGCTAAGTTCAGTTTAGTGCAGCAGCAGCTTGAATGTAAATTATCTATTTTGACTCGCATTATTAGTTAACCAGGAAAAGAATATATTTTCTGGGAGCCGCGCTAGCGCAGTGGTTACAACACCGCTCTGGCAACCGGGTGATACAGGATCAAACCCGGGCGACGGCATTTGAGGATTTTTCGTCGACCGGGATTTGGACTGGATTAACTCGAGACCTGGCGAGAACATTTGAAGGAGTGTCGTCGACCAGGGACTGGCGGCTCCCGAGCCGACCCAGCTGCAATGGGTACCTCCGAAATCGGCGAGTATTTGCCTGAATGGCGAGGGACACCTGTCTCTGTACAAGAAATAAAGGGATACTCACGTAAAATCAATATCAGGTTAGACATAAAATAATAACCTGAGATTTCGCCTCGAGTATTAGCGGGCGTACGAAAAAAAAAAAAAAAAAAAAGAATATATTTTTTTCATTGGGATTATACCTCAGCAATTATATCGGTGAAAGAGGACCTCATATAATCTGTGTTTTTGCTACACAAAAATAGAAAGCTTGTTGGCTAAGACTTACACTCAAATTTGTGTGTGTTCTAAAAACCTAATTTTTGTTTTGTTTATACAAACTCATTCTTGATCCCTGTTACTATATACTTAATACAATTACTTTTATTTATACATACAATTTTAGTAATTTAGTTACGCTGTTCACACCACCTCTTTGACTATTTATATCTTAAACTGACTTATTTTCTTACTATCCTTCCCTAAGATAGGAATGTCTGGAACTGAGACATCTGTTGTGCCTGAACAGAGTGGAAGAGTTGACCTTAAATCACTGTCTCAGACTATACCCTGTCTCAGATTATACCCTGTCTATCTCAACTCATCCACTGACACTGTGTGTTACATATTCATTCTTATTTCTGGCAGTAGACAAGAACTCTCTCAATCAAACACTTCTCAGACTTCTCATGCGATACTTTGAAAATAATTATAGAAAGAGATATATCTCAAGAAGCAGGACCAAAGAACCAGATCATAGTAAATGGAGTATCGTCACTGTTCAGCAGCATGACACTATGAGTATGATATATTGATGTAGACAAAGAAGGCAAAGATGATGACAAAATTGGAATATGGTTTACACAGGCAGACTGGTATGCCAAATATAAAAGTTGATGACAAACTTCTGATTAACACAGTGTAGAAACGCAACAAGAAAACTTTCACAGTCCTGAGGTCTAGTGTCTATGGCAACACACAGGTCAACACAATGTAGAAATGCAACTTGAACACTTTCACTATCAACACTCTCAAAACTAAAATCTCTTATGTCCATTTATAATGAAAGCTTTTCTTAGTCTTGGAAATATGTCACAAAACTTCAGCATAATCAGCAATCTCCTATAAACAATTTGTATATCATGAAATCAAACAAACTACAGCCTCATTACCATCTAAAATCCATAATACACAAATTTCTTATAATATCTTTTTCTTATAATGTAACACCCACAACATATAATTTCCTAACAATGAGATAAAATAAATAAGATGCCATTTATTATATGTAATTTGGTTTCAAACTCCATTTACGTGTATTCAAATTATGAAATCAAACTGTCAAAATTTACACTATCATAAAAACATAGTTGGTAACTTAAACATAAAATATTATTACGAATTATCATAAGAAGAGTGAGAAACAAAATTAAACCAGAAATCAATGATTAACAGTGTGGCTTTGTAGAAGGTAAAGGCACAAACAATGCTATATATATATTCTTCTTCTTCTTTGATCCTTAGCCGCCGACCGTCAAAGCAGTCAGTGGCCATCACGCCTAGTGGCGTCTTGTAGGGCAACAACAAATTGATTCCACTTTGCTCGGTCGGTGGCCATCCTTTGTACAGTGCCCCAACTCTGGTTCATTCTTTGCATCTCAGCCTCCACAGTCCTCCGCCAGGTTGTTTTTGGTCGGCCTCTTTTTCGTTTTCCTTCAGGGGTCCAAAGCATAGCTGTTTTTGTGATGGCATCGGGGTCTCTTCTGAGGACATGACCAACCCAGTTCCAGCGTCTGCCAGCTATGATGGTGTGCATGTCCTCTTGCTTGCTACGAGTAAGCAGATCTTGGTTAGTGATGGTATTCGGCCAAAAGATTCTGTGAATTTTTCTTAGGCATGTTGTGTGAAAAGAGGACAATTTCGACATTTCCTTCTCTGTAACTCTCCAGCATTCCGCACCATAGAGAAGCACAGAAAGCACACAGCTCTGATATAATCTTAATTTTGTGCTTGTGTTGTATTGGGAGGACTTCCAGATGTTGTTTAGGCTAAAGAAGGCTGTTCTTGCCTTATTCATTCTGATGTTTATGTCTTTGCCATCCCCGCCGTCTGGTGATACTATACTTCCTAGGTATGTGAAGGTATCTGTCTGTACCAATTGCTTATTCCTTACTGATATGGGCTCAGGGTTGCTCACATTGAGCGTCATGACCTCAGACTTCTTTAAATTGATGTTCAAGCCCACCTGCTGGCTAAACTTATTAAGTCTATCAGTTTTTTCCTGGATGTGTTGATGTGAATGTGCTAGTAGTGCAATGTCATCTGCATATTCCAGATCTTCCAATGTAGAAAATGTTGTCCATCTTATTCCTCTTGGACTGCCCTCTGTTGTCTGGCGCATCACCCAGTCTATGACTGTTAAAAATAGAGTGGTTGATAAGGGGCATCCCTGTCGTACTCCTGTCTTCACCTCAAAGGTTAGGTTGCTCTGCCCAACACTGCACGTAAAGTTTGCATAGAGGCTTTTTATGATTGACACTATGCAGCTTGGAATTCCATAAGCCCTCAGTATTTTCCATAAACTGTCCCTATGTATGCTGTCAAAAGCCTTTTCAAAATCAACGAAATTAATGTAAAGCTGTCTTTGCCAATCTGAGCACTGCTCTATAATGTTCCTGAGAGTGAATATATGATCTACACATCTCCTGTTCTTTCTAAATCCTGCTTGTTCTTTCCTCAGTTTGTGATCTACTGCCTTTGAAATTCTCTGTATAATTATCCTGCCTAGTATTTTGCTGGGAACTGAGAGAAGAGTGATTCCTCTCCAATTATTGCAGTCTGCAAGATCTCCCTTCTTGGGCAATTTGACAATTATTCCTTTGTTCCACTCTGATGATGTTGTCCCCGTTTTCCAGACTTGTGCAAATAGTGGTTCTAATAGTTCTGCTGCTAGCTCAGGGTCTGTCTTAAATAGCTCTGCATTTAAGTTATCATGGCCCGGAGCTCTGCCGTTCTTTAACCCTTTGATTGCTGTGATGATTTCTTCTTTTCGTGGAATGTCTGTATTCACATCTAGATTGTTTTCAGCCTCAGGAACATTCAATTGTGTCTCTGGTGGTTCCTTGTTCAGAGTTTCTCTGAAGATATATATATCATAAGAACATTAATAGAAAGACTACATTTTCTACATTGGAAGATCTGGAATATGCAGATGACATTGCACTACTAGCACATTCACATCAACACATCCAGGAAAAAACGGATAGACTTAATAAGTTTAGCCAGCAGGTGGGATTGAACATCAATTTAAAGAAGTCAGAGGTCATGACGCTCAATGTGAGCAACCCTGAGCCCATATCAGTAAGGAATCAGCAACTGGTACAGACAGACACCTTCACATACCTAGGATGCATAGTAACACCAGACGGCGGGGCAGGCAAAGACATCAACATCAGAATGAATAAGGCAAGAACAGCCTTCTTTAGCCTAAACAACATCTGGAAGTCCTCTCAATACAGCACAAGCACAAAATTAAGATTATATCAGAGCTGTGTGCTTTCTGTGCTTCTCTATGGTGCGGAATGCTGGAGAGTTACAGAGAAGGAAATGTCTAAATTGTCCTCTTTTCACACGACATGCCTAAGAAATATTCACCGAATCTTTTAGCGAATACCATCACCAACCAAGATCTGCTTACTCGGAGCAAGCAAGAGGACATGCACACCATCATAGCTGGCAAACGCTGGAGCTGGGTTGGCCATGTCCTCAGAAGAGACCCTGATGCCATCACAAGAACAGCTATGCTTTGGACCCCTGAAGGAAAACGAAAGAGAGGCCGACCAAAAACAACCTGGCGGAGGACTGTGGAGGCTGAGATGCAAAGAATGAACCAGAGTTGGGGCACTGTACGAAGGATGGCCGCCGACCGAGCAAAGTGGAATCAATTTGTTGTTGCCCTACAAGACGCCACTAGGCGTGATGGCCACTGACTGCTTTGACGGTCGGCGGCTAAGGATCAAAGAAGAATAAGAATAGAAAGACTGTACTTGTACTTTATAGATTAAGGCATGTGACAAAGTATAGACTTAATAAGTATAGCCAGCTGGTGGGCTTGAACATCAATCTAAAGAAGTCAGAGGTCATGACGCTAAATGTGAGCAACCCTGAGCCCATATCAGCAAAGAATCAGCAACTGGAACAGATAGACTTACTTACTTACTTAGTCGTTCCTCTTCTACCGTGAGGTGTAGAGGTTTGGAAGAGAGAGTGCCAGACTATCCTATCGGCTGTCTTTTTCCTGGCCTGGTTCCATTCTAGTCCTCGGTCCTTCAAAGATTGTCTAATATTGTCCTCCCAGCGGACTCTGGGTCGTCCTGGAGGTCTGGATCTCTGGCTCTTTGTTTCCCATGCTTGTCGTGGTAGCCGATCTTCTCCCATTCTGCAGACATGGCCAAACCATCTTAGTTGGGACTGTTCTATTTGGGTCTGCAGAGGGTGGGATTTTAGGCCTTGACGTATCGTCTGGTTGCGGACCATGTCTCTTCTTGTTACTTCAACCACCTTCCTCAGATACCTCATTTCTGAGGTTTGAATCTGGCTTTTGTGGGTTGTAGTCATTGCCCATGACTCGCATCCATATGTCAAGACTGGGACATAGGTGGAGCGGTATACAGCCATCTTCGTTTTCTTACCAACCTCTTTCTTGCTGAGGAATCCTCGATTTATGGCCTGATAAAGTCTCCCAGCCGCTGCTTTTCGAGTGGCCAACTCTTCTTTGATGCCCCCCTTTCGGTCTATAATAGCTCCGAGATATTTAAAGTGGTCGACCTGCTCCAGGACCTGTTCTCCCAACTTAATCTGATGTTTTCTTTCTTCTCGTGATATCACCATGGATTTTGTTTTAGAGCTGCTTATGACCATCCCTCTCTTCTCCAGCTCTTCCTTCCAGACTTGCAGGTTGGATTGGAGATGTGTCTCTGATTTAGCAATCAGGACAACATCATCAGCAAATGCTAGCTCTGAAATACAGACCTGTCTCATCTTCCAGTACCCCACTGAATACTTTCTTGTTCTCTCCTTACATGCCTTGATGACATCGTCCATGAGGAGTATGAAAAGATAAGGTGACAGGATATCGCCTTGTCTTACACCAGTGGTGGTCCTGAACTCTTCTGACTTATAGTTTGCTGTCCGCACATAATTTCTGCAAGACTTGTAGAAGCTCTGTATAGCATGAATCAGAGGTGCTGGAATGTTCTTCCTTGCCAAACAGTCCCAAAGTTCGCTCCAGGGGACCCTGTCAAACGCCTTTTCCAGATCTATGAAACAAAGATGGATCTCACTCTTGTACTCAAGGGCCTTTTCACTCAGCTGCCTGAGTGTGAAGATTAGGTCTTGAGTACTTCGGTTTGCTCGGAATCCGCACTGGGCTTCATCCAATTGTGGCTCAGCTAGGCATCGGAGTCTCTGCTCTAGGATTCTAGAGTAGATTTTACCAGGGACACTGAGAAGGGATATGCCTCTGTGGTTAGGGAACAGATAGACACTTTCACATATCTAGGATGCATAGTAACAATAGACGGCGGAGCAAGCAAAGACATCAACAACAGAATGAACAAAGCAAGAACAGCTTTTTTTAGTCTAAACAACATCTGTAAGTCCTCTCAGTACAGCACAAGCACAAAATTAAGATTATATCAGAGCTGTGTGCTTTCTGCGCTTCTCTATGGTGCGGAATGCTGGAGAGTTACAGAGAAGGAAATGTCGAAATTGTCATCTTTTCACACAACATGCCTAAGAAAAATTCACCGAATCTTTTGGCCAAATACCATCACACCAACCAAGATCTGCTTACTTGAAGCAAGCAAGAGGACATGCACACCATCATAGCTGGCAGACGCTGGAGCTGGGTTGGCCATGTCCTCAGAAGAGACCCATCACAAGAACAGCTATGCTATGGACCCCTGAAAGAAAATGAAAGAGAGGCCGACCAAAAACAACTTGGCGGAGGACTGTGGAGGCTGAGATGCAAAGAATGAACCAGAGTTGGGGCACTGTACGAAGGATGGCCGCCGACCGAGCAAAGTGGAATCAATTTGTTTTTGCCCTACAAGACGCCACAAGGCTTGATGGCCACTGACTGCTTTGACGGTCGACAGTTAAGGATCAAAGAAGGAGAAGAAGAAGATGTGACAAAGTGAAACATGAGGAAATTATCAAAATATTATAAAGCATCAACACTGATGATAAAGACTTGAGAATAATAAAGAAAATGTACTGGCAACAAACAGCAGCTGTAATAAATAGCAGCCAAATAGGAACGTTTCAGCAAGTAAAAAGGGTGTCAGGCAGGGATGTGTGCTGTCACCGGAACTGTTCAATCTGAAAATATAATGAGATCTCTGGAGGACATGCCAGGAATATCACTCAGCGGAAATAATATAAACAAATTGATGCAAAAAGTGAAAAGGAGCTGCAGGAAATGGTTGATACAAAGTGATAGAAAATGAAAATAAAGGCCTTAGCCTTAACAACAAAAGGACAGAAGTAATGGTCGTCTCAAAGAAAAGGGCTTCCCCAGAATGCACAGTCAAAGTAAATGGAACAGTTTTAAAACAAGTCAATAAATTTAAATACCTGGACATATTAATAACAACGGATGGAAGATGCGTCTCAGAAGTGAAGATCAGAATAACTCAGGCAAAAGTAGCATTCTATAAAATGAAGAGTATTTTGTGCAACAATCTTTGTCATAGGAAGTAAGAAAGAGAGTTCTTCATTGTTATATAGAACCAATCCTGACATATGGGAGTGAGTCATGGACAATTAGTAAACAAATAGGGAAGGCACTAGAGGCAACAGAGATGCGGCTTTACAGAAGAGTGTCTAAAATACCACGGACAGCCAAAATGAGTAATGAGGATGTCCTGAAAGAGGTCAATGCACAAAGGAAACTTATTTCACAAGTTAGAAAGAAGCAATCCATTTTTTGGGGCATGTTATGAGAAGAGGAAAGCTGGAATATATCGTAACAACAGGTAAGATTGAAGGAAAAAGAGAAAGGGGAAGACAAAGAGAACAAATACTGGAAAGTTTGACATCGCGGCATGGAAAGAAGTCAACAGCAGAATTGATCAATTGTACTGGAGACATGAAGTTGTGGAGAGACATGATCTCCTACGCCACTAGGCATGGTACTTGAAGAAGAATTTAAACATTAAGTGTGCCCAAATGCCATCAAACACATATAAATAACTTGCTGTGGTAGGGGGTTTGCTGTGTGTAAGTTTGTGTGAGCAGGGCCGTAGAAACGGGGGAAAGGGGGGGGGTTTGTGTGTTCAAAACCCACCTTTAGGGTGGAAATTATACTGTAATCAGTACCAAAATAGCGCATTAAAAAAAAATTGTGTATTGACCCCCCCCCTCTTCCCCCCCCCCCCTTAATAAAGTCCTATGTACGGCCCTGTGTGTGAGTGAGAGGGGGTGGGGGAATGCACTGGTTCAAATAATCAATATATATAAAATCCCAGCTTTTTCTGTCAGTAACGCTAAGGGGTGCAACTTTGGTTGAAAGTTAAATATTAATTGTAATGTTCCCTTATTTAGGAACTCTCCCAACAATAGCAACACTAACCAAAGAAGAATGCGAAAATGGCGGTGTGCACAAAAATATATTTATAGAATGTGTGATCCTGTATACACACATTGGGATCCTCGCTGCTGCTACGTAGTTCGTGTACTGTGGTGATGCACAGTGGTTTTTTTAAAATACTGTACTTTTGAATAAGTAAAATTGCCGTTAGGTATTGGTGCTTTTGAATTTAATTCCCGTCTTATGAATGGCTTTTACACTAATTATTATTATATTAACGGAAGAGGAACAAGCAGATGAATAAACAAGCAAACTTTATTTTCAACAAGTTGAGATGTGAGCTCGCAGGCCCGCCTGACATTCTGCCCTTCCTTTCTTTCATCTTTTATACTGAATTCATGTATTCTCACATGCATTTTAAATATTACTTTCAAGTAATGCAGCGTTGTAAAAGTGAAATAACAGCATACTAACACTCACAGTATCAAATTATAATCAAGAAATAAAATAAGGAGAAAAAGGCAAAAATCATCCTTGAGACCTAAATATGACATAATCGTATATAATTATTTGGAATTTATGAATTAACCAGGTTTCTATGCAAAAGAAGCAGTTTCTGCTGAACTATTACAGACTTCATTTAGAAGTATCCATGAACAACCAAAAAGAGTAACTAGGATGTCATGAACAAGTCCAATGCACAAACGAAGCTTAATACTCATGTTAGAAGGAAGCAGACCAATCTATCTGGTCATGTTATGAGACCACTCTATCTGGTCATGTTATGAGACCACTCTATCTGGTCATGTTATGAGACCACTCTATCTGGTCATGTTATGAGACCACTCTATCTGGTCATGTTATGAGACCACTCTATCTGGTCATGTTATGAGACCACTCTATCTGGTCATGTTATGAGACCACTCTATCTGGTTATGTTATGAGACCACTCTATCTGGTTATGTTATGAGACCACTCTATCTGGTCATGTTATGAGACCACTCTATCTGGTCATGTTATGAGACCACTCTATCTGGTCATGTTATGAGACGAAAGCTGCAATATCTTGTGAAACCACTAAAGATTGAAGGAAAAAGAGATACAGGATGACAAAGAAACAAGATACCGGACTGTCTGACATCACAGCATAGACAGAAGTCATTAATAGAAATGATAAACAGTACTATTGACAGGAAGTTGTGGAGAGACATGGTCGTCTATGCAAGCAGGCATGGTACTCTCTTTTTATATCTGTTTCCTTCAACCTTTCTCGTTGTCACAAAATATTCCAAATGTCTTCTCATAACACGCCCAAAGAAAGACTGCCTCGTGGATTAGACTTTGCAGTCACAAGCTATCGGAAACTCCCATACACAAACCGACGGGAAGCAAGAGGAAACCACCTTTGTAATGCCCCGTGTACAGTCACGAATCAAAACAACTTCTACAGGAACTACATAGCGCATTAACAACAGTAAAAGCAGCTAAATTACTGGGCTGTTCAAGAGGAAAGACTGAAACACTGAGAGCTGACAACTTCCAGAAGCCGGATGACTGAGGATCGACGAAATTGAGAAACACAATGTTTACACTCGACCTTTTCTTGACATCATCTTGGATCATACGTGCGGCGGAACATACTGGGTGAGTCCTAATTCTGGAAACACATGTTTCACTGAACTGAGCCTTCGAGAATCCAAGGGGGCCGTTAAGGCATTGGTGTGATGTTGCATTTGGGGCACCCGCACAATCGGTGCTGTCTTCGCGGAGGATCTCCAACTGCACAGGTCAAGGAGACCGCCATGCCTGCAGTGACGAATAAATACGGCGAGTTTTCGGAGTTGTTGCTCCCCCCCCCCCCCCCGCCCCCCCCCCCCTGACCAATCGCCCCCGACCTCTCGCCATTCGCAACCCCCCCCCCCCCCAAAGTAGTAAGCGCTGCCCCGCTCTTGTCTGTGTGTCCGTACTTAGCTGGATCATCAGTTCTCACGGCACTGGCTAGGCCGGGTGGTCCTGTTGAGTGACGGCCCCGGTCCCCAGATTTCACCCCTTTTGATCAGGGAAAGAGCCTGCGAGTGTGCACGGAACAGGATGAAAACCACTTTGAGCAAATTATATGATGTGCGTTTGTCCTGTTTCCTGACTGGTTGACTCACCCTGTTTACTGCTACAATGACGTGTCAAGAGATCCAGAGCGATCGATGGACACTACTTTCAATATTAAATCATTTGGAACAGGAGATCACAATACTGACAAACGTTAACTATCCACGCCAGGCGTTACCTTGAAATTTAACTTTACACAACATACAATCACGTCCTGATAACTACTGAACGCTTCTATGTCTTTGAAAGAGCCATGCCTCTAGGAACCGAGGCAGTAATTTAAAACAAATAAATTAATATTTAAAAAAAAAAAACTAATTGAAAGTACTCCACCTTACGTGCTAGAATGCCAACAATCCTTATATCGCAGGCTGAATGGTTTCCTCGTGTTGATAACAACACACAAGTATGTAAAAAAAACACTTAATACCACTTCAAGATAGGTCATACGATAAAAATTACTGGACTGGAAAATGTCAGTGGTACACGCCGCATACTGTTCGCTAGGACCACTAATGTATTACAATGTGCTGTCGAGATGAGTTAGCAGAAAATACATAAATCACAGACTGGTCAAGGATTGCGTAGGGTAATCTCCGATCAAACGAAAATCAAGCAAGCCAAAAAATCGCTGCTTGTTCTATAACCTAAATTTGTGAAATTGGAAATCGAACAAGAACTACAATGGGAGAGAATATGCTCGACTCCCCGTACACACATTTGATAACAGCCTACTGATATATAAACGTATATGTGTTACTCTAACAATCAAGACACATTTACACACGCATGAGTGGGTATTACGTACATACGTATGTAAATATACAAATATGCATGTACGTGTTAATTCATAACCCTTCAACTTCCCACAGAGCACATGCCTTCAACAAACTCACATCAAGCTCTTCTGTCCATGCCTTCAACAAACTCACATAAAGCTCTTCTGTCCATGCCTTCAACAAACTCACATCAAGCTCTTCTGTCCATGCCTTCAACAAACTCACATCAAGCTCTTCTGTCCATGCCTTCAACAAACTCACATCAAGCTCTTCTGTCCATGCCTTCATCATTACCTCTTTGTTCGCTCCTTATGCAGCAATCATTACCTTTGTTCGCTTCTTATGCAGTAATCATTACCTCTTTGTTCGCTCCGTATGCAGCAATCATTACCTCTTTGTTTGCTCCTTATGCAGCAATCATTACCTTTGTTCGCTTCTTATGCAGTAATCATTACCTCTTTGTTCGCTCCTTATGCAGCAATCATTACCTCTTTGTTCGCTCCTTATGCAGCAATCATTACCTCTTTGTTCGCTTCTTATGCAGCAATCATTACCTCTTTGTTCGCTTCTTATGCAGCAACCTCTGCAGATCCCCCCCTCCCCACTTCTTGTGGAAGCCTAAGCCAAAGCTCACATAAATAAGGGCTTTCATTGCACTGGCAAATATATGACAATAAGATAAATGAAATCCAACACAAAAATTAGAATTATTAATTCAAATGTAAGCAGTCCTACCTAGTGTGGTTCTGACACATGATGAACAGAAAGAAAAACAAGACAACCAAGAAGACTTTAATATGAAACTAATGGAAACAAGCAAACACCAGTGAAACAAGAGGTGAGGAAGCACTAGCGTTTGATACGGTACACACTGAAGAAACAAAGAATATGTTCATGAGAACATCACCAGTAAATAGTAAGTTGGTATGAATTAGTGAAAACATAACGAAATGATGATGTGAACGGCAAAGACAAAGAATAAGTTGATGTGAACATCGTTACAAAGATTATGTTGGTATGAACACTAGAAACAAAGAATGAATTGATGTGAATGGCAAAGACAAAGAATAAGTTGGTGTGAACATCTTAACATAGATTATGTTGGTGTGAACACTAGAAACAAAGAATAAATTGATGTGAACGGCAAAGACAAAGAATAAGTTGATGTGAACATCGTTACAAAGATTATGTTGGTATGAACACTAGAAACAAAGAATGAATTGATTGTAATGGCAAAGACAAAGAATAAGTTGGTGTGAACATCTTAACATAGATTATGTTGGTGTGAACACTAGAAACAAAGAATAAATTGATGTGAACGGCAAAGACAAAGAATAAGTTGATGTGAACATCGTTACAAAGATTATGTTGGTGTGAACACTAGAAACAAAGAATAAATTGATGTGAACGGCAAAGACAAAGAATAAGTTGATGTGAACATCTTAACATAGATTATGTTGGTGTGAACACTAGAAACAAAGAATAAATTGATGTGAACGGCAAAGACAAAGAATAAGTTGATGTGAACATCGTTACAAAGATTATGTTGGTGTGAACACTAGAAACAAAGAATAAATTGATGTGAACGGCAAAAAGACAAAGAATAAGTTGATGTGAACATCTTAACATAGATTATGTTGGTGTGAACACTAGAAACAAAGAATAAATTGATGTGAACGGCAAAGACAAAGAATAAGTTGATGTGAACATCGTTACAAAGATTATGTTGGTGTGAACACTAGAAACAAAGAATAAATTGATGTGAACGGCAAAGACAAAGAATAAGTTGATGTGAACATCTTAACATAGATTATGTTGGTGTGAACACTAGAAACAAAGAATAAATTGATGTGAACGGCAAAGACAAAGAATAAGTTGATGTGAACATCGTTACAAAGATTATGTTGGTGTGAACACTAGAAACAAAGAATAAATTGATGTGAACGGCAAAGACAAAGAATAAGTTGATGTGAACATCTTAACATAGATTATGTTGGTGTGAACACTAGAAACAAAGAATAAATTGATGTGAACGGCAAAGACAAAGAATAAGTTGATGTGAACATCGTTACAAAGATTATGTTGGTGTGAACACTAGAAACAAAGAATAAATTGATGTGAACGGCAAAGACAAAGAATAAGTTGATGTGAACATCGTTACAAAGATTATGTTGGTGTGAACACTAGAAACAAAGAATAAATTGATGTGAACGGCAAAGACAAAGAATAAGTTGATGTGAACATCGTTACAGAGATTATGTTGGTGTGAACACCAAAACCAAAGAATACTTTGGTGTGAACACCAAAACCAAAGAATACTTTGGTGTGAACAGCTTATGAATTGAATCCCAATCAACTATCAGCATGGGCATATATTCTCGCACATTAAGCAATCAGGAAGATAAGATGACCCAAGGAGACGATGGATCAAGAGAGTGAGAGACATCTTACAATTACAGAGAAAGTAGACTGTGGATCGTAAACCAATAACTTACCTCCGCTGCCAAGCTTCATTATCTGAGCAACAGATTTAAGCAAAAAAATAGGAAAGATATGGGGCAGAAGAAAGAAATCAAAAGTCGCTGTGTGCAAGGACGCGCTCACTAATATTAAAAGAAGGTAAAAGTAGTTCCATAGCTGATACTGTCGTGGGGGATTTAGGTGTTACAGACTTCACTATACTAAGTCCAGCTTTATGAGGTGGGGTGACTGGCTCCCTTCCAAACTGTCTTTGCCTTCCCTAACTCAAGAACAAAGTCATGTACCCATTTACAGCTGGATATATTTGTACGTGACGCAACCTGATTTCGATCCAGGAACACGGTAAACTTTGCTGCGTGAGGCACGCACTCTAACCACTTAGTCAATTGGAGGCTCCACTAACTAACAATAGTACCCAAAACATACTGTACCCACGCAGAAACATCACACGGTATCGTAAATCAAACAATGACGCCAGGTACGTTAATACCCAATTTCAAGAGGCCTCATTCAATTCTAGGGTTCCTCGTCCAAGACTGAAAGACACTGATCAGCCTTGAAAGTTGAACTTGTATCTCGGATGTCTGCGAGTTGAGAGGGAAAGAGGAAGGGGGGGGGGGCGTTGCTGGCGAGAGAGATCTGAACTGAGATGCGTGTTCTAACACGACTTTATGTTGTCGAATTTTTTTATTTATTTTTTTTTTAAATCAGTGTTTCCCAGACTTTTTTGGGCCACCGCCCCCAGAGCACATCACCAGCGCCCCCTCCATTACATTAAAAAAAACTATAAATAACGGAAGATAAGAGCAACTGATAATTCAAAACAATGACAACTATTTGTTCTATTTTTGTTTAAATTCTAATATAAAGCTACATACATGCTTACTTATTAATTTAATTTCTTTTAAAAGTTTAATTACGTAATCCAGTATAACCAACTTTAACCAACAGTATAAGAGAGTTTATTAGTAACTTCTTCTTCTTCTTCTTCGTTCGCCCTAAAAAGGACGGTGGTTGCGTTGTGTCTGTTTACAACGTAGCTGTGATATCTGCACCTTTCGGTCGACACATCCGACTTCTGCACGGCATTTTTTAGGACCGGGTTTGCCTTCCCATTTCGATCCACACTCGCTCAGCCAGCCTGCACAGCTGCAGACTGTTTCCAGGACCACCACGTGGAGGTGGAGTGCGGTCTTGACCAGCTCTGGTTCGCTGGTCCTGACGCAGGCAGTCAAGCTATGAGTCGCTGACTGCGGTCTCTATTGCTGCGTCTTGAGGTCCCTTATTAGTAACTCACCACAACCTTTTGTTTTGACTAACACTGCGACACAATATTTGAACAGGATGGTGCAGTTAATTACCAAATATTCCCTGTAATACGTTGACAATCTTCTCGTACCCCCTGGCACACATCCCCCAGGTTGATAACCTCTGCTATAAGGTGTATGAGAAACTGGGACGAGCAACGTTAGGGAGTAGCTGTGAGTTAGGGTTTGTTCATGTTACTTTCTTATTTAAAGCGCTCACGTCAGGGCCCTGTACAATAAAACCGCTTTTATATGCAAACGTAACAATATGTAATATTGTTGAATTTAGCGTGATAAACCCTAAACCAGCCCCCTTATTACTGAACGCCCCCTGTTGCCCCCTTTGAATCTTCCAACGCCCCCGGTGGCGGTACCGCCCACTTTGGGAACTAGCTTTAACTGGAGGATTCCAAATGGCGTGCCGGGGAAATGTAATGTTGTCCTTTATCATTATTTTTATTTAATACAGTAACGACTGTTCTAGACTTACGACGGGGGTTCCACTCCGACGATACCGTCGTAAGTCGGAAATCACTTTATACAATATAAACCATCAGCAAGTCCTGAAAGCTAAAATGTGTGCATCTGTTCCGTTGTATTGTAAAACCGATTGTACTCTTTGTTTATAATACAATGTACAAATTATAACATAAAACGTCTGTACTTCACAGTACATTACTGTACTAAATGATGAATAAATTAAAAAATAAATAAAATTTACGACAGAAATTCAGATGTCAAAAATAATGTAATATAATTAATGGAACTGCCGTTGTAAGTATGAGTCGTCGTAAGTCGCATACATCGTATGTCGAGAACAGTCTGTATCAATAATATAAACGTTAAACGGTTGCGTCGCGAAACAGCGCAGCTATGGTACACAAATCGTGAAAATAGCTCACTAGTTGGCACTCGTAAGCAGTGGCGTGTTTGGATGGGAGTTTCAGAGCTGCAGGCACCCCCTGCGACCCAACTTTCTTAGTATATTCTGGGTAGTTCAATTTAGTTGTGTTGCACTTAAATGTATGGCTATATACTGGTTGTATCGGATGGGTGTTCATCTTTTAAACTATATAATTACTTAGTCGTTCCTCTTCTACCTTGGGGTGTAGAAGTTTGCCAGAAAGATCGCCATTCTGTCCTATCGACTGTCTTCCTCCTAGCCTGGTTCCAATCTAGTCCTTGGTCCTTCAGAGATTGTCTAATGTTGTCCTCCCAGCGAACTCTGGGTTGTTCTTGAGGTCTGGATCCCTGGCTCTTGGTTTCCCATATTTGTCGCGGTAGCCGATCTTCTCCAATTCTGCAGACGTGGCCAAAGTATATCTCATCATCTCATAATCGGAACCTCTTCTACCCCAGTAAAACGAAGTGTAGAGGTGACCCAAAGAGCACAAGGCTCCTGGGCAAAACATGTAATCAAAATGTTTGACAAACAGGTGATTAGCCCATTGTGCGGCCAAAGTATATACCGAGTATAAATTAGAACGTATTATAACTAAGCTGTGTGTAAAGGGGGGGAGAGACTCCCGAGACTGAGCACCTCGAGCAGGCGCCCCCAACATGAATAACACACATCGAAACAAAATAAAAACCTCCCCAATGCATTACTGCTCGTAACAAAGAAAGAAAGAAAGAAAGAAAGAAAGAAAATAAAACACCAGACAACAGAAAAAAAAGTGATACGCTGTCGGGGGGGGGGGGGGGGGGGGGGGGGGGGGGGAGATTTGATCCAGCTCCATGCAGGTTATACCATAGAATTATTCCGAAAAATCGACAAATTACGCAAATCTATTTAGTATATTGTGTATTAAAACATTAAAGAAGGCTCGAACCACGGTTTTACAGCGGGAGGACAAGTTTGTCTGGAGGGAAGGTGGTTGTTTGTGTGTGTGGGGGGTGGGGGGTGTTGGGGTGTTGTTTTACAAGGTCTAGACTCACTAGAGCATGGGGTCGACATTCAATCAGTCTTTGGGATCTACTTTAGTAATATTGAGCCGTCTGCGGATTGACCTTAATATATATATATACTTGACATATGGATGCGAGTCATGGGCAATGACTACACCCTACAAAAGCCAGATCCAAACCTCAGAAATGAGGTATCTGAGGAAGGTGGTTGAAGTAACAAGAAGAGACATGGTCCGCAACCAGACGATACGTCAAGGCCTAAAATCCCACCCCCTGCAAACCCAAGTAGAACAATCCCGACTAAGATGGTTTGGCCATGTCTGCAGAGTCGGATAAGATCGGCTCCCACGACAAGCATGGGAAACTAAGAGCCAGGTATCCAGACCCCCAGGACGACCCAGAGTCCGCTGGGAGGATAACATTAGACAATCTTTGAAGGACCGAGGACTAGAATGGAACCAGGCCAGGAGGAAGACAGCCGATAGGATAGTCTGGCGCTCTCTCTTCCAAACCTCTACACCTCGCGGGAGAAGAGGAACGACTAATTAAGTATTTAAATATATATATATATATATATATATATATATATATATATATATATATATATATATATATATATATACACACACACACATGCATAAAGAGTCCCTGCCCGTTCTTAGCATGGGGAATCTGTACAATAACTTTGTTCTTATGGTTTTCAAATATAACGTTAACCAAAGACAAAAGTAACCAAAGCTGAAATTATTGTTGAATATTAATCCTGCATTGGTTTACACTGTGTGCTAAAACGTGAAAAATAGGATAACTACAACATAATTTCATAATAGTACTTTATTTTAAAATGTTTTAAAAGCTTGCTTCACTTTTGAAGGTACAGTTATAATTTGAACCTACTTGTTTACTGTGACGGTATTGCCTCCCCTGCTTTGCAGCAGTGGTCCAACAGTGGCCAAAACTCAAGGGTATTTATTATAGGCTTCAATGGAGTCTATGTTTACACAAGATTACTCTTGGCAGAAATGTAGATAGAAGAGTAGTAAAGCTTCTATCACATGGGAGTCTTCACAAGATATTCAGATAAGCGAAAATAATGCTGGCTGTCGCTAAGCACGTTAATTCTATATTCTGCCGACAATTTTATGAAGAATTTAGTAATGGTTTATTCTAGCTCGTTAAGCCCTCACCCTTGATTTAATCAGTGGAATTATTATTATAATATATATTGCTCTGTTTAGAGTGTGTGTTTAGTAACTTTGACTGAGACAAACCTGTAGTACATTTAAAAGGATTGAATCGAAGTTAAATTTGTAACATTTCAAATAACAAAATTTAATAATCACTTTAAGTTTCAACAGTTGGAAAATAATTTGAATATTTATGAAAAGGATTTTCATCACTTGGATGGGATTTAACTGAATAAAGGAGGTCACTGTTGGCAGCAGATATTTTCACTTAGCTGCCAATAGTAGTTTCTTCTCCCGCTGGGTCAATTCCTTTCACTCTGCTCTCGCTTCTATTTTCAACAACCCTCTACTCCATATTAACATTATTATAATTTTTTTTATTCTCCACACTGTTTGACTGTCTGATATGAGCGCTTGATCTGTTACATTTTTCACCTATTTTTGACGTAATTCATTTGGCTGAATTAGTTTTCAATGTGCCCCACTTACTAATACCACCATTAATTCCCCTTCATTGGTAAAATTTGTTAAATTTAGTATTTGAGCGCGAGCTTTTTTTTACATAACATAAATGCCAGGTACTTATGAACAGTTACTAACCATGAATGGTTTACGACTTGGCCATCTGAACGTAAACCATCTTCTAGGTAAACTTCCAGAACTCACACAAGTTCTGAATCAAAATTTCCATGTTTTTGGGCTTTCAGAAAGTCGTCTGAATGAGAAAATAACAGATGGTGACATTGCACGTACTGGTTTTAACACTATTCGGCGAGATTCTAGTAGACAATTAGAGACAGGTTTAGCAGTCTATATTTCCACTTCTCTCAGTTATCGCCGCAGAAACGATCTAGAGACCATAGATATAGAATGCATATGGTTAGAGGTAAAGCCACATAAGCAAAGACCCATTTTAATAGGATATCTTTATCGTAACCCCAGTGTAGGAACAACATGGTTTGAAGATTTTACCAACATGGTGGATAAAGTTATTACTACAGTTAACGAAATTATTCTTCTTGGTGATTTCAATATTGATATGCATAAGCCGAATCAAACATGGACCAACATCATAGCATCGTACAACATGAAACAAATAGTCAACAAACCTACCAGAGTAACAAAAACATCATCCACACTGATCGATCACATATATGTAACCTGTCCAGAAAACGTTATAGAATGTTCCATCCCTACTATTGCTATGAGTGACCACTATCCCATATGTTGCACTTGGGCAAAAAATGGGTACAAATCTCCAAAAAATAAACACATCAGTATCGAATATAGAAGTCTAAAAAATTTCAACCAAGAATTATTTTTTAAATGATTTGCGAAATGCGCCTTTCGCCGATGTTTACCAACTTCCTGATCCTGATGACGCCATTGCATATTGGACACGGACATTTTATAGTATTTTTAATAAGCATGCGCCTACTAAAGAAATTCGCGTAAAAAGACAAATAAAATCTCCATTTATCACACAAGAAGTACTTGCCACTATGAGGCAGAGGGATCGAGCGCACAAAAATAAGGACATCATTACATATCGGGCGGCAAGGAACAAAGTACAATATTTAATTCGCAGAGAAAAGAAAAACTACTTTAGTCATTTAGTTCAAAGCAAAAGCAACAGTAGAAATATATGGAAGGCAATCAATACCTTAGTGAACAAAAGAAATTCGCCAGACTCACAAAAACCCAATACTTCATTTACTTGTACAGATTTCAGCAATCATTTTCAGGCAGACATCCACAATATAAAATCCGCCATACCTTCTTCCCCTTGTGACTTCAGCGAATTACACTGACAAACAACATTTTTCTTTCTTATATAAGAATAAGTGTTCTTAGGTCAATTTCTTGCGCTGATTTCAAATCTGAAATCCGTTTATCTCTATCACGTCGGGTTCTTAAGATATTTGTGAATAAATATATTTTTGGGAAACCGTTATTTGCTCCGTTTCATTTTTACTATATAACTTATTAAAAATTAATAAAAAGCAACATAACTCTACTTTTTATACTGCTAAAAGATGCATGACATATGTTACGCGATTTTCCAAATAGTTACTGTATTTTGAAATAATTCTGAGCAAAATATGGCTTCTAGAAGTTGTAGAAATTCGGCTGATCTGTTCTGTTACGTGTGCGGATATTTTACCGATCGTGTTGACCAGAAAAACTTTACACCATTATTAAAGATAGCATATGAACTTTATTTCGATTCGAAAGTTGATGATGCAAATAAATCTTGGAAGCCAAATGCGGTTTGTTCGATACATTGGCAGGTTGGTTACGAAAATCGCCGAAGCAAAAGTCGATGCCTTTTGGCGTGCCAGTAATATGGCGTGAACATACAAATCACACTACTGATTGTTACTTCTGCTTGACAAATATCCATGGTTTCACTTTTAAATCTAGAAAGTCTGTGGTTTATCCAAATATTGAATCGGTTTCGAAACCAGTGCCTCATGATCCAATCACGTGTCCGATCCAAGTACCACCAGAACAATATCCGTTGGACGTAAATGAACCATCAGAAAGTGATAGTTTACCTGCTTTAGAAACTAATTCTGACTCAGATTACATACCGGTGAATGATGGTGTTTACTTAATTAACCATTCAGAACTTTCAGATCTAATACGTGATCTCTCTCCTACCAAAGGACAAGCGGAATTACTCGGTTCGCGACTCAAAGAATGGAATCTTTTAGCGCCCAATACTCCGATATCTAAATTTCGTCATAGACACAGAGAACTTGTTCAATACTTTGAGATGGATGATGACATTTGCTATTGCAAAGATGTAAACGGTCATGAGCACATAGTCAACGAATGGCGATTTTTCATCGATTCTTCCAAGACTAGTCTAAAAGCCGTGTTATTGCATAACAGAAATTTTTTTTCATCAATTCCAGTCGCCTACTCTGTTCATATGAAAGAAACGTATGACAATATGGCTATACGTTTGGAAAAAATAAAGTACAATGACTACCAAAGGCGGATTTGTGGAGACCTAAAGGTCATTGCAATTCTCACGGGCATGCAGACTGGGTATACTAAATTTTGTTGCTTCCGATGTGAATGGGACAGCCGCAACAGACAGGAACATTATGCAAGAAAGGTGTGGCCTATCCGGGATCGTATGCAGCTCGGGCATAAAAAATGTAATACGCGAGCCATTAGTTAACAAAGACACCTTCATTTTACCACTGTTACATATAAAGTTGGGGCTCATGAAGAATTTTGTAAAAGCGTTAGATAAAACGAGCAAAGCTTTCACTTATCTTCGAGAAAAGTTTCCGCAAGTTAGCGATGCAAAGATAAAGGAAGGTATCTTTGTAGGACCTCAGATTAGGAAAGTTATTGCAGACAAACAATTCGAGAACTTGTTACATGGTAGTGAACTTCGCGCGTGGATGGCATTCAAATCGATCGTCGATAACTTTCTGGAAAATCACAAATCTGTCGACTATGTTGCATATTGTTAAGCAGTGCATAGATGCATACATAATTATGGGCTGTAACATGTCCCTCAAAATCCATTTGCTCGATTCGCATCTTAACTTTTTCCCTGACAACCTTGGCGAAGTCAGCGATGAACATGGAGAATGATTCCATCAAGATATCGCCGTAATGGAGTCACGTTATCAAGGACGGTGGAGTGTGACCATGCTTGTCGATTATTGTTGGATGCTTCATCGCGATGTACCACATGCCATTCACCGACGAAAGTCGACTGCAAAGAAATTCAAGCCTACATAACTGTTATACTTCTTGTACGAATGATGTTGTAATACGGTATGCGTTGTTAAAAAAACTTCAATTGCGTATTTCTAGAGATCCCGACCTGATAGAGAAAAACGGTTTGCAGATTTAAAAACAGCGCATTAAAATTGACCAGAAAAACATAGAAATGTTAGAGAAAGAAAAAAAAAGTTTTTTTTTTGTTAGTCAGTGTTATCTACGCTCTGCGAGAACAAGTGTACTAACACCATTCCATGCGACATTCCTTTTATAACAGTTAACGAAGTTTATAACTATCTTATTGATCTTAAAGATAATAACTCATCGGGACTTGATGGAATCAGTAATCGAATACTGCGTTATGCTGCACCAGCTATTACTGATACACTTACATACATATATAATCAATGTCTCGCAAGGAGTTACTTTCCATCTGCCTTTAAAATCGCTAAAATATACCCTCTTGTTAAACCTGGTTCATCAGATAATAGCAACCTTGGTAACTATAGGCCCATTTCGCTTATATCATCGCTGTCCAAACCACTGGAAAAACACATACACAAAACAGCAATGGAACACCTAGCTAATAATGACCTGCTTGTTGATAGTCAGTCGGGGTTTAGACCAAAGCATTCATGCGACACAGCCTTAACAAAAATGATAGAGAACTGGCATCTAAACATCAATAACGATAACTTATGTGGAGCAATCTTTGTAGACTTTAAAAAAAGCATTCGATATGATAGATCACTCTATTTTAATCAGAAAATTAGAAACAATGAAAGTAAATCTTAAGCTGGTGAAGTTAATTAAATCATTCCTGACAGACAGACAACAAGTGGTGTCTTACAATAATTCTTTGTCCAACCGAACTGTTGTCGATATCGGTGTTCCTCAGGGTTCCATCCTCGGCCCTCTTCTCTTTGCCGTATACATTAATGATCTTCCTCTGTACATCAAACACTCATCCTGTGACCTGTTTGCCGATGACTGTACTGTTTACACTAGTGACAAAAGTTGCGCCACACTAGAACTATCTTTACAAACTGATACACATAATATTATTAAGTGGAGCAACGAGAATCGAATGCAAATAAATATTAGTAAAACGAAATGTATGTTAATATCAACCAGACAAAAACTACAAAACTCGCAGAAAACTACACTTCAGCTCTACATTGGAACATCACTAATTGAAAAACGTAAATGAAACATAAAAACTCTAGGTCTAACTGCTGACCAGCACCTAAGTTGGAACTCACATGTAAGTTCACTAACAAAGCTACCAGCACAACAAGTCTACCAACTAGCCAAAATCTAACTCTTCCTGAATGCGGGGGCAAGGAAAATGTTCCACACTCTTCATATACCAACATACCTAGACTATTGATCCACAATCTGGGATGGTTGTTCCATATCCAACACAAAAAGGCTTCACTTCAAAAACGTGCAGTGCGCCTAGTTGCTGATAAACACCAAACACATTGTACAGATTTATTAATAACTATCTTAAAAATATTACCCCTTAGAAAGCGCTTCCTATTTAACAAAGCTAAATTCGCTCACAAAATCTTGTCACAGAATGCTCCAACGTATCTGTGGCCTCTTTTAAAATTCAATGAAAAACGTAGTAACCGCTTAAACCAGTTACAGGTACCCAAGCCCAGGCTAGATTTGTTCAAGAAGAGCTTGGCTTACTCAGCTGCTCATCTTTGGAACAATCTTCCACATGATCTTAAAAACATGCACAGTCCCTACTCATATAATCGTAGACTGTTCAAATACATTATGAGTGCCAATTATATGCCGCCCTAAGGGATTATATTTCGAATTATTATCTAATATACTGTATGGAGGGTCTAATGATCTAGTTTTTCACTTTAATATATCTTACTTCTTAATTGTTATCAAATACTGTAAATGTATGCTTTTATACTACTTATAATGTTGCATCGCCATTAAACTAACACCTTAAGTATGGAGAATGTCTGAATAACTAGCAATAAAAGATGAATAAGAGGAAGGGCAAAATGTAAGACGGGCCTATATGCACGATTCTTATCTATCAGTCAATACCCTTTACCTCCCTAAGGAGCATAGGTCATAACGCTGGATCTCGTATAGTGGAGGCGTAAACAATTCACTCCCTGTGGCAGTACCTGTTTGGGACTCAAAGCTGCTCACCTGTGGGAACATTTTCCGCATGTGCTGACAACACACTAAGTCCCAGGTCATTCAGCAGCGGATTCCCAAAATGTCACGAGTTCTTATTATATACCACCATAAAATCTATCTATCTATCTATCTATCTATCTATCTATCTATCTATCTATCTATCTATCTATCTATCTATCTATCTATCTATCTATCTATCTATCTATCTATCTATCTATCTATCTATCTATCTATCTATCTATCTATCTATCAATCTATCTATCTATCTATCTATCTATCTATCTATCTATCTATCTATCTATCTATCTATCTATCTATCTATCTATCTATCTATCTATCTATCTATCTATCTATCATTCTATCTATCTATCTATCTATCTATCTATCTATCTATCTATCTATCTATCTATCTATCTATCTATCTATCTATCTATCTATCTATCTATCTATCTATCTATCTATCTATCTATCTATCTATCTATCTATCTATTTATCTATCTATCTATCTATCTATCTATCTATCTATCTATCTATCTATCTATCTATCTATCTATCTATCTATCTATCTATCTATCTATCTATCTATCTATCTATCTATCTATCTATCTATCTATCTATCTATCTATCTATCTATCTATCTATCTATCTATCAACAGACTGACCGATACGAGAGTAAATTTTTTTTTTATTTATTTTTTTTTAAGTCCATTTCATTATTATTATTATTATTCTTTTTTAATTTTAAAGACATACTTTAATTGTGATGATTATTGCAAATGAATATTACTTTTATAATGATAAATGCCTTAATAATGCTTAAAGTAAATGTGAGGATGAAAGGATATAGTATATATGATGAGAGAGAGAGGAAGGGCAGAATGTCAGACGGGCCTGCGTGCCCAATTCTTAACCCTTTGAAAATAAAGTTCGTTCGTTCGTTCGTTCGTTCGTCTGTGGTCAAAGTTCAGGCGCCGCATGCTCCCAGAACATCAAAGAGTAACGGCTAAGCTGATTCTGCGTCTGTCTATAAGACTCTCTTATGATGGCGTCTCGCAAAACATCAGTCCACTTCTACCTTCACTTGGTTCCAGAGATAGTACTTTCTGCTGGTACCACCAATAACTGGTAATAGAAACGAAATGCTCTTCTGAATATGACGTTTTCCGACACAGCTATGTCCCCCCTCCCCCTTCTATTCTACCATTCCATGTCAGAATGTACCCTCGATCAGAATTAAATTTAATCCTCGGGATAAAACTTCCTTTACATTTAAACTGAATAGCTTTAGCTTTACATTACATTTAAATGAAAAGGTTTAACGCACAGATATAATATGTTTTACATTTACATCTCCACTGTTTGAAAAGTGTTCACAATATAAATTCATTTATGTTTCATTTACATTTACACTTGTGGAAAAGTTTGAAACTTTTATTAATTAAAATGAATATTTTCACACAGACATTTACACTGGTTTAAAGCTCAAAAACTTACATTAATTTTGAAGTGAATATGTTTATAGGGACATTTACACTGCTTTGAAAATGTAAGTATTATGCTTAGAATGTACATCATTTCTTTTCATCTTTCCCTCCCTGCTCCATAGGGAACCTGGACCTACTTTATGTTTTTAGTTCTTTTTACGAAACTATCAATAAAGCAATCACCAGCCCGTGCAGTGGTGGTTCATGAATCATCATTCTATACGCTGAGGTTGCCAGCCTCAAATGACTTTGACATCCAATAGGGAGTTTCACATATTAAACTTCACATGGTAATATATATATATATATATATATATATATATATATATATATATATATATATATATATATATATATATATATATATATATATATATATATATATACACACACACACACACACACACACACACACACACACACACACACACACACACACACACACACACACACACACACACACACACACACACACACACACACACATATATATGTTAGTTCACAAGTTAGTAATAAAACAATGAAAATGCACTACTTACGCCAATCTTGGCTACAGACTTTTTGCTCAGATGAATAAGTTAAGGCACTGGGTTAGGCCTCTTATGCAAGTCTGGGATGTCTTTAATTTTACAATAGATTCCCCTCTGACTCCGTGTTTCTTCAGTTTCCTAGTCCCGGAATTCCTTATTAAAATTTGAAAGAGATTTCCTGTGCTTTTTTAAGTCTTATCTCCAATAAAAGGTCTGGTTAACAAAAAGGAATTATGAAGCTAGACTTCACTCTGGCGAGGTCTGAGGTTGTCTCGGCGAGCTTGAAAATCACAGTGAGATAAAACTGCGAAATGTTCAGCCTTTATTCTCCTCAATGTTGTTATGAATCTAATCAGAAAAATCCAATCATTTCAAATCATGCAGGATAGGCTGTGATATTTCAAAATAGTCCCACGTGAAATAAGGTGTGTGCCTGCAAAGGTCACGTGTTACCATATATGGACATCTGATGCCTTGCATACACTCTCACAAACACATTTGTAGACTCATATTGTCTAACATGTAATAAATCCATGATTACTTTTAACCAAGTGACAGGAAGCGATTATATCACACTTGTCTGCCCACAGGTGTCACACAGACAGTAATCTCGTTATCTGTCGTATGAGTACGCAAACTCCGTGTCTTATCGGAGATTTAAGCCGATAGCGCTGACCGATGTACGTGTTAATCTGCCGCGCCTATAACCACAAATCTGGGTAGCGTCAAGCAAATGTGATATTTATCACCTACAGGGTGACTTGATAAAATCAAGTATCTGCTACTTAGCAGAAAAAGAAAGAAAGAAAGAAAGAAAGACAGACAGAAAAGTGCGATAATTGACAGCACATAATAAAAATCAGTACAACAAATGTACCGATACTGCCGGAGAGAACCAAAGATCGATAGAGGTCGTCCATTTCTTCACATTTACTAATTGTCCATGATGCACTGTCTTATGTCAAGACGCTTTCTATATAACACTGAAGAAACCTATTTCTTACTTCCATTGAAAGAGGATGCTTGCACAGAACATTAAGAATTAAAATGGTATGACAAGACTAAATAAAGAGGGGAACCCAGAGACCTGTAAATAGTAAATAAATAAATATTACACACATAAAAGTATGTATCAGGCACTCGTGAAAAAGAAAGAAGTAGAAAGCTAGACAACAGAAAAACAACAGAAGTGATAGGCTCACCGGAGAATCAAATCCAAGACCATCCAAACGGCAACACTGCCCAGCTACGGAAGTGAATCACACTATCCTCCCTACCCACTAGGCACCACCAAAATATAATATAAACTAACTAAAAAAAACTGATAAACACTCATTTTTAAAAGAAACTCACGGGTTGCCTCCCCTACTTTGCAGTAGTGGTCCAACAGTGGCCACAACTCAAGAGTATCTAAAGTTGGTCGTCAAAGGTGTCTACCTTCGCACAAGATTACTCTTGGCAGAGTTGTAGATAGAAGGGTAATGACGCTTCTATCCCAATTGACTATTCACAAGATATTCAGATAAGCGAAAACAATGCTGCCTTGGCTGAGCACGTTAATTCAATGATCTGCCGACAACTTTTGTGAAGGATTAAGCAATTATTATTTTCAGCTCGTCAAGCCCCCACCTCTGATTTACTCAGTGGAATTCTTATTTTTCTGGTATAGCTCTGTTTAGAGTGTGTTTAGTAAATTGACTGAGACAGACATACAGTACATTTAAAATGATTGAATCGAAGTTAAATTTGTATAATTACAAATAACAGATTTAATAATCATTTAAGTTTAATAAGATTTTAGAAAATTTGAATAATGAATTATAAGCAAAAAATGTTTTCATCATGGTTGTGATGGGAAGTTAGTTTCAGAGGAGGTCACTTGGTACCTTATAGGGCTACTTAACTTCCAATAGTATGTTCGGCTCCCGCTGATGGGTTGGTTCTGTGCAGATAGGTCACTGGAGTTCTCGCATCTCTGGTCAAGATTAAAGGCGCAACACATTCCCAGAAATGTCAAGGAGTAACTTCCAAGCTGGTCCTGCATTTCTACATCAGTCCACTTCTACCCTCACTTTGTTCCAGAGATTAGTACCTTCCTGGTACCACCAACAAGCCAATCCTGGCTCACAGACTTGTTGCTAAGATGAATGAAGTTAAGGCACTTGATTAGGTCTCTTACGCGTGTTCTTGGGGTCGTTACTTTTATAAGATAATTCACTCTATGACTCCGTGTGTTCAGTTACCCCAGACAGTGGCTTTCCTTATTAAACTGATAGAGTTTCCTGGGCTGTTTTGTAAGTCCTTATGAATACTCCAATAAAAGGTGTCCGGTCTGATAAGATGGAATCCTGATTCTAACTTCTAGCAAGTCTGGTGTCTTTGGCAAGCAATTCTCACAGTGAAATAACACTGAAACGTGTCAGGTTATATGCCTGTCCTACCAACGCATCTGTTTGTTACAAAGCTAAGAAAGCGCCTATCGTTTCAAACAAAAATGTTGGGTGGGGTAACTTCAAAATATTCCGACCTTGAATAATTTTGCGCGTGATGCAAAGGTCACCTCTCCCATATACGGTATGAAAACATCCGATCGCCTGGCAGGCGAACTCACCAACATATCTGCAAACTCATACGACAATGTGTTTCAGATGTAACAAATTATTACTATCTAAAGTAATCTTGACATAATAAGTCGGACAGGAAGCGATTAGGCCATCCGTGTCTGTCCAAATTGTGTCACCCAGACAAGTAATCTCGTATCTGTCGCGCACCCTGGCTTTATCAGCAGTTAGACAAATACACTGGCGATTTCCGTGTTAATCTGTAGCGGCCAAGGTTGGGTACGCGAGAATATGCCTGTCGTTTCAATATGGCATCACCTGTCTACTTTCTTCAGCAGGGATAGTCAGGTAAACATACGAGACAAAATATCTCTGAGCGGGGTGTAAGAAGGAAAATACAAAATATCTGCCCCAGTGCAGAGAAAGAAAGAGGGTGCCGGTCACTGAAACACGTAAATAATCAACAGAACAAATGTCCACGATACGGCCGTAGTGAACAGGAGAGCGACAAGAGAACGACCTAAACGTCAATTTGTAACAGAAACAAATTTTACAAACAAATAAGTGTATCCCGCTATCCCTCAAAATGATAAAATCAGCTCCCAGGCTTGTGCTAAACAAAGTAGACAATTCAGGTCAAATCTGTTCAGCTCGTACATACAGTACAAATTCTATCAAACAAACTTAATCAACCGTAGATCCCAGATTTAGAGAGTTCGATAAGAAAATACCGACCGTGATATGAATACGTGATCGGAACTAATCGTCTGCTACCTGACTTATGTGCGCGTCACACCTTGTAAACGCACCCCACCTCACTGGGGTGTTCAGGTGTTAGCGCTTATGGCCTTCTAAATCTAAACTACACATAAATGAATGAATGAACGAACGAATGAGTGAAGGTAGGCTAGAACGGAGCCACCACTGCAGGATAGCCCTTCTTCTTCTTCTTCTTCGATCCTTAACCACCGACCGTCAAAGCAGTCAGTGGCCATCACGCCTAGTGGCGTCTTGTAGGGCAACAACAAATTGATTCCACTTTGCACGGTCGGTGGCCATCCTTCGTACAGTGCCCCAACTCTGGTTCATTCTTTGCATCTCAGCCTCCACAGTCCTCCGCCAAGTTGTTTTTGGTCGGCCTCTCTTTCGCTTTCCTTCAGGGGTCCAAAGCATAGCTGTTCTTGTGATGGCATCGGGGTCTCTTCTGAGGACATGACCAACCCAGCTCCAGCGTCTGCCAGCTATGATGGTATGCATGTCCTCTTGCTTGCTACGAGTAAGCAGATCTTGGTTGGTGATGGTATTCGGCCAAAAGATTCTGTGAATTTTTCTTAGGCATGTTGTGTGAAAAGAGGACAATTTTGACATTTCCTTCTCTGTGACTCTCCAGCATTCCGCACCATAGAGAAGCACAGAAAGCACGCAACTCTGGTATAATCTTAATTTTGTGCTTGTAGGATAGCCCTATAGAGACAAATTACGTGAAAGCCCTTCATGTACAAAGGCACTGGTGGTTCAAGGAATGTAGCAATTTGTTTTACATGATAAAGTTGATAGCCCCACACACACACACAAAGAATTGCCTCTTACATTATGTGTGATGAAAGCGATGATGCTATATCTTCTATTGGTCTCACTGCGTGACAACACGTTGGAATAGACACTTGTAACAGCAATAAATTACAAGCAGCATAATAGATAACTCTGTGTGTGTGTGACAGGGGCTAGGGTGGTTGAGCGAACTTGTGTCGAAGTGGCTACCTCACACCCAAGACCAATGCACTAAGTTTTTAAATGCTCCCACGGCGTCCACAAATATCCCAGCAGAAGGTGTTAGGGTGAACCTCTGGTGCCCTAACAGGTAAAGACAGTCCCACAGCCGCAGGAGAGCCATCGGAGAGTGAAGTGTTAGGCACTAGGTCTAGCTTTATGAGGTGGGGTTACAAGTTCTTTTTCTCGCTGTCGCTGCAGTTCTTAATTCAAGAGCAGAGTCGGGTACCCATTTACAGCTGGGTAAGCTGAACTGTGACGCGTCAAGCTCGTAAACATTGGATACCACGACAAAGGCTATTCTATCTAAAACTGCCTGTTGTAGGGCAAAGGAAAGTGAACCTGAAAAAAATTATTGATGACACTGGATATGCTGGAACGAAAGGCGCAGATACCGACCGCAATGCAGCTACAACTTACAGACAGCACACCGTATACTGAGATAAAACACACAATCGTACACATGTGAGAATGAAAAAGTAATGACGCCTTAGCCTCCATGGAAAAAATGAATCTCCCCATATACTATTTGTCTTGCTAAAACGTTTGTAACCAACAATGAAACAATCTCGTCAGCTTTTAGGAAAAAATACGGAAACTGCGCACATCTTCAGGGGTAAATTGGACACCCAATAAAGAACGCGCATGTCCTGCAATATTTTCATGCTGCATTTTCGGGGACAAAATATGCGAAAACGGCGCACACTGCACCAGGAAGCAAAATTTAACAGCCATTAAAAAAATGTTTATGGTGCATTGACCTTAAGTCACGATACGTTTGACTACAAAGATTCAATCAAGTTAAAATGGAATTAAAATAACTGGATATGACCACAAGAGAATTAGTGTCGTCATCAGGACTGCAGCAGACAGCACAACATGATTATTTCTCGTCATGTTTGGCGGGTTATTTGATCAGGTGTTCAGAATAAGGACCAGCTCTAAGTGGTTCCATCTTTTTTGTTGTTAAAAAAAAAAGTGATGTCACTAGGATATCCTCGCCAAGTGGTCGTACGCTGGATGTTGCCTCGTGGTATTCAAAAACGTTTGACCTCCTTAATAAGCTACTGGCATATCTTACATTAAAATATATTTTAAAACGCAGATAGTAAAACGTCATCAGTTACACATGTTTTTAAACAAAAAATAATTTATTTTTGGGGGGTAAAGAGGTAGTGTGACATCAAATGTAATGTTGTATGGATGTGAACAACGGTGAAAACAATCAAAACGACAATCTAGAAGTTACATGCTGTCATAAACCGGTGCTTGCGCTCAATCAACATCATTATTTACCTTCGGCTTCCCGAGTGAGCATGGGTCTTTCACAAATTCAAGCCAAGCTAATCTGTCCTGCGCCATCAGTTCAAGGTGTTTCTATGTCTTCTGTATTCCTGTCATGCTTGCTTCTGTTCCCGTCTCCGTATGTTTTTACAACTGTCTCTCTTATAGCGGGGGGTTGCAGAAAGGTGGCTGTCTTTCAATACTATCATTAGGCTTTCTCAATGAGTGTCCTATCCAATACCAGCGTCTTCTTCTCATCTCTTGTTCCAATGGCACTTGTCTAGTTCTGGTTCAACATGTCATATCATCGAAATCCTTCCACGTGGAACTGATGGACAAGATCAGTGGAACAAAAAGTCAGGAAGATATGCTGGCACTGGATAGGACATGGATTCTTCTTCTTCTTTTTCTTCCTCGTTCGTCCTGAAAAGGACGTTGGTTGTGTTGTGTCCGTTTACAGCAAAGAAGCGATATTTGCGCCTTTCGGCCGACACATCCGACTTCAGCACGGCATTTTTTTGGGACTGGGTTGCCTTTCCACTTCGATCCCTACTCTCTCAGCCAGACTGCAGTGATGCAGCCTGTTTCCAGGACCACCACTTGGAGGTGGAGTAGAGTCTTAGTCAGCTCTGGTTCGCTGGCCTTGACGCAAGCAGTCAAGCTATGAGTCGCTGACTGCATTCATCTCTCTTGCTGCGTCTTCGGTCCCGGACATTGATTCAATAAAGCAGAAGATTGGTATTTTTGCGTGCTCTGTTAGCGGCTTCCACACGTATTCCTAGAACGATAACTATTACAGGAGAAGTAAGCCGAGGTAAGAGTGACCTGGCCCTGGACCCAGGGACTTTTTTTTTTGTTATTTTTCTGTGCTAGTGTATTCGTCTCGTCTGCAGCAGATGGCTGAAACAACACACAATGAAGGCAAATGGAGACAGATTCAAAAGGGATAAAGAGGAAATGCAACAGCATAGATAGGAAGATCTGACTTGAACTTGTTAAAGCTGTCATTGTCAGTTAAAGAGTTATGAATGCCTCATGGATGAGAGACAGCTGCAGATTTCTTTGATGGTCGCAGAAGATGAAAACAGACCTGATTGTGTCTGAAGCTCGTTCCCCTCGCGGCAAAGGGATCTAGGTCGAAACCTGATGGCGTCACGCTCGTCTACCCAGCTGTAAAAATGGGTAAACCTACCTGACGATGCTCTGAGACACGGAAGGCAAAGAGGAAGGGAACTGGTCACACCACCTATAATACTGCACTTCCCAACAGCAGTATCTGCTGAGACTACTTTTACCGTTATTTAGCACCGCCCTGGATCAGTTGCCACATCTTTCTACACATAAAACTGGAGCTGGAACCATGGCAAGACCTGCAGAACAATTACTTCCACAAACTCACTAAACAGAAAAGACTGTTACCTCTTCAGTGTCGTCATAAATGAGTATTTTACAGGCAATCGGCTGCTACTACTTGCCGAAACGACCTCATTAAAATAAAGACGCCATGAAATCTGCATTACAAGGACATTTGTGCGCAAAATCTAGACATAAAATGTAGGACTTTAAAAAAAATTATCTCCCCCTGGAATGGCCTCATTTCAAACTTCCGTCTCCCACTTCATAAATTAGCGTTAAATTAAGTGTAGGCTTTATTCCCAGCACCCTATGGTGGGACAAGCCGTAACTTGTACAATGTTGTGTTATATCAGTAACAAGAAACCAATAGTTAAGTTCAGATGTCAAATCGCTGTTATAGACTTCTATATTCATTTCACTCAAAAATACAGTTCATTCTAAATTAGAAATTAAAGGAGGAAATTAAAGTTAATTAATAAATCATCATGAGTTTCCTGTGTGTTCCTTACAGAGCATGGAGCCACCACTGTAGCTGGTCCCCTCGTATGAAGCCTGCCCCAAACAGAATTGCAGCTATGCTTTCTATGCCAATGTGTTTTACATGATGAGGTTGCCATCCCCATACACAATCTCATATCATCGCCTTATACGACCTGTCTTAGGATGCAGTAGTCATATTCTTTGTCTCTTCAGAGAACCCAGAAACTGAACTGGGTTAATTAATGAACAGATAGTGAATATTGAAACACGGATGAAGAAAACAAAAACCCAGTTAAATGCTCGGATATATTACAGTCAAAAAAGTTAGTACAAGGGGCTTGACATAAGTCTTGGGCCTGACCATGAAGGACATGTCACAGAGAGCTGAAATTTTGTATAGTGTTTATTCCTTTTCAATATAGCCACCGTCTGAATTGACACACTTCTGCCATCTCTGCTTGACCTTGAAAAGACCTTGGGAGTAAAACACCCTATTTTTCAAACTAAACCAGTCATCACAAGCCAGTATAACTTCTTCATCGCTGTCAAAATGATTTCCTTTTAGCAGTGTTTTAAGATTTGGGAATAGAAAAAAGTCTGATGGAGCCAAATCTGGAGAATATGGTGGGTGTGGAAGAATTTCAATATTCAAATCGTTGGCTGCTAGCTGCACAAGCCGTGCTTTGTGAGAGGGCGCGTTGTCTTGAAGCAAAGAAAGATTTTGAGTGCGCGTTATCCCTCGTTTCCTGGTCACAACCTTTCTTAGTTTGGTGAGAAGATCTGCATAGGACTGTCCATTAACTGTGTTGCCACGAGGCAGATAATCTTTCAACAGGACACCTTTGGCGTCCCAAAAAACAGTCAACATCACTTTTCCTGCAGATTTCTGCGCACTCGGCTTGACAGGTGTTGGGGAGCTGCACTTAAACTGTTGACACCAGTTTTTTACCGAGGACAAGAATCACGAAACACTGGTTCCATCTCCCTGTGTATTTCTGTAGGTGTTTTTCCCTTAAACATCAGAAATTTTATCACAGCTCTGGCCTCCTTCTTTTCCATTGTTTTGTCAAATCTTTGGAGCAGCAGATCTGGTCAATAGGGTACACTGCGCCGTGCACCGTAGCGGGAAAACCCATTGAAGAAACAAACGCGTACTTCACACATTCAGTGCAAATATGATGAACTTTAAATGTGCCGAGTTTCATCTTCCTCCTGTGACTCCTTCATGGTCAGGCCCAAGACTTATGTCAAGCCCCTTGTATATACAAGTTAAATGCTCTGACAAATTACAGTCTAAAAGTTGGTATATCCCAGTTAAATGCTCCGACATATTACAGTCAAAAAGTTGGTATATCCCAGTTAAATGCTCCGATATATTACAGTCAAAAAGTCGGTATATCCCAGTTAAATGCTCCGACATATTACAGTCAAAAACTCGATATATGTTTTACAAGAACACTTGAAATATCAGCCAACTTTATAACTACTAACTCCCGCAAATGTCAGGGGTTTCTTATTGTCAGGGGGGTGGGGGGGGGGGGTGGGGGGGGGGCGCCCGCGCTCAACATGTTTGAATAAAATTATGTCGATAGATCACTTGGTTCACACAAGTAGTAGTTAACCAAGCTATCAGCCTTCAATAACGAGTTCAGCAATTAAAACACAAGTGTGTTATAAATTGTACACGTGACAAGGGCGGCTTATAAAATGACATTCATCGCCGGTATAATCTGGTTTCCCGGGACTTATTTTCTCTCAGTTCTTGCTCTCAATATCCTGATTTACTTCCCTTTTTTTAATTACAGTTTTGCCTCGTTCAATCCAGACACACGGACCGTCGGTCATATTTGGGCGCATGTCCAAAAATAAAAGACCCTGTTTTTTATTTTTGTTTATCTATTTCTTGTGCTATTCTCATGAACTGTTACACGACGACCAATAAGTTACTATCATAAATGGGCGCCTGCGCAACAACAAAATAAATAAATAAAACCGAAATGGTATGACAACATCATCAATGTACAAGTGGCGCCTAGAACCAGACAGTGAAACCAGAGGTAAGAAAAAACGTTGGCGTTGGATGGGACACATTCGAGATCCTATTCGGTAATCCTCTGGGTAACAGAAATAAAGGGAAGCCAAAAAAAAAAAACACAAGGCAGAAGGGACTTGGAGTCGGAGAAAAGGGAATATTATTTTTTTTTAAATAACAGCCACGGAAAGACACTGAACGGACGACGCAAGATAGAATTACAGCTGGCCCTGGGGAGTTTTCAAGGTGGGACACGATGTCTCGTTTTGCCGTCGTCGTTCCCCCCCCCCCCCCCCCCCCTTTTTTTTCCCCAGTACCATTCTGTTCTCTAATTTCATACTTTTGAGTTGGACCACGCTATGATTTCCACATTTGTTAAGACAGTGCCCGTTGCGGCCGCACTACCCGCATCGCCAAAGTGCCGGCTCTGGATAGGAAGGCTTGGCGTGTGAACTTGTTGAAGACCTTTGCTCCACCAGGTGTTTAAATCTACTGAATAAATGATTTATGTCGTGACGCGTCACAGGCAGAGACTGATTACTGGTTTTCGAACCAAGTCATATTTCCGCCTGGTCTGTCATTATGCGGTGTTTCTTTCTTTAAATTGTCTGATACCTCTTCGACCCAACGTTTCCTGATCGTGTCCATTCTCAGGAAATCAGATTAAGCTGGGAGAACAAATCCTGGAGCAGGTCAACCACTTTAAATACCTCGTAGCTGTCATAGACTGGAAGGGAGGCACCAAAGAAGAGTTGGCTACCCGAAGAGCGGCACCTGGGAGACTTTTTCAGGCCATAAATCGAGGATTTCTCAGCAAAAGAGAAGTTGGTAAGAAGGAGTAGATGGCTGTATTCCGCTCCACCTATGTCCCAGTCTTGACCTATGGATGCGAGTCATGGGCAATGACTACAACCCACAAAAGCCAGATCCAAACCTCAGAAATGAGGTATCTGAGGAAGGTGGTTGAAGTAACAAGAAGAGACGTGGTCCGCAACGAAACTAAATCGATTTTAAGATCAGTACTGATGTAGCAAAACTTTAACAGTCATTTTTATTTCATTCTTTCTCTGTCCACTTCTGCTGCTAAGTGTTGCGGGGGAAAGCGGTTGTCATTAAAGGTAATATGTGTTGCCTTTATCAGTTTCATACCATGTTTCTTCAGGATGTCTTTAACATGATCTATACACCTTCCTCTACTTCTCTCTTGTGGCACTGTCACCCTCTTGCTCATTTGCTTTAAAAGTTCTCCTTCCAGTACAGTTGTCAACAACATTAACCTCATTCCAAGTACCGATTCTTCACCCCCAACAACATTAACCTCATTCCAAGTACTGATTCTTCACCCGTGTGTTACCGGGGCCCGAAAGGGGAGCAAAGAATAGTAACACTGTACCCTACCAGTCGTAAAAAACAACTAAGGGGGGTTGAGCATGGGGCTGGTTACCCCATCCCGTAAAAAAACTGTTTACCAAAAAAACTTCAACAAACTATGGACAAGTCAAATATAAAATATAAATCAACACAGCTGCCATAGACAGAAGAAAGTCCTCTGGAAAGGAGGTGCATGAAGAAACCCAGAGAAAGCAGAAAGGAGTCTGGGTTGCCAACTAAACTTTTTTCATCCAGGAAAATCTCCAGGATTGGCACCTGGAATGTTCATACTCTACATGAACAAGCGAGACACAGTGGAAGGGAATAGAGAGGAAGAAACTGATCACAGGAGAAATGGTGTTGTCCTCAGAACATGTGGAGGAAAGTGCTCACTGCAGTGAAAGGGTGGCTTTAATGCTGTTTAGGGAAGCACAGAGGGCACTTATAGAATTGTTATTGTTAATCAGAATCGACCTCACTGCACTCTGGGCAAACCCATAGGTGCTCAGTCACCCTCAGCAAATGCTGAAGAGTAAGACTGCTAATTGTACCTGTAGCACACTGGTTGTACATACGACGGATGCATCCTCTCTCACGTCCATTTCTTCTAGTCCCACGTTTGATGTCAAACTCCAACAGTCTCAGCCTTGTTGATTCATCCACTGCAGTGTCATTATCCAGAAAGCGATCTTTATTTGCCTTTTGTATCTCTCCCTTATTCATGTCCAGTGTCCCCACTATGGGTGCTCTCTAGGCCAGTCTGTCAGCTCTCTCATTGCCACGTACCTCTGCATGACCAAGACAGTACATCCATACCAGTTCTTGAAGACTTGACGATTCTATTGGTGTTTTCCATTCCTGCCGCAGCATCCGTTCTGAACTTTTCGAAGCATGGCTTGAGAGTCTGACAATATAACTGCCCTGGTTGATGGAGTTTCAGACAGCCACCTTAGTGCTGCAGTAACTGCCTCTACCTCCATTCTCATGCTGGAGGTTGTTGTCATGTAGGCTCCACTCTGTTCAGCAATGACCCTGCCCTTTATTCTCGCAGAGAAGCCCCATCCTGATTTCTCACCACACACTACAGACCCATCAGTGTATACAGTGGCGTTATCACCCCCAGCATGATCACTTATCAGCTGATTAATCTCCAGCTCTGCTTTTCCATTGCCCCAAGATCAACACTCTCTGCCAAGGCTAATGATGACCTGCTGGTAGTTTATACAGTTCTCCCCTGACTTACTCTACTCTTCCCCTTTGGATACATTTTCAACCTTGGTCACCTGAGCAATCATAGCCTATGCCTGTGCCATCCATGACATCCCCCTCTTGATTCTTGCTCCTTTGATATCAGCTATGTTCTCATGTAGTGGGTGTCTTTTGTCAGTGGTTACCCGCATAAAGGCTTTTGCCTGGGCCTTCGCATATCTGGATCTAATCGATAGCAATCCAAGCATCTACCTCATTGTTACAATGGGGGTATGACGCGTACAACCCAAAACTAGTCGCATCCCTTCATTTTGAATGCGTTCCAGTTGTTCACATTGTGACACTGACAGCGTGAGTATTCCTAGCCCATACTTGATTACTGAAATCACGAGCTGATGATACAGGATAAACAATAGTCTCTGTTCCAAGCGCGTAGCAGCCATTGTTTTTAAGGCTGCCAGTCCTCGCTTGCACTTCTGTATGATCAGTTCGACATGATACTTGAATGATAGCCCATGATCAAACGTTACTCCCAGATACTTCAGCCTGTCTTGCCTTTCAATGTTCTGCCCATTGAAAGTGATGTCCGGAAGGTCTGCTTTCACTATGGATTTGTTCAAAGAGCACCACATCACACATGCCTTGTTGGGATTGACCTTTGATCCGTTTTCCTCACACCATGTAGAAACCGCCTGTAGTGTCTCTTGTATGCCTTATACCATTTCCTGTCCGTCTGAGCCAGTTCTGTACATGAGTATGTCATCTGCGAAAATTAATATTCATCCCAGTCCTGTTGGTTGAAAGGTTGCTACTTTTGCTGTGTAGATGTTAAACAGCACTGTTGATAGTGGAGAACCCTGGGGTAGTCCCGGGCAAATGTGCATTGGTTCTGATGTCCAAGTTCCCAAGCAAAATGCAACTGATCTCTCCATTAAGGCAGCTGCTATCCACCTTGTTATCCAAGGGTTTGCACCACATACCATTATACAGTCTATTAGGGTTGCAAAGTCCACACTGTTATAAGCATCCTCCAGGTCAACTGTGACAGCCACCATTTCTCTGTTACCCTGGAATCCCTCGTACACATCATATGCAAACGTTTCAGCGTTACCCCATGTTGTTTTCATAGGCCTATAGCTTACCTGGGATATCAGGAAGAATGTATGCATTTTCGAGGTGGCTCATTACTTGTTTTGCAACTATCTTCTCAAGTAATACATATAACTTATAGAATGGGAAGCAATAGGACCCCAAATTATAACAGCAAGGCTTAAAACAGCCAAAAAGAATATAAATATACCCATCATCCAGTGTAATGCACCAACAGATGATAAAGAAAAATCTGAGAAAGAAGAATTTTACACTATACAAAATGTCTTGGATAAACAGAAAAGAAATGACCTCACAATTTTATGGGGGACCTAAACGCAAATTTGGAACAGACATCACTGTCGTAGATTTTTGATAGGGAAATTAAGACTTGGGTTGGTCTCTTCTGAATAGGTTAGAATGAGTGATAGCCACAGTGAGATGTGATATTAGAAATAGAGTTCCACGAGTGAGATGGTAGAAATTTATAGGGGCTGTCCCGGACAATCGAGAATCTCTCTCTCTTTCCGCCTATCTTCTACAACAGATCCAAAGGGAGTCAGACAGTCTATAAAAAATAGGTATATTAATATATCTCTATCCACTCACGTGCCCGCACATACAATGGACGACAGTTAGACACACAGACGTGGGAACAACTATAACAATGATTATATAGATATTATGGGAACGAACTGACCACCACACTGAAATAAATGTAGGTATAGTTTAATTATCATAGTAAACTTACATCACAACATATAAAATACATCAAAAGCATATACAAATAGTCATGAGAATCAAGGAATGCTACAATAGTGATAGACCCGTTTGTATGGTCCTCCCCTGGATATATAGCTCACAGTCCCGTTAGAAGAAAGTGATAACCCCAAAGAGTTACAGATACATATGATTGAGTCTATGGTTTCCCCCTTTTTTTTTAAGGTATTGACAGACTTGATACTCTGCTTTATTCTAAGGGTAACTATTGTTAGCAATAACTTGCATAAAGGAATTCAGGCAGCAAAATGGGTGCCACATACAACAATTAAGAAATCACTCAATCCTGCATTCACTCTATTCATTCAGCAGTGATCACGTGCAGTTGCTCATACTCACAGCTTTGGTAGCCACTTCTGGGAAATACAATTTTTCAGGACATTTACCTACAGAATCGTCAATGGCAGCCTTGACCAAGAAATCCCCAGTTCCAAAAAGACGGGTTGAATTCTCTACTTCAGGGAACGATTCCTTGGGGGGTGCTTAGTTGTCGAATGTCTGTTTAAGTCACATAAAATTTTCCAGGTACGAACGTTAATAGCAAGCACAGTGTCACTAGCTTAGTTTCTAGAAATAAGGAATGTCAGGTCGGTGGGTTCTTTCAGGCTAGGACTATAATCGGTCACCACATCACTTGTCAAACTCCGTCAGAATGTTACTGACGTTAATAAGTTACTTGCCACACAGGCTAAAAATGTACTAGAGTCTTTCTCAGGAAGAATTTAATATGGCGCGATAGGCCTGTTTCTTCATTTATCCTTTAAAGTACTCGTAAAGATTTTGCACCAAGTCACTCTAAGGAAAATGGGTTAGTTCTTCACAGGTATTTACTCTGTACTAACGCTGGCAAAGTTTTGGGTCACCCCAGTATTCACTGAATAAAGAAAAACCACATATGAAATATGTTACGTATTATGTACTCACTATAACTTACGTTTTTTTTTTAAATGCAAGCGTACAGCTTGACTTATCATTTAAAACTTCCCGTGCAATAAGTTATATATTTAAAATCATCAATCCTCATGAATTAGGAATACATACGTATTCTGTCAACACTCATGAGGCATCTAGCATTTATAAGTTGGTTAGAAAAATTATTCTCGTCTGATTACACTGACAAACAACATTTTTCTTTCTTATATAAGAATAAGTGTTCTTAGGTCAGTTTCTTGCGCTGATTTCAAATTTGAAATCCGTTTATCTCTATCACATCGGGTTCTTAAGATATTTGTGAATAAATATATTTTTGGGAAACCGTTATTTGCTCCGTTTCATTTTTACTATACAACTTTTTAAAAATTAATAAAATGCAAAATAATTCTACTTTTTATACTGCTAAAAGATGCATGACATATGTTACGCTATTTTCCAAATAGTCACTGTATTTTGAAATAATTCTGAGCGAAATATGGCTTCTAGAAGTTGTAGAAATTCGGCTGATCTGTTCTGTTACGTGTGCAGATATTTTACCGATCGTGTTCACCAGATAAACTTTACACCATTACTAAAGAAAGCATATGAACTTTAGTTCGATTTGAAAGTTGATGATGCAAATAAATCTTGGAAGCCAAATGCAGTTTGTTCGACTTGTGCAAATAGATTGGCAGGTTGGTTAAGAAAATCGCCGAAGCATAAGTCGATGCCTTTTGGAGTGCCAGTAATATGGCGTGAACCGACAAATCACGCTACTGATTGTTACTTCTGCTTGACAAATATCCATGGTTTCACTTTTAAAACTAGAAAGTCTGTGGTTTATTCAAATATTGAATCGGTTTCAAAACCAGTGCCTCATGATCCAATCACGTGTCCGATCCCAATTCCATCAGAACAATATCCGTTGGACGGGAATGAACCATCAGAAAGTGATAGTTTACCTGCTTTAGAAACTAATTCTGACTTGGATTATATACCGGTGAATGATGGTGTTCACTTAATTAACCATTCAGAACTTTCAGATCTAATACGTGATCTCGCTCTTACCAAAGGACAAGCGGAATTACTCGGTTCGCGACTCAAAGAATGGAATCTTTTAGCGCCCAATCCTCCGATATCTAAATTTCGTCATAGACACAGAGAACTTGTTCAATACTTTGAGATGGATGATGACATTTGCTATTGCAAAGATGCAAACGGTCTAATGGTGCACCTCAGTCATGAGCACATAGTCAACGAATGGCAACTTTTCATCGACTCTTCCAAGACTAGTCTAAAAGCCGTGTTACTGCATAACGGAAATTTATTTTCATCAATTCCAGTCGCCTATTCTGTTCATATGAAAGAAACTTATGACAATATGGCTATACTTTTGGCAAAAAAATAGCACAATGACTACCAACGGCAGATTTGTGGAGACCTAAAGGTCATTGCAATTCTCACGGGCATGCAGACTGGGTATACTAAATTTTGTTGCTTCCTATGTGAATGGGACAGCCGCAACAGACAGGAACATTATGCAAGAAATGGGTGGCCTATCAGGGATCGTATGCAGCTCGGGCATAAAAATGTAATACACGAGCCATTAGTTAACAAAGACAGCATCATTTTACCACCGTTACATATAAAGTTGGGGCTCATGAAGAATTTCGTAAAAGCGTTAGATAAAACGAGCAAAGCTTTCACTTATCTTCGAGAATAGGTTCCGCAAGTGAGCGATGCAAAGATAAAGGAAGGTATCTTTGTAGGACCTCAGATTAGGAAAGTTATTGCAGACAAACAATTCGAGAACTTGTTACATGGTAGTGAACTTCGCGCATGGATGGCATTCAAATCGATCGTCGATGACTTTCTGGGAAATCACAAATCTGTCGACTATGTGCATAATATTAAGCAATGCATAGATGCATACAGAATTATGGGCTGTAACATGTCCCTCAAAATTCATTTGCTCGATTCGCATCTTGACTTTTTCCCTGACAACCTTGACAAAGTCAGCGATGAACATGGAGAAAAACTCCATCAAGATATCGCCGTAATGGAGTCACGTTATTAAGGACGGTGGAGTGTAACCATGCTTGCCGATTATTGTTGGATGCTTCATCGCGATGTACCACATGCCATTCACCGACGAAAGTCGACTGCAAAGACATTCAAGCCTACATAACTGTTATACTTCTTGTACGAATGATGTTGTAATACTGTATGCGTTGTTAAAAAACCTCAATTGCGTATTTCTAGAGATCCCGACCTGATAGAGAAAAACGGTTTGCAGATTTAAAAACAGCGCATTAAAATTGACCAGAAAAACATATAAATGTTAGAGAAAAAAATTTTTTTTTTGTTAGCCAGTGTTATTTAGCAGTAAATTTAAATTCATTATAGCTACATTGTTGTTTAAGCTAGAAATTATAATTTATTCTGCTTTCCACTGAAACACATCACTATAAAATAATACAGACTATATAAATTAAGCACTCTGCACCAAAAAAAGATGAAGTAGAAATGGAAGACCAACGAAACATGTGAAGACGTACTGAGAAAAAGAGAACATCAGCACAAATCACGGATAACAACAGAAACAATGAACAAGATAGAAGACAGTAAAAACAAGAAAGCAAATTTAAACAGAAGCAAAACCAGCAGCTCCAAAGCCAAGGCTCATGAAGTGTACACAGAAGCAAACAAAGAAGTAAGAAGAAACATCAAAAGAGACAAGAGGAAGTGTATTGAAGAGTTGGCAAGGGAAGCAGAGGTAGCTGCAGCCAAAGGAAATATGAGAGACCTGTACAACAATACAAAGAAGCTAACAGGGAAATATAAGCAAGCAAATGGCCTCATAAAAGAAAAGAATGAAAAATTGCTTAGTAATATACAAAAACAAATGAAGAGATGGACAGAACATTTTGAGGAGCTTCTCAATAGACCAGCTCCAACTAATCCCCCAGACATCCAGCCAGCAGAAGTGGAGCTACAAATCAGCTGTGAACGACCAAGTAGGGAAGAAATAAAGAAAGCCATAAAACTTCTGAAAGATGGAAAAGCAGCTGGTCCAGATGGCATTCTAGTAGAGGCCATCAAAACAGATATATACCTCTACAGAGATATTATTGTGACAGAGTATGTAAATATATTTACATGTCTCAACACGTTTTTGCTTCCACCTGTTTCCCACCTCTCTTTGCTTTTTAATATCCACGTTTCTTTAACGCAGAAGGCATGCGCTTCGATATCTGTCAAACTCATAATTGTAGCCACGCCTATTTTTTTCGTTTCTCTATGTCTTATAGACACTAGGAATGTTTACATACAGACTATGATGCACGTAGCGAGAGAAAAGGGGGAGATAAGCTAATGAAGAAAATCAAGGGCGATAAGTTAAGACGTACTTTTTTCGGTAATTACTTTGGTCAGGGGGAATTAATCTGAGGAAAGGAGAGATAATCACAGTTCCCCCCATCCATTTGTTCGGAACGTAATTCGCTACAGCGAGAGATGCCAGATCAAAGCACGTCCGTTCTCTAGTGCCGATTCTGCGGTCGGCATGAGGCGCGAAAATAAGCTTTGATTCACGGATCGACCGCAGAATTCTCCAAAATCTAAGCGAAGGCGTGAAAACTAGCAAGTGATAGCGATTTTCTGACCATTTAATATATATACTCCAGCTTTTCAACTCATTTTATCTAGTAGCCGCAGAATTCCAGAACCATCTAGCTTCGAATCTTAGACCATTGTTAATGTGGATTTCTTAGTGTTTCGATTGGAGATTAGTTTCTGTTTCTGTGTTTGCGGTAATTATATTTACTAGTATTTTTGAGTGATTTAATTGTTAAGTTCGTCATTATATTTCACTAGGATTTACTGTGATAAATTGGCTAGAGATTAGATATATATAGCTAATATTTTCCAGATGTAACATAAATTTAATTAATTGCTAGTAACCAGTAAGAAATATTTTACTTGACGAGTAAATGCACTAGGCAAGGTATACCGACGAAATATATATTTATCTTCTGTCCATCATGTGTCAATTTTGTAAATGACTAGAATTTATTTCACGGGTTAATAAGACCGATAAGATAAGCTTCTCATGTGTGTTTCTTATCAAATCTTATAACCGAATGGATAATAAATTATAACGTTGCACGGGTTAGGATAGATACGGATATTGTGATTAAATGTTTGTATTTTCTTCCTGAAAAATAGTACGGGTCACAAACCTAAAACTACCAGCGACCTACGCCTAAACCTGAATCTGAGAATAACAGATCTAAGTCCAACAGTACAAAAAGAACATTCTTATATAAATATCGGGTCTTCAAGGTGGATCTGTCTGGCCTCTTGTTTACCCCCAGAAAGAGACAGAGTACCAACACAAAGAATATTAAGAATAAATTGTAACTGGACTTATAGCTATCCAGATTTCTTTTTCCCGACTTCATACACATTCAGCCCGTTGTGGCGACATAATCAAACATTAACATTTCCCGACTATCGACCATTTGTGGTGTGACAAGGAATTTTTATACTGAGAGAAGTTACATACCTAACATTCCTTTATGTACTGGAATCTCAAGCTACTGACACTGTGAGCACTGTTAATTTTCTTACCTGGACTAATTAATGTGACATAAACAGAAATCCTAATAACAGTAGCGAAGTAAACGTTCCCCGAAGAAGAGGATTTAATCAGTCTTTGAGGAGTTGGGGTTTATTTTGCCAAAATAACACTGGATTTGCTGTGTGACCCATGAAACTATGTTCCAGACGTTGTTAATCAACAATTAGGTAAGAACGAATGAACATGGCCACTGTTGTCTGAGAAGAGAGAAAAGAATGAATGAATAATTCTTTTATCGTATAAGCATTGTACTCACTTTGGTTTTTTTTTTTCCTTGGTTTTTTTTTGTTTGCTAATACTGTTATTTCCAGAATATATTCATTAAGAACTCTATTCTTTACAGTATAGTCAAATTCGATATCTTAGTGCTAATCTTTTGACCTTTTCGGGGGTTAATATCTTCTTCTAATGGGATCTTGTCTCAACAGAGGGGATTACACTTAAGGGTCTACTTCTTTATTATGTTCTGTAACATGATTTTTATATTTTGCTATTTCGATAATGCATGTTGTTTAGTTCTTTATGATAAATAAACTTAACATAAAAACTTACTTACATGTGTTGGTCAGCTCGTCCCAATATCCCTACACCATTAATATAGTTTCACGTTTGTGCGTCTAATTGTCGTCACTTATCTGTGTGTGTGTATGTGAGTGGTTATAGTGTATATGTTCATATATATATAGAGAGGTATACTGTCTGATCAACTAATTTCAGTCGTAAATGATAGGCTGGACTAGAGTATCTTCTCAATCCAGGGACAGACTCTACCTTTCACCATTTCACTCGTGAAATCTATTTCTTTACCTTATCTCTCACTGAGTACCACCCTTTTTTTCAGTTCTATTCAGACGGGACCTATCTATCTTAAATACCTATCTAAAATCTACGACAATTACACAAACTACTTGGCAAAGTCTGGGAGAGAGAAGAAATACCAGCAGAATGGAAGGAAGGTTATCTGGTCAAGATGCCTAAGATGGCAAATTTACAAGAGTGCACAAATTATAGAGGAATAATGGGTTCTTGTGCGTTTATTCACCGGTTAAATCAAATTCTGGAAATTTATTACCAAAACTGAGAACCGTACTTTGGAAATTTATTACCAAAACTGAGAACCGTACTTTTTCTTGACTGAAAAATGTTGATTTCACATTGTGATTTGGGAGGCAAGTTAAAAAAAAAAAGCGTTTCTCTTGCATTCATAGTTGACACGCTTACGACAGACCCGCCCTCAAACCCCCCCCCGTATTTTTAAAAAAAAGTTTATAAACCAATAGAACGGAATTGAATCAGTTCTACAAGTTAACGGTACAAAGGAAACAAGGGAAATCGCTGCCGTTGCCTTCTCTAACTCAAGATCAGAGTCAGGCACCCTTTTACAGCTGGTTTGACTGATGCGTGACACCTGTTCCCTTTCTCGCTGCCGTTGCCTTCTCTAACTCAAGATCAGAGTCAGGCACCCTTTTACAGCTGGTTTGACTGATGTGTGACACATGTTCCCTTCCTCGCTGCCGTTGCCTTCTCTAACTCAGGATCAGAGTCAGGTACCCATTTACAGCTGGTTATGGAGTGTTAGAGACTTCACCATACTAGGTCCAGCATCGAGAGGTGGGGAGATCAGTTTCCTTCCTCGCTGTCTTTTCCTTCCCTAACTCAAAGTTAAGTACCCATTTATAGCTAGGTAGACCCCCATCTCTCGATGCTGGACCTAGTATGGTGAAGTCTCTAACACTCCATAACCAGCTGTAAATGAGTACCTTACTCTGATCCTGAGTTAGAGAAGGCAACGGCAGCGAGGAAGGGAACAGGTGTCACGCATCAGTCAAACCAGCTGTAAAAGGGTACCTGCCTCTGATCTTGAGTTAGAGAAGGCAACGGCAGCGAGAAAGGGAACAGGCCACCCCACCTCATAAAGCTGGGACCCAGTACATCGAAGTCTATAACACTTCACTCCCCTACGGCAGAATGTGCTACGTGACTACAACCTTACGAACGGCAGGCGTGTTTTAAAAAAAATTCTAAGCAACGGGGGAGGGGGGAGAGGACAATGACACTTTTTCAGTCAAGAAAGAGTACGGTGATCGGTTTGGGTAATAAATATCCACAATTTGATTTAACCGGTGAATTAACGCACAAGTACCGAATAATGTTACTATCAGTGCCAGGAAAAGTATTAGACAGAATCATCCTTGAGAGATTAAAAGAGTCCATAGACAAGCAACTGAGAGATGAACACGCAGGTCTTCGACAAAACAGATCCTGTACAGACCAGTAGCCATACTGAGAATAATAGTGGAAGACAGCCTGGAATGGAATTCACTGCTATACAACGGAGTTGTGGACTACGAAAAGGCATTTGAAAGTGTAGATAGAGAATCACTTTGGAAATTGATGAGGCATTATGGAGTTTGTATGAAGATCATTAATTTAATAAAGAAGATGTATGAAGGCATGACATGCAGAATTCTTCATGAAGGATAACTTACAGAACATTTTGGGATTAGAATGGGAGTGCGACAGGGATGCCTCTTGTCTCCATTTCTTTTCTTACTAGCAATAGATTGGGTTATGAAAACATTGACATCACACAACAGAAATGGAATCCAGTGGTTTGACTAAACAGCTTGATGATCTAGATTTTGCAGATGACTTGGCTCTTCTGTCCCATAACCATAAGTAGATGCAAGACAAAATAAAAATACTCGATGAGAGGTCACAACAAGTAGGTCTGAAAATACACAGGGAAAAGATAAAGATAATGAGAATAAATGCAAGAAATGATAACAAGGTTGAACTTAAAGAAACACCACTAAAAGATGTAGAATCGTACACATATCTTGGCAGCAATATAGACAAAGTTGGAGGGACAGACAGTGATATCAAAATAAGAATACAAAAGCAAGAGGAGATTTCACTGCATTGGGAAACATATGGAGAACAAGAGAAATCAAGTCCAACAAGAAAATAAGAATCTTCAACTCGAACGACAAGTCAGTCCTATTGTATAGCTCTGAAACATGGTAAAGTCACAAATGTGGAACCGATGATGAGAACGAGACAAGTGCCAATGGAACAAGAGTTGAGAAGAAGACGATGACGATGGATAGGACACACAATGAGGAAACCTGCTGATAGCATTACAAGGCAGTCCTTTTCTGGAATCCCCAGGGAAAGAGAGGCAGAGATAGATCAAAAAACACATGGAGAAGATAAGTAGATACAGAAGAGAAAATGATGAGGAAAACATGGATAGAACTTGAGCGGATGGCACGTGACAGGAGGACTTAGCATGTGTTTGCTGAAGGCCTATGCTCCTTGGTCAGCTAAAGGGTATTGACTGAAGTACTGATTCTTGATTGTGCAAATTATTGGGAGATTGAAGTAAATCTACCTGGGTGAGAGACATCCCCAGAAATCATTAGGAAGTCTCAAAGACAACCAGATAAAGTGCAACACTCCTCCCCGTCACTCCAGATTATAATGATTAAGCTGACAGTGCAATTTCAAACCAGATTAGACAAGCAGCACTCATTCCAACTGACCAAATATTGTGATCTAGTTACTGACTTGAGACATGACATTTTCACAACAAAAGCCATAGCTGTAGAAGTAGGTGCAAGAGGTCTGGTGGCTACCTTGGTGCATGATCTACTGAAACAAGTGGACCTGAAAGGACAGTCAAGAACAATTAAAAGGCTGGCTATGCAAAACTGCAGAAAAGGCATCATTCTGGCTGTGGAGCTGCAGCAACAGGCAATAGAACTCAGGACAGCAAGTTATATAAAACATAATGGTTAAAACCAAGAGTGAAGTTGGAAGTCACAACCAAGGTGGAAAAGTACATAATGGAAAAGAAAACAAGAGGCTGACACTTGGGGGTCATCATCCAAGTAGATCTATTCCCCATATAATGTAAAGGAGCTGAAACACTTGAATGGGGGAGGGGGGAGGAAAGAGAGAAACACCACTTGAAGTGACTAAAGTATCAGAGAGGGCTTTATTACAGATAGTTATGAATGTCCAGAGTGTTAGAGGAGTACGCTATGCGCCTGGCTGAATGGATGTGCACTAGTGATGGCTTTATATGGATTTGCAGAGTTTATAGATGGTAAGTTAGTATTTTCTTGTTTTTTTAACATATTGCCTCGGTGTTTGTTGAATGTTACGATTTTGGGGAAAAAGCTAAAACACACATAGAATTAGGGTTAAGGTTAGCATTAGCGGCTATTCTTTAACCAGTCCAAGTGACACAGCTAATGTATTGATAGCTGGTTGGGCAACATGTCAGAGTGTGTCCATTATTCTGTGATCCTACCATGGATTTATTCTTCTGATTTAACACTGTTCCATTTACCTTGTTTAATCAATGACTTCCCTTTTGTCCTTCTTCACACACACTTGCCCTTGGGTTAAATTGACTGACAGGAGGACATTTAGGAATCCTAAACCTAGCCCTAACTTTAATCCTAACCCTAACAGCATGGGCGATTTATTAGGATGGCACAGAACATATCCCGATATTATTAATTTCAACCTGCACTTGGTCCCATTTTCTCACTAGCTCTGACCATTCTATCCGACAGAATACTTCTCAGACATTTACATTTTTCTACTGCTTAAGCCGACAACAATGTCTTTTTTTTTTTTTCCTTTTTTTAAAAATATATTTAGCTTCTAATAATGAATCACTCATTCCACTGCTACATTTTTCTTCCAAGCAAACGGCACAGAAAGTTTACCAGTTAGCTAAAATCAAACATCTCCTAGATGAAGATGCACGAAAATTGTTCTATATATCTCACATACAAGCAAACCTTGACTATTGCTCCACAATCTGGGATGGTTGCTCAATGTCCAACACAAAGAGCAAAAGCGTGCAGTGTGTCTAGTCTCTGACAACTGCCTAACTCAGAGTGTAGATTTCTATAAAAATCTCTGAATACTGCCCTTAAGAAAGCGCCTTCTGTTTAACAAAGTTAAATTTGTTCACAAAATCCTGTCACACAATGCTCCAGCATATCTGTGGCCAATGTTCAATTACAATGAAAGACGCAGTCTATGCTTTAACAGATTGCAAGTGCCCATGCCTAGGCTTGACTTATTCAAGAAAAGCTTAGCGTACCCTGCTGCTCATCTTTGGAATTGTCTTCCACATAACCTAAAACAACCTCAGTCCCTATTCATACAATCACAGACTTTTTGAATACTTTCTGAATTCTGATTACATGCCCCCCTAATCGGATTATCTTTTCTTATAACATCAACTGTAGGTTCTAATGACGATGTTTGTACTTTTCAACATGTTATGTCATGCTTATAAGTAATTAATGTTAATATGAGTGCACTGTACGAAGGATGGCCGCCGACCGAGCAAAGTGGAATCAATTTGTTGTTGCCCTACAAGACGCCACCAGGCGTAATGGCCACTGACTGCTTTGACGGTCGGCGGCTAAAGATCAAAGAAGAAATTATTATTTTACTGTACAACGTTGAATTTCTTGAAATTAATATGTAAGATGCATATGAGAATAAATGAATTCAGTATGAAAGGTGAGCGAAAGGAAGGGCAGAATGTTAGACGGGCCTGTGTGCCCAATTCTCAACGTTTGAAAATAAAGTTCGTTCGTTCCTCTTCTTCTTCCTCGTTCGCCCTCAGACTTCTACATTAATTACTCTAATAAAAGGTAGCAGTCAGCTCACGGTTCCTGACATCCCCAAACAGTTTTTCGTGGAGAGAAGTAGGTTGTTGCCATATGTTACTCCGTCCACTGCTGTATGTTGGGCAGGTCTGCAGCAGATGTTCGGGTGTTAAGATTCCACATTCTACAGCCAATTTACAGCATGTTCGACTTACAACTCAACGAAAAAATAGGGCCTACTAAAATAAAGTGGCCCACTTACCTTGACATAGGTACTCATTTTTTCTAACAAAAATATTACAATTTATTGTCTCCTTCAATACACTGACTAGGCTATAAACCAATGATTTGATTTCTCGCTTAGAAACTGCTTGAACACTACACTTGCTTTGGCACTCTTCTATAAAAGTGATCAAATACGTTACGGCTTCCGTATTTCAATAGTTTGAGCAACTAGTTCTGCGATTGGCTGATCCTTCTGCTTTAGAAATAAATAAATAAATATTACACACATAAAAGATTTTTCAGACACTCGTGAGAAATTAAGAAGTAGAAAATTAGACAACATAAAAACAACAGAAGTGGTAGGCTCGCCGGAGAATCGAAACCAAGACCATCCGAACGGCAACACCGCCTAGCTACGGAAGCGAATTACACAATCCTCCCTGCCATCTGCTTTAGAAATAAAGGAACAGGTTTCCAGTTTTTGGATTTTAACGATCTAACGTCAGTATCCTTTACAAGGTCATATTTTGACAGCTCAATGGGGACGTATGCGAATGTCTAATGTGTTCATAAACAAATGTGTTATCACCTCAGCGGTAGCATAGTGGTTAATGCACTGGCTTCCTAGCTCAGTGGTCTATGGCTCGATCCCCAGATGAGGTGGGATTTTCTTAGGCCGCAAACGGCTCCTGGGTCGACCCAGCCCCAAATGGGTACCAGAGCAACTCTGGGAAGGTTAAGGCGGCCGGCGTGATGCTGACCACATCACCCCTAGTGTGCCGACGGTCAAGAAAATATGGGCCTAACACCATATTCCCAATATGCCTCAATGGGCGTGTAACGGGATCCTTTACCTTTTTTTGTTATCACCTCACTGTTGAAAGATGTGCATACAGTAAAAGAACCTTACACACGTTTAGAGAACTTATTGGGTGTCCAATGTCATCTGAATATAGATGACCGTGATAGTTCTCTTTGATCTGTGTCTTATGTTACACAAACGAGACATGCAAGACAACAAAGACAAACAGTGAACGCAGCATATCAAACAGAGCGCACATCCGTGTGCACAAAGGAGGTTAGAAAAACTAGGGAAAACTGCTTGTCTGGTATCACTCTTTTGTCTCGATTGAAAGGATTCCATAAAGATCAAAAGCTAAATAGATCTAATTTTAAAAAAAAGGAAGCACAGTTAAAATACGTCTTGGTGGACGACTAAGAAGAATTTTAACTAATATAAACGAACGACAATACCAGTCATGCAGTAGATTATCGTCCACATCTTGCAAATAAGGCAGGGAAATATATTGCGTTAAATTTACTTTAGCGTAGTCACAACATATCTGTTTTAAGTTTCAAGCAAGCAATTTATTTCTATTTTATTTTGATGTTCATCTTTATTTTCCGAACATGGTCGCAATCTTCGTCATCACTTCCCTTTACGCTCCCTATGAAGTATGGGACCAGCATTGCATCTGGTCTTCTTGTATGAAGCCTGCACCAAAGCATTCATGTACTCTTGCGGTTGTAGTTTCTGAAGCAATCTGTTGTACATGATGAGCTTACTAGACCCATGCTCAATCTCAAAGTTGTCACCACCTACGATATGTTCGAGGGAGCAGTGGCACGATTCTTTCTTAGTCTCATCAAAGATCATCCACTTATTTTTACCCTCCTCTGATGTATGTGCCTTGTTGTGGCGAGGCACGACCTTTCAACTGAGACAGAAGTCCTTGGGTTATATAAGAGCTCAGTTGCAAGTTAAAAACAAAAAGAAGAAAAAACTCTGTGCTCTAGTACCGCGTTGATAAATACCGTATGAGGCTACTTATCATGTTAGCTGTAATGAAGAACTTGTATATTTCAACTAACATGATTAGTAGCCTCATTCAGTCATAACTGACTATGGGGATTATGCGCCCTTGTGGGTGGGGGGGGGGGGCCTCAAAGCTGCTTGTTTTGCCTGGTGTTCCTTTCGGTGAGTTTTCTTCTGCTTGTTGTAAGAGATTCTTTTGATCAGTCTGAGGTGGCGCCGCAGGGTGTATCACCACTTGGTGCGATCGGCAGCTTCATCCTCCAGATTCAATGCTTTCATATCTCTCTTGCATACAGCTTTGAACCTGAACTCCGGTAGCCCGGCTGTTTGTTTACCATCTATCAGTTGTCCACAGACAATATCTTCTTACTTACTTACTTAGTCGTTCCCCTTCTACCGTGAGGTGTAGAGGTTTGGAAGAGAGAGCGCCAGACTATCCTATCGGCTGTCTTCCTCCTGGCCTGGTTCCATTCTAGTCCTCGATCCTTCAAAGATTGTCTAATGTTGTCCTCCCAGCGGACTCTGGGTCGTCCTCGGGGTCTGGATCCTTGGCTCTTTGTTTCCCATGCTTGTCGTGGTATCCGATCTTCTCCCATTCTGCAGACATGGCCAAAACATCTTAATTGGGACTGTTCTACTTGGGTCTGCAGGGGGTAGGATTTAAGGCCTTGACGTATCGTCTGGTTGCGTACCATGTCTCTTCTTGTTACTTCAACCACCTTCCTCAGATACCTCATTTCTGAGGTTTGATCTGGCTTTTATGGGTTGTAGTCATTGCCCATGACTCGCATCCGTATGTCAAGACTGGGACATAGGTGGAGCGGTATACAGCCATCTTCGTTTTCTTACCAACCTCTCTCTTGCTGAGGAATCCTCGATTTATGGCCTGAAAAAGTCTCCCAGCTGCTGCTTTTCGAGTGGCCAACTCTTCTTTGATGCCTCCCTTTCGGTCTATAATAGCTCCGAGGTATTTAAAGTGGTCGACCCGCTCCAGGACCTGTTCTCCCAGCTTAATCTGATGTTTTCTTTCTTCTCGTGATATCACCATGGATTTTGTTTTAGAGCTGCTTATGACCATCCCTCTCTTCTCCAGCTCTTCCTTCCAGACTTGCAGGTTGGATTGGAGATGTGCCTCTGATTTAGCAATCAGGGCGACATCATCAGCAAATGCCAGCTCCGAAATATAGACCTGTCTCATCTTCCAGTACCCCACTGAATACTTTCTTGTTCTCTCCTTACATGCCTTGATGACATCGTCCATAAGGAGTATGAAGAGGTAAGGTGATAGGATATCACCTTGTCTTACACCAGTGGTGGTCCTGAACTCTTCCGACTTATGGTTTGCTGTCCTCACATAATTTCTGCAAGACTTGTAGAAGCTCTGTATAGCATGAATCAGAGGTGCTGGAATATTCTTCCTTGCCAAACAGTCCCAAAGTTTGCTCCAGGGGACCCTGTCAAACGCCTTTTCCAGATCTATGAAACAAAGATGCATCTCACTCTTATACTCAAGGGCCTTTGCGACTATCTTCTATGCGGCAGATATAGCCAAGCCAGTGTTTTCACCCTGCTGTAAATTTTTCAGTGTCAATCTTAGTTGTTTAGCAGAGCAGGCTTTTGAGACGGGGAAAGTCTAACTTATTAAGTATTCCTCTATGCTCAGGTTATGGCGTATTTATCGGATGGCGGACTGTGGCGAGTTGATATATTTGAATGTGAGTTTGGAAGACACAGGCTTCCAGATTTAGTGCAAAATTTTAGTGAGATGTAGGAATGATAAGATAGACAGAATTAATTATTGTGACAGGTTAGTAAGAGACCCCAATCTTTGTTTTCACTTCCGATCTTGTTTTGGTTGAAGACACACCCTCTCTCTATTTCCTAATTATACTGATAGAGAGGACAAAGAAAAACTTGGGAAAACTGCTTGTCTGGTATCAATCTTTTGTCGCGATTGAATAAATATATCAAAATCGCACAAATATAGAAAAATAACAAAATCAAACATCTAAAAATACATGCAACCATAAGATGGAAAAAAGTTAACTACGATGTATGGCATCACATACGGAACAATTAACAGTGTGCTTGAGAGAAAAAAAAATAGCGCGATGAAAAAAATGTAAGAAAGAATTTGGAAAACGCAGTTACATCGTCACGTCACTGGACAGAACAACATTTCCACATGAGGAACAAGTACACAAAAATAATGGTCTGGGCGTTCGCTGACCGAGTCGGCAGCGCAGGTCGTTTTCCTAGTTAGTTGCTTATCCTTTACAGGACGTGGCAATCAACCCCAGTTTTTATTGGCTGTTTGTGATTTTTCTAGGCAATTTTTTCATTCAGTAGTTTGCCATTGCTTTCTGAACGGTACGGCGCTCATACCATTGTTAAAAATCCATACAAAGCGATCTGCTACCAAACCACCTGCAGCAGGTTTCGAACCTGGTATATCTGGATTATGAAACTGCGTTCATATCCATTAAGCCACAGACGCCGACCGTTTTCCTAGATAGTGACCAAAAACGTCACTACCAGGCCATAATCCACATGTGAGATCCACTGTAACCAATAACGACTATCCTGATCCTCTGACAAGATAAACTCTGTCTCTGGTCGATCACTGACAAGTAATTAGTGTTGTCTGACGAGGGAGCTAGGAAAAATTATAAATATATCCTGCGAAATGCTCTTGATAACACACTGTGAATTTTCTCTAGAGCCAGACAAGATGTGTGGTCTAAGGGTCTAGTCGAAATGCTAACTGAACGCCCACTATGCTACGACCATATAATTGAGCATTTATCCAGTTCACTGAGAAAAATAAATGATGCGTGCTCAATTGAAGAAAACCGTTGGCTGTTAGCTGCGTGGAAGGTTGAGTACCGTTTGTTTGGGCTTCCTTTTATCCGTACATTAAAGGCGATGCTAGCTGCTTTTTGGCTAGCAGCAATTCTACCAGCTTTCGTCCCAAAACAGAAAATGTATCCGATGGAACTATCTCTCAGAGAAAGTGTCCGAGAAATTATCTCTCAGAGAAAGTGTCTGAGGATGTAGACGACTATAAAACTAGAAGATAGTAATCCATTTCACGTGTCCAAGTTTCGTTACTGCAAGTAAAGGATTGATTTTTTTCATACGCCCGCTATTACTCGAGGCGAATTCTCCGGTTAATATGTCTAACCTGAGAATGATTTTACGCGAGTATCCATTTTTTCCATGTACAATGACAAGTGTCCTCTCGCCATTCAGGCAGACACTCGCCGATTTTGGAGGTACCCATTAGAACTGGGTCGGCTCACGAGCCTTTCAGGTTATTCCAGTCCCTGGTCGAAGACACTCCTTCAAATGTCTTCGCCAGGGCTCAAATTATTCAAGTCCAAGTCCCGGTGGACGACACTCCTTCAAATATCCTCGCCAGGGCTCGAACCTGTATCAACCGATCGCCAGCGCAGTGTGGTAACCATTACACCAGCGCGGCTCCCATGGCGCGGAAGGATTTAAGAACTCACTTATATACCCACAATATGGCCCCAATTATACTTCTGAAGTCGTGCAGATGGACATAAATAGCGGCTAAATTAGCCCATGACAAAGGCGTCGAAAACTTCGCTTTTCCCTCGTTAAAAGAAGTCCCGTCTCTCAGTTGACGGGAGATTTTACAGGCATCAAAAGTGTTGCAATTAGCGAGCCAGCGGACAAAAAAAGCGTTGCGTGGTCAGTGGTTTTACTTCGTTCGTCGATTTCAAACAGCCGCAGGGGAGCACTAGCCGACCGACATCATAGAATATTTTGTCAGCTAATGTAGAAGAAGCAAGAGAATATATGCGAAGGCGTCCTCCATCGCTATCAGGATGAGGACTGACACGAAGAAAATGCGCTGAAGCTCATGAAAATTAAAATAAGGCGTGGACAAAAACAGAGGTAGGCAAAGTGCGAGGATTGACAGGCTGGCTAACCGAATAACTCAAATCGACTCGTCACACGGACGTAGATGCGCCTGGCCACTTGGACAGAGGACATTAGATTAACTTCCCTGGATTTGGCCCTATGACGTAACTTTTATTCGAGCGACAAGAATTGTGCTCTCGCACTAGTACGTAACTTGTCACCTGCGTCTGCGGGCGTAGTTTTCGGTCACCTAGTTTGATTCATCTACTCAGGTCATAGCACGGAATCCCAGGGACAGGGTCTATCATTTTCCCCGATCAAACGAGAAATAAATCTTTCATCTTTGTCGTCTCCAAGAATCCTCTCGTCCCCCGGTGTATCTGTCCCTGGGGCTAACTCACCGCCTCCTTCGCACGTGCACGAGAAGAAACAAAACTGATCTCTGTGCAGATGTGCTCGGGTTAAGAGAACGTCTTCTATATAAACTAGGACCCACAATTTATTATTTACTAGTAGCCCAAGGGAAGCCGGGACTTTAAAACGTGAAAAGACCATAAGCGTCTAGAGCCAGTCATAAAGTTTAGAACGGATGTTCTTTCGGTTCAGGTGAGCAACACATATTTTATGTTAGAACTTGCACTGGCTTACAAAATCTTTTTACATTTATTTATATATTAACGATATTAATAAATGTAACAGTCATGAAAACTGTAATTTTGCAAAGCAAATTAATTTTTGTGTATGGATAATCTCTCGGGGAGGGGGGAGGGCAACGTCAGTTTTGAAGTAATTCTTTTACTTGGGAGTAATCCATCAGCTAAAGTTAATACCTACGACCTCGCAGGTCTTGTGTGTAAATAAGGCGGGGAGGGGGGAGTAGTTCTCCCTCAAAGGGGTAAAATCATTAATACACTGGAAAATTTTATTATTATCGCATGAAGCGACAAACAAACCTTTCACCACGCGTATTGCATTGATCATTTGTTCAAACAGAATGTACATATATATTATAAATTGCGAAGATACCCATCCCGTATGAAAGGGCCTCAGGATTTTTTTTTTTTTTTTTTTTTGGGGGGGGGGGGGGGGGGGGGGGGGGGGGGTAAGATAACAGTTGAAATATATATATATCGATTGCGATCCCTGTGCGATACTGGGCTAAGTCATGACCAGTATCGGTCTTGCGACCTTAAGCTTAAGGAGAAAGGATGGATGGGGGGAGGTGGATTTGTTGACAGGTAAAAATGACGTGTATACAGCATATTTATTTCCAGAATTATCCTGCTTTTCCTCCAGTCTCTAACCACGACTACATGCGGGAGATCGTTAGTCTTGTAGACGTCATCTCTTTATGTGGAGCATATTCATAACATCGCCAAGCTTCCCAGATTACCCCTCAGTCACCCAGTCATATAGGGTTAGCTTGACCAACGTCAGGTCAGCTGAGCGTTGATAACCATTTCAGTATAAATATACAGCAGCGTTTCAGCTGTCTGGCAGCCTTGTCGTAGAGAAATAGGGAACCCAGGTCTCACATAGACTAACTGCACCGTGTATTTATTCTTGGTTATTTTTCTTTTTAGTAATATTCTACACCTCCATCACTGTAATATACCGGATACCACCTCAAAATCCAACATGCAACCGCTTTGGAATGCAGTCTCTCTGGAGTTTTACCATTCCTTATGCGGGAGAATCGGCTGACGTAACAGAGTATTTAAGGGGCAAAGATAGCTCAGTTTTCCAGTTGGTAGTATGGACCCTCGTACTTGGATTTTCACACAGACTCTGACTAGACTCAGGAGTCTGCGTCCGACTTGTAAGAGTGAATCAAGAGTGTTATCACATGATTATATATTATTTTTGGGCTTTTATAATAATAATAATAATAGCAAGACAATAAGAGACAACTATTCCTCAAGACATGCGAGATGCCAAGATTGTAACACTGTATAAAAATAAAGGAGACAGAAGTGATTGCAATAACTACAGTATTGTTAGTAAGGTTTTTGCCAAAGTCATCTTAATGCGACTACACAAGTTAGCTGAGCGCATATATCCAGAGGCACAGTGTGGATTCCGAGCTGGCAGATCAACAACAGACATGATCTTCTCTCTCCGCCAGCTTCAGGAAAAATCAAGAGAGCAGAAAAGACATTATATATCGCCTTTATAGACCTCACAAAAGCATTTGACCTGGTTAGTAGGGATGGACTCTTTAAAATCCTCCTTAAAATAGGCTGCCCTTCTAAAATGCTGGAAATGATAAAGTCATGTCATGATAAAGAAATGTCGAAATTGTCCTCTTTTCACACAACATGCCTAAGAAAAATTCACCGAATCTTTTGGCCGAATACCATCACCAACCAAGATCTGCTTACTCGTAGCAAGCAAGAGGACATGCATACCATCATAGCTGGCAGACGCTGGAGCTGGGTTGGTCATGTCCTCAGAAGAGACCCCGATGCCATCACAAGAACAGCTATGCTTTGGACCCCTGAAGGAAAGCGAAAGAGAGGCCGACCAAAAACAACTTGGCGGAGGACTGTGGAGGCTGAGATGCAAATAATGAACCAGAGTTGGGGCACTGTACGAAGGATGGCCACCGACCGTGCAAAGTGGAATCAATTTGTTGTTGCCCTACAAGACGCCACTAGGCGTGATGGCCACTGACTGCTTTGACGGTCGGTGGTTAAGGATCGAAGAAGAAGAAGAATGACGGCATGAAGGGAACAGTCCAATATGCTGGAAGCACGTCACAGCCCTTTGACATACGAAGTGGCGTTAAACAAGGCTGTGTTCTGGCTCCGACCCTCTTCGGAATCTTCTTTGCCTTACTCTTGAAACATGCATTCAGAGATGCAACTGAAGGAATATGCCTTCACACTAGGTCAGATGGCCGTCTGTTTAATCTTTCAAGGCTGAAGGCAAAAACAAAAATCAGAAGGGTCACTATAAGAGACTTGTTGTTCGCTGATGATGCTGCAGTCGTCACTCAAAGCCAACAGGAGCTTCAGAGCTTGATGAATCGCTTCACTAAAGCATGCAAGGACTTTGGCCTCACAATAAGTCTAAAGAAAACGAATGTGCTGAGTCAGGATGTGGTGTGCTGCACCAGTTATCACTATCGATAACTATGAATTGGCAGTGGTGCACCACTTCACATACCTAGGGTCTACCATCAATGACAAACTCTCACTGGATACAGAAATCGACAGCCGCATTGGCAAAGCTGCAGCTACCTTTGCCCGCCTCACATCTCGTGTTTGGGGAAACTCTAAACTCACAATGAAGACCAAAGCTGCGGTATATAATGCCTGCGTCACCAGCACACTCCTATATGGCAGCGAGACCTGGACGACCTATGCCAAGCAAGAAAGAAGGCTCAATACCTTCCATTTGCGGTGTCTACGCCGCATCCTCGGCATCTCGTGGAAAGATAAAGTGACAAATGTCGAGGTGTTGTCACGTGCTGGCCTTCAAAGTATGTATACGCTGCTTAGACAGCACAGACTTCGCTGGCTTGGCCATGTTCACCGCATGGAAGATGGTCGCATCCCAAAAGATATCTTCTACGGACAACTAGCAGATGGCAAGAGAACAGTTGGGCGACCACAGCTGAGGTTCAAAGGTCAGTGTGCAAGAGAGATATGAGGGCACTGGATATGGATCCTGCAACATGGGAAGATAAAGCTGCCGATCGCACTAAGTGGCGATGCTATTTACGGCGCCACCTCAGATTGGGCGAAGAGAGGCTCACACAAGAAGCAGAGGTGAGGAGAAAACGTCGAAAGGAGCACCAGGAAAATAAGCAGCTGAATATGGGAATTCGCCCCTGAGGTGACAACCCTCAGCTGCTTATTTTCCTGGTGTTCCTATCCTTTCCACGTTTTCTCCTTTCTTCTGCTTGCTGTGAGAGCTTCTTTTCGCCCAATCTGAGGTGGCACAGTAGATATCATCGCCACTTGGTGCAATCGGCAGCTTATCCCTCCCAGGTTGCTGCTGGATTTATGTTCAGTGCCCTCATGTCTCTCGCTTGCAGACATCTTTGAACCTCAGCTGCAGTCATCCAACTGTTCTTATGCCATCTGCCAGTTGTCCGCAGAAGATATCTTTTGGGGTGCTACCATCTTCCATGAGGCGGACATGGCCAAGCCTGCGTAGTCTTCGCTGTCTAAGCAGTGTATGCATGCTTTGAAGGTCAGCACGTGACAACACTTCGTCATTTGTCACTTTGTCTTTCCACGAAATACCGAGGATGTGGCATAGACACCGTAGATGGAAGGTATTAAGCATTCTTCCTTGCTTAGCATAGGTTGTCATGTCTCGCTGTCATACAGAAGAATGCTGGTGACACAGACGTTATATACCACAGCTTTGTTCTTCGTTGTGAGTTTGGAGTTTCCCTAAACACGGGTTGTGAGGCGGGCAAAAGTAGCTACAGTTTTGCCAATGCGGCTGTCAATTTCCGTGTTCTGAGAGAGTTTGTCATTGATGGTAGACCCCAGGTATGTGAAACGGCGCACCACTGCCAATTCATAATTATCTATAGTGATAACTGGTGCAACATCCGCATCCTGACTCAGCATATTTGTGTTCTTTAGACTTATTGTGAGGCCAGAATCCTTGCGTGCTTGAGAGAAGCCATTCCTCGAGCTCAGAAGCTCCTGTTGACTTTCAGTGACGATTGCATCGTCATCGGCGACAACAAGTCTCAATATTGTGACCATTCAGACTTTCGTTTTTGCATTCAAGTAGAACAGTCCCAACTAAGATGGTTTGGCCATGTCTGCAGAATGGGAGAAGATCGGCTACCACGACAAGCAAGGGAAACAAAGAGCCAGGGATCCAGACCCCCAGGACGACCCAGAGTCCGCTGGGAGGACAACATTAGACAATCTTTGAAGGACCGAGGACTAGAATGGAACCAGGCCAGGAGGAAGACAGCTGATAGGATAGTCTGGCGCTCTCTCTCCCAAACCTCTACACCTCACGGTAGAAGGGGAACGATTAAGTAAAAGTAAGTTTTTGCCTTCAGCCTTGCAAGGTTTAAACAGTCAGCCATCTGACCTAATGTGAAAGCAATATTACTTCCTGTTGCATCCCTGAATGCATGTTTCAAGAATAAGGCAAAAAAGATTCCGAAGAGGGTCGGAGCCGGGACACAGCCTTGTTTGACGCCATAGTGTATGTCAAAGGGCTCTGGTGTGTATTGGACTGTTCCCTTCATGTTTTCATAGAATGACAATATCATTTGAAGCAGGTCAGTGAGGCAGCCTATTTTCAAGAGGATTTTGAAGAGCCCATCCCTACTAATCAGGTCAAATGCCTTTGAGAGGTCGATAAGATCGATGTATAATGGCTGTTTTTGCTCTCTTGATTTTTCCTGAAGGCGCGGGGGGGTGGGGGGGGGGGGGGGAATCATGTCTATTGTTGCTATACGAGCCCGGAATCTAAACTGTAACTGGATATATGCGCTCATCTAACTTGTGTAGTTGCACTAAGATCTTTCAGCTAACGGGATTAAGCCTGGATGAGAACTAGTCCTTGAAAGGACCTAATCGTTTTTAATGTTATACTTGTATTGTAGTGGACTTTATATGTATCAGAGAGTTATGTATTACCTCCTCTCTCGCTGTGTCCCGATTTTGTCTTGATGTGAGAGCTTATAATCCCTCGTGACCCAGAGAGCTGTGTCGCGCTAGGACAGCTTATACCAATAAGGTCTGCCAAGCTGCAACGGCTGAAGGACATGGACTAGACCATGACATGCACAAGACTTTTGCCCTTCTGGCAGGCTAGGGACAATCAAAAACAGAAGAAAGGTTACCGGACAAAAGTTTCTCCCCAAATTAAAGGCACTACACCTCAGGCCTAACAAACAATGCAATATAATTCAGCATGTCAAAGACGTCGCATATGAGAAGAAGACAGCATGCCGCTCATCCTTCGGAGTCCCGCCAGGCGGCGACAGTGTCGCACTTCCCTTTGCCTCGAATGGGTTCAGCCATTGCTACTGGTGGTCGACATCCTTTGTTCTGTACAGCCACGGCACAGAAGGAAAGTTCAATAGCTTCTAACCAAAAACCAAAACATCCAAACATGCTACAGCTGAACGTAGAATCATCATTTTAAGAAGTCGCTAAGAAGATATGAAAAATAGACCTGTGTAAATATTTTAAGTACAATCACAGATATCAGTCAATATTATCAAAAGACAAAGGCTACAAAGAATGTGTACAGATGCTTACAGTCCAAATCAGCGAAGTATCTGTGTGAACCAACAATCAAGCAGAAATAATGTTGAACTACTGTTCATGAAACACGTATTCATATATTCACATAGGAAGCTTCCTAAATAAAGACCTGTCTAGTGCTTACATTGAAATAAAGAGTTCTTATGGCATAGTTGTGATTACTGCAACAGTCACCTTGAAAGATGAGAATACCCGTAGACTAATAAGAGAAGAGATAAAGGTAGAAGACTGGGAATTAGATTCCAGTGTTCATCTGATCAACAGGCCATAAGGCAACTCCAGTTTCTACTCCAGAAGTTGGGAACATCCTCCATAAAACTTACAGACAGATGCTTGACCAACGAGTAGGACATAACAATGACATTAAATATGAAATTTGTCCCTCCGAAAAAAAAGACTATTGCCCAGATAGAAATACAAGCGGGCATGCTGAGGCAGATAATTATAATCAGTGCGACCGTTTAGTATATTCCTAGATGGGCAAGGAGTGATTACATGCCGTACTGAACTGAAGTTGGAATCGCTTAAAGAAATAACAAACGCCAGAGAAAAAGCGTAGACAGAACAGGCAATGCAACCATCATCTGACCTAAAGCCACGTCTGCAAAATACAGAATATTATTAAAACAGCCCTCGAGACTGGTAGAAGGAGTAAACAAAAAACCCTGAATCAGATAGAGATGGGAACAACCTGTAGAAACTAGTCAGGACCTTGAACAAGAAAGGAGCTTGTGACAAACATATTATAATAAAACAAAATAAAAACAAACATGCAGCATGTGCACTTAAGGGTGTCACAAAATTGGACTGTTTAATTTTTCTTCCATTTTTTTCTCTCTCTCCCCCCTTTCTATTATTTCTCATTTTCGCTGCACAGAACTCAGTACTAGAGTCATTGTTTCCATTTGTCACACTTCATTTCGTATGTCCAGACAAGCGTATTGCCCATCCCCGAGAGATTAATTGAATCACTAAAACGTGTTAATACTACATTGACTCCAGGTAAATGCGAGCATGAAGTGTTTGCTTAAGATTGCATAATCACTTCCGACTCGACAGCCGGGTTGGGTGATTATAGATAAACGCAATATTGGAAGACATTTTGAAGAGTGAGCAGGAAGTGTCATATAAGAAAACTTTGACAACATTTGTCGGATGTAGCAACTCCGCATACGGAGGATGACTGTTTGAAATTTTTAAACGCATGTGTCATGGAAAATATTAGATGAGGAAAAAATTGTCATAACATGTACTTTGGATGTATTGGCTGGCATTTGAGGTGCCAATAAACAATGCGCTGATTGTGAGTTTGTCAGAAAACGCCAGGTGGATGCGTGGGCCGGGAACCTATGATATAACGTAGAAACGTTTGACATACGGTACTGCATTTCAGAAATCGTCTACTTAGACATCTCGAACCTTGTCACAGAAAAGAATAGAGTTGGATTCTGAATTTATAGGACCGGACACACAAAAACGTATTAAGAGCACCACTATATATCAGTAGAAAACTCACCAATATTAATACGGAACCCAGAATTCTACAGGACTACTCACAAGTCACAGAGGAATTCTGAAATAGAAATAATACCACAGACGTGTGTTCGAAGCATCTGTGTTAAGTTCCAAGACTATTATACTGAGCAAGAAGTCTAAGATTTCTCAATTTCTGAGGTGAGTGTCACATATTTTTTATGCTGTGAATTTGACATGTTCATACTTGCTAGTGGTGTTAAAGATTCAAACTAGGCTGGCACCGTCAGCATGTGAAAAAGATACATTCATGAACCACCACAGCAAGCGCCGGTGATTGCTTCATGCTAGTTCTCACGGAAAAACCAAAAGCAGAGGTAACCCAAGACTACGAATGAAGCAGGGAGTGAGTGATGATTACATCAACTTGTGCATAGTTGTATATTATCATGTTGTGAATGTGTGTATTTTCTACATTGGAAGATCTGGAATATGCAGATGACATTGCACTACTAGCACATTCACATCAACACATCCAGGAAAAAACTTATAGACTTAATAAGTAAGGCCAGCAGGTGGGCCTGAACATCAATCTAAAGAAGACAGAGGCCTTGACGCTCAATGTGAGCAACCCTGAGCCCATATCAGTAAGGGACCAGCAACTGTAACAGACAGACACCTTCACATACCTAGGATGCATAGTAACAACAGACGGCGGAGCAAGCAGAGACATCAACAACAGAATAAACAAAGCAAGAACAGCTTTTTTTAGTCTAAACAACATCTGGAAGTCCTCTCAGTACAGCAGAAACACAAAATTAAGACTATATGAGAGCTGTGTACTTTCTGTGCTTCTCTATGGTGCAGAATGCTGGAGAGTAACACAGAAGGAAATGTCGAAATAGTCCTCTTTCCACACAAGCTGCCTAAGAAAAATTTTCAGAATCTTTTGGACGAATACCATCACCAACCAAGAACTGCTTACTCGGAGCAAGCAAGAGGACATGCACACCATCAAAACTGGCAGACGCTGGAATTGGGTTGGCCATGTCCTCAGAAGAGACCCCGATGCCATCACAAGAACAGCTATGCTATGGACACCGGAAGGAAAAGTGAGAAGGTGACCAAAAACAATTGGCGGAGGACAATAGGTGAAAAATCAAAGAATCAAAAAAATTGGGGCACTTACGAAGAATGCCACCGACCGAGCAAAAGTGGAATCAATATATGCTGCCTGCGAGTACGCCAACATATTATAACATATGGCCACTGCCTGCTTTGACGGGCGGTGGCTAAGGATAAGAGAAAGAAGAATGTATGTAAACAATATGTTCCTTCAGGCGCAAGCCACTGCCTCTGTCCAGTCACAAGTTTTTCCTTAAATTAACTAACATACTGGTGATTTTTCATCACATGCCCTGAGTGATATGATATACGCCCAGGGAGAGTAAAAAATCTGAGAAAAAAAAACGGCTGACGGACAGCGGGTAAAGGCGCCTGATTAATATCAGGCAAACAAATATTTGGCAGCGGAATTGTTCTTTTATTCCCTCTAAAGTTTGTGGTATCAGTACGAAGCGACCCGACTAATTGTGGTATGATCCGGAGAGACCATTTGCTGTACTGCTAGACTGCCGTTTGAAGCTTGAGATCGACACCTGAGGATTCTTGCCTTGACCCGGAGCAATTACTTCATGAACTGATCTGGAAACGTACCCCTCACCACAGAGACGAATCTAGGGAAAAGTAGCATCGGCACTTCAGCATTTTGGCAAGTCCCAATTTTAACAGGCCAAAAACAAACTAACTTTATTTTACTAAATTCATTAAGATAAAGACTTTTTGGCGAAGAAACCTAATTATTTTTCATAATCACCAGTCATATTTATTTACATTTGTTTCAAAGTAAGTGATCATTAAATTTGTATATGTTGATTTTGACAAATTCATAGCTGAATTAATCATTACAGAGTGAAAGGCATATGTATGATCCAGAACCTCTAGTATATATAATTATATATATATATATATATATATATATATATATATATATATATATATATATATATATATATATATATATATATATATATATATATATATATTAATCGAGCTAATAAGAGGAATTTCGCTGAATTAAATAAGCTGGGGGCTTGAACGAGCTAAAGCATACTATATACATCTTCACAAAATGCGGCGGGTCAGATAAAAAGTTAACGTGCTCAGACGCATTCAGCATTGTTCTTGACTTCTGAAATATCTTGTAAATCTCCCTCGAGGTAGAATCATCATTATCCTTCAATCTACAACTCTGCCAAGAGTAATCTTTTGCGAAGGTAGACACCTTTGAAGACCCACATTAGATACTCTAGGTTTTCGCCACTGTTGGACCACTACTGCAGAGAGCAAGGGGAGGCAACCCGTGACAACTGGGCACTTTGCAAGTGCAGGTCACACATCTAAACGCATGGGAAATACGGCAGCACAGAAGAGCACGTAATGGCAGCAAACTATAGAACAAGTCAGGGTACAAAAGCCTTTTTTTAAAAAATCGTATAAGTACGTCTTGTAATAACTCCTTGCCCATCTGGGAATAAACTAAACGGTCGCACTGATTATCTGCACGCTTGTAGTTTTATCGCAATACCACACAATAGCTGAAAACTAATCATTGTCCAATTCAACAGTAATAATAATAATAATCATAATAATAAATTCTTTAAGCACCAAACACGGCGCATAAGGCAGAAACCAGTGCTCTCCAGGTTGTTCGTTGTGACGCCACTCCTCTTAGCTCTTGCACATTATTTAGGCCCAACGTTCTTCCTTCTCTTATTATTGTTCTTCTGAGTGTTTCTTTTGGTCTTCCTTTTTTCCTCTTACCCTCAGGAACCCAAGTGAGCGCCTGTAGTGGTATTCTGTTGTTTTGCATTCGTAGGACATGACCGATATATGACCATCGTCTTTTCCCTTATATAGTCGGAGACATATTTCTGCCTAGAGTCTTCTCTTATTTGTCGATTAGTCTTGAATTCTTTCCAACTGATGTTCATGAGTTTTCTAAGACATTTGTTCTCGAATGTATTCAGCTTGTTCTCCAATGATTTTGTTATTTTCCAACTCTCACAGCCGCATGTTAACACTGAGATAACATTTGAATTAAACAGACGAAGCTTGGTATGTATATTCAATGATCGTAATTTCCAAATGTTAGATAATCTATTGAAGGCGCTAGCTGCCAAAGCAATTCTAGTATGGATTTCTCTTGTTGTGTCACCATCCTGAGTCATTTTACTGCCTAAATAATTGAAACTTTCAACTTTCTGTAGTTTTTCCCCCGTTCAAGATGATATCAAAGGTCTCGTTAGAAAAGTTCATAGCTTTAGTTTTAGAGGCATTTATTTGGAGACCTATTTTAACCGAGAGATGACACAAATTATTTATTGCTTCTTGGGATTGTCTTGGTGTTGAACTTAAGAATGCTACATCATCTGCGAAATCCAGGTCCCCCAGGAATTTTCCTTTTGTCCATTTTATACCTAATTGTTCATTGTGGGTATAGTTTCTCATAACCCAATCAATAGCTATTCCAAAAAGTAGTGGTGACATAATACAGCCTTGTTTCACCCCTGTTTCTACTGTAAACCATTCTGTATTCCCTTTATTTGTTCTAACACAACATCTTGCATTGTCATATAGTGCTTTGATTATATTCACATATTTTGTTGGAAAACCATAGATTGTAAGTATCTTCCACAATGATGGGCGGTGTAGACTATCAAAGGCTTTTTGAAAATCGACGAAGGTGATAATAAGTGGCGATTGCCTTTCCACTGATTCTTCTATAATTGTTCTTAGTGTGAATATTTGATCAATACATGATCGTTTCGGCCTGAAACCCGCTTGTTCTTCTCTGATCTTTTTCGTCAGCATGCAATTTAAGTCTTTCTAACATCATGCAACATAATAATTTTCCAGGTACTGATAATAGAGATATACCACGCCCGTCATTACAGTCTGATAGATCACCTTTCTTCGGCAACTTTACAATAATACTGTCTTTCCATTGTTGTGGTGGTTGTTCTTCTCTCCATACTTCATTTATAATATCTAAAATTCTCAAGAGGTTGTTGTCATTAACTGCTTTAATCATTTCCCCTGAAATTTCGTCAACTCCAGCAGCTTAAAAATTTTTAAATCTTTTAACGGCTTGTTTGATCTCGTCCAGCGTGAATTCATCGCAAGTTATTGGCAAGGTGGTGATGGGTGTTTCATTATTAAAATCAGGTGTTACTGTTGGTGGTGGTCTGTTTAGCACCTCCATGAAGTGCTCAGCCCATCTCTTCATTTGTTCTTTTTCTGTTGGTATTGAATTCCCTAATTTACCTTTAACAGGTGTTTCCATAGCAGTAGGCTGGTGACATAGTTGTTTTGTAATTTGATAAAGGCACCTACTATTACCAGTTCTTATCCGGTGGTCGCTACTGCTGCTTCTGTCATTGCTGTTCTCAGTTGTTCCCATTTAGTATCGATTGTCTTGGTGTTGATATCGTTGTCAATTTTGCCTAAAGCATCGAAATAGTTGTTCATTTTGACATTATATTCCTCCTTTATATCATTTGAATGCAGTCTGTGTACATCTATTCTATTTTTATTCTGTTGGTATAACTTCTTCAGTTTAATTCTCAGTTTAGCTATGCAGAGGTTATGATCGCTTCCGATCTCTGCACCTCTGTATGCTCTGACGTCTTGAACTGATGAGCGAAATTTAGCGCTTATGCAGAAGTGATCTATCTGGTTCTTAGTTCTGCCATCAGGTGAATTCCATGTTATCTTGTGGATATTCTTATGTGGAAAGATGGTGTCTGCCACAACGAGGTTTGATATTTCACAAAGTTCTAGAAATCTTTCGCCATTTTGATTCATACAGCCTATGCCATGAGTACCGAGATATCTTTGTACTCCATCGTTGTTGTCACCTACTTTGGCGTTAAAATCACCCATGACTGCTATTATGTCATGCTTGGGTATTGTGTTGATGGTACTTAGAAGTGCTTCATAGAAGTCATCTTTTGTGATATCAACAGCGTCGTTAGTTGGTGCATAACATTGTACATATTAGAGAAACGCAGATCTAAAAGATCAAAATGGCTACAAAATCATTAGGGTACTTAAAAGCTAAAGGTACTCTAAAAGCATAAACTGCCGGAGGGGAGTGAGGTGTTAGAGGCTTCACCATGCGAGGTCTAGCTGTTTTATGAGGTGCGGTGACTAGTTCTTTTCCTCGCTGTCTTTGCCTTCTCTGCCTCTATTTCTGCCTGTTCGTGTGTGCACTGACGAAGATGTATTAATAGAATTGTTTTGTTGGTGTGTTCTAATTTAAATGAACCCATTTCCAATTCCTTTGTTATGTTATTAATGTATATTTTCTCGTATCTTAAAATTTAAATCTAGTCCAAGTTTTTAAAGTGTATTCTTGCGCATGCGCACTTGTACAGACTAGGTTTTCCGTTTTACTTAGAAGATCGAAAAGCTGTTTTCCGATCTGGTTAATAGTTTCACTAAATAAATAATTAACAGCTAAATTGTTAGTCTTTACAATAATGCATAGATTTTAAAAATGGCAGCATTATTCTCATGCACGAAATGTCACAAGAGATATCCATTTGATGAACTGTCACAAGGAGAGCAGCTTTGTAAGGTAGGCAGAGTTCAAATCTCAAAGACGCGGCCAGCGAAATGAACAGCTACTGTTAATGTTTGCCTCTTAGTATTATATGAAGGCTAATGAGAAGTTTAGCACCACAGAACATTACTTAAAATACTAGATGTAGATGGACATTTCACAATTAATGGCGCCAGAAAATCATTTACTGTTATTTTATTACATGCAGAATACAAAGGCATGGGCATTCTCAGACAAATAATATGGGTTCAAGTTGGAGGACGGTTGAAATGAAGAACAGTTCGATAGTCTCAAAAAAGAATTCAGAGACTTAGTAATGACAGGTTAAGTTTAGGAAACCTAAGCTTAATCCTAACCCAAACGACATGGGCAACTTATTTGTATGGCAAATAAGAAAACGTTCCACTGTTCTTCATTTCACCTGTTGGGGACTGGACTGCAGGCCGCAATGTTGGTAAAAAACAATGTTGCGTTTTGCTTCAAGTAGAAATTTTTTAAAACATCTTAAAATCGCAACCATGTTTGATGGACATTATTAATTTTGACAAATCTCGAAACGGTTGGTGGTATCGGTATCCTAAGGCTAGCTGTTTGACAAAGCTCAAAACAGTGTTTGGGTTAGGTTAAGGCTAGCTGTAACATAAATATGAATAGCCAGTCTGGCAAAATGGTGGATCTTGTCTACTGTCCTCGTCATCTACCATACTTTAATGTGAAAATTGATTCAGCCTAGTTTATAATAGTAATTAAGAAAACAAAATGGGAGCAGTTTTACCAATTTATAGAGGAACAAGAAGAAAATAGCTACCACTCTAGTCAGTCATGTCTTGTTCAGTGTGCCAAAAGAAACATGAGATGGCAGAAGTTAGGCCTACTTTTTAAACATTTAATAGGTTAAATCATGGAGCAGTGGGATATGCGCTGGATATTACTCAAATGGGTATTGATACAAAGTCAGTTTTACACATGCAAACTCTTTTATATCAGCAGTTATAATTTAAGAGAAGCAAAGTTATGGATATCAGGTCACCATTAGGATTTATGGTTGTGATATTTGCTGACCTGAACCCAAATGCTGTTTCAGGCTTTTTCAAAAATAATAACATTTAAATATTGAGGCCAAATGTAAAAAAACAAAATACCAACTCACTGCCTGTAACTACATGTATGGATCATTTTTTAAGGGCGTAACAACTCGGGTGACTTAATTGGCTGCAGTAATGATAGCCATTGGGGTGAAAAACTGTGCACGTCCCACCACTCTAATATTCAACTATTTAATTTCACGTTCAGCTTGTAGCTTCTTTTTATTATTTCTTTTTTTTTTTTTTTTCAAGATTTATTGTTCTGATAAAACTTAATATGCCTAAGTCATTGTTTATTGTTATACTTTCTTTCAATACGTTTCTTGTTTCTTCCAATATTAATTGTTCTAATATGCCTAACTACAGAATTGAATTGTTTTTCAGGACTGCAGAAACAATTTTCCTATAGTCAAGTGTACTTATTGTCGAGCAGAATTTCAGCAGAACAGGTGCATATTTGTTGATCAGTTGTCAAATGCATTGGTTGTAATTACAGTCAATCCTCGCTATTCACACTGGGAAACTTGCGTCAATGCATTTATGTGCTTTTGTAGTGATTTTTTTTTACGTACGCCCGCTATTACTCGAGGCGAAATCTGCAGTTAGTATATCTAACCTGAGACTGATATGTACGTGAGTATCCTATTTTCCCTGTACGCTGACAGGTGTCCTCTCTCCATTCAGGCAGATACACGCTGTCTTCGGAGGGTACCCATTAGAGCTGGGTCGGCTCAGGAGCTTTTCAGGTTATTCCAGTCCCTGGTCGACGACACTCTTTCAAATGTCTTCGCCAGGGGCTCGATTTATCCAAGTCCCGGTCGACGACACTCCCTCAAATGTCTTCGCTAGGGCTTGAACCTGGATCACCCGATCGCCAGCGCAGTGTGGTAACCATTACACCAGCGTGGCTCCCTTTTGTAGTGATGATATGTAAATACAGTGTAATCTTGTTAGTACATTCATGCTTAGGGCATTTTCCAGCATAGCATGATGAGTTTTGGAAGTCCCTCTCTGATCCCTTTTAATGAGTTCCACAGGGATCATGTTTATAGTGCCCACCTATTACATCTAAATTTCCTTCAGGTCTTGTTAAAACAGAAATCCCATGATCTTCTGAAGCTACGCCAAATCGTATGGTTACCAAGTAGTGTGTCAATCTTCCTGCACATAAATGTTATGTGGCATTGTGTGTGTGACAAGAGTGCATTGAATGGCAGTGGCACTGTTTCGTCTATCTTATTTCTAAGTCAATTACTAGAATTGCTGCTTGTTGTTTCTTGCGATTTGTGTAAAGTGTATGAAGTACTGGTTATCCATTTTAGCTGTGAAGTTATCATGATTGTCTCTATAAGAAATAATAGAGAGAAGTGTAGCACAAAGATGTGTTGCTGCCGACAACACGGAGGGCAAGGGTGAAGAACAAAAGCTAGCATCAGTTCCGATGATGTAAAAAAACTATAGAAGCCATAGACATTGTGTAGCATTATGTGTTTGCAGTTGTCATGTTCATGAGGACATTGCTAATCAGTTGTCAGATGTGTTGTCATTTACACTGTGGACCTGAACAAGGAGAAGGCAAAGTTTTCAGGACATATTTCTTTACAAACATGTTTGTGAAATAAACAGCTGTACATGTTTAAGTTTCTTGAGACTTTGCGTTAGTAAAGTTGGTACTTGTTGGTTATCTGGGGGACACTGCCAGTTCCTGGTTAGGGTTTTTCCACTGTATTTTTTTTTTTTTTTTGTTGTCATTTCAGTAAGAAGTATATGTACTGTATCCGGAGCCGCGCTAGCGTAGTGGTTACAACACCGCTCTGGCGACCGGGTGATTCAGGATCAAACCCGGGCGACGGCATTTGAGGATTTTTCGTCGACCGGGAATTGGACTGGATTAACTCGAGACCTGGCGAGAACATTCGAAGGAGTGTTGTCGACCAGGGATTGGCGGCTCCTGAGCCGACCCAACTGCAATGGGTACCTCCGAAATCGGAGAGTATTTGCCTGAATGGCGAGGGACACCTGTCTCTGTACAAGTAAAAAGGGATACTCACGTAAAATCAATGTCAGGTTAGACATAGTAATAACCTGAGATTTCGCCTCGAGTATTAGCGGGCGTACGCAAAAAAAAAAAAAAAAAAAAAAAAAAAACTGTATCTGACATTCTTTAACAGGACACTCACAGTGACCCATTGATAACCAATAAATGTCATACTTTTTCCCTACTGATTACATTTCTGTATCTTCTGATTTTCTATAGAGATTTACCCCTGCACATACATTTTTGTTTTCTATTGTTATTGTGCAACATCACTGCACTCTTGGCAAACCCATAAGCGCTTAGTTCCCCCCCCCCCCCCTCGAAGAGTCATTTACAATAGTGTACTTGAGTTAGTTAATTAATTAAGTCTAATATGGCAGTTAATTAATAAATTGGATGTCAAAATTGTTTATTTCAGCAAGGGAAGCACTAGCTCCATATGTGCCAAGTGTGCCCAGAATGTCAAACATTACGGGAAGGTACGTGTCATCTGCACCACACATACAATTAAAGTGGTGACAACGAATTATTATAACTGAGTTTATGGTTTGAAAAATTCTGTAATAATATTCTGAAACAGGTTATAGTTTTATTATTTTGTAAAGACTGCCGAGCAACTACTTCAAAGGTGCACAACATAAGAGGAACAGAAGTGCATATGACCATCACCAGTGCCATTCCTGGAAAAGCGCTACGGAGATGTCAACTGACCACTGCTTTCTGTGCACATATTCAATTTGATGTCTCAGGGTGAACGAAGAAGAAGTATTTATTATATAACTGAGTTTATGGATTGAAAAATTCTTTAATAGTATTCTGAAACAGCTTATAGTTTTATCATTTCTGGAAACATAGAGGGAAACTCTTGGCCATTGAGTTGTAAACAAGTAACAGCAAGAAGTAAATAGCTGACACTTTGCAAGAAAGAAAGAATGAAAACACTAGACAACAGAAAAGTACTGCCAAGCAAGTTTTCAAATTCCTAGTAAAAAATGTGTGTATGTATATATATATATAGAGGTTGATACATATATAAATATACACATACAGAGCAGTCTTTACATACTTGTATTTTGGCAACTTCTAATTTTAATGGGCATCCAGTTGATATTTTTTGCTGGATAAAGAATAAATGCACGTTGTGCCATTTTGTTCTACAGCGCAGCAACTATTAGGCATGAACAATAATAATTCCATTTCAGTGTTGGCAAGATTTCTGTGATTTAACGAGATGAAGACATAAGCATGTAATACTTCTCTTTCAGCCGACTGCTTGTGAAAACTGCAGTGTTCTAGCCGCTTTTATTGGGAAACGCTGTCAGAGATGTGTCAACTCAGAAAAGAAGTGGGGTCCTCCATTGGTGTGTGAGCAGTGCAAGCTAAAGTGTGCCTTTGATCGTCCCGAAAGAAGAAAGGTAAAACTACAGATAGACATGTGTGATTTTGTTTAGGAAGCAGTGATGTAAACTACATTACTTACTATTTATTTCCACAAGATGATAAGGTTTGTGGGGTGAGACAGTTTTTTTCTTCTCCTTGCTACATGGGAAAAGTCCTGTAATGCTCATTGTCTCCTATGTCACAAGAAGCATACAATGGAACATGTTCTGTCACCTTGTAAGGTGTCGCTAGGATAAGGGCAGTATACATGGTGCCACGACAGAGTACTAATTGAGCTAGCTGCTACAACAGACTTGGCAAAGTTAAAGGCAAACGACAAAATCAGGCCTAATTTGACAAATATATCCTACTTGAAAGCAGAATAGTCAGCACATCTTGTCCAACAAATATTAGCTTACCAACTTTTCTTGATGGTGCAAGTGTCTGGCAGATGGAAATAGACCTACCTGGGTGAGGGGCATTCCCTGAAATCATGAGGAAGTTTCAAAGATCACCAGATGCCACGCCACACTCCCTGTCATCGCGCCAGATTATAATGATTAAACTGACAATGCCATTTAAATCCATATTTGATGAGCCCCATGCTTTCAGTTATAATGATCAGATCTGGTCATGGAGTTTAGGCATGAGGGGCTCACAGCAAAACTCATAGCTGTTGAGACAGGCTGTTTTATGTAGATGGATTAGTGTTCACTGTACAGAAGAAACAGATCACACGATAACATACAGAACTGTCTTTCTTAATTATCTGCTGGAAATGGCCATTTTGGTTGTCTGTTCAGTAGCTTCATTATTCTGTAATTGTTTGCAGTTCTTGTCACCATTTTTTTGGGTGATTTTCAGCAGTTGTCTTCTTTGTATATTTGCATAAAACTTTATGTGACTATTATTTCTTTGTCAGTGGCAAAACTGAAATGTCTCTTTATTGCAGATGAATTGAAAATGTTTGAGTCTATTTATTGTGTACTGCAGATGGATTGAAAATTGTTGTGTCTACATATTGTTTATCCCAGGTTGAATTAAAACTTAAATGTCTCTTTATTTTGTTTGTATTCCAGGTGAATTGACAGTTTCTATTACTGTTGTATTGTTTATTCTAGTCCAGTGCTTCTTAAACAGGGTTGCGGAACTAGACTTCTGGGCATGCAAGATGTGCCAGATATTTTATAAGGAGACTCATCATAAACACTAATACACAGAACTCAGATGTGTTAACTGAGGTGTAACATGGGGCAACGAGAATTCAAAACTGAACCAAAGTCACATCTGTAAATAATTTTTTTGAAACACAGTTTTGTCCCTGTTTCACATTTCTTGCATATTTTACAAGCTATAAAATAATGGGGTGCAAGGCTTCTTAAACTGCTTTTAAAGTGCCGTGACAATTCTAAAGAAGCTGTAAAGGGGTTTAGTACTTCTAAAAGATTAAGAAGTACTGTTCTAGGCTAATGGAAAACTTTCCTGTTTAACAGAATACACACTAAAAATCTAAAATGTCATTTTATTTCTTTATTCCAGATGAGTGAAACATTTCTATGTACACATATTGTTTGTTCCAGGTAAATGGAAAATTGATGTGCTGGTTATGTGACCAGGCGTACAAAAGAGTTCTAGCAAAAACCCGCAAAACTCAGGACATGATTCTCAAACCATCTGGGTTATCATCATCTTCAGTTGATTCACCGAGCAAGTCAAACTCTTCAACTAATAATGGACAGAGCTTACCAGCTAATCAACCAATACCATCGTCAGCTTCATTTGAAGGTATGACAGTGCTAGAGCGTTTGACAAAACTTGCCACAAGTGGTGGGAGTAGTCGAGGCAACACCCCACCTGAAGAGACTGAAAGGCCGGTAAAGACGGAGGGAGACAGCAGATTAACAGAAAAGCCACAAAGCTTTTTAGATGAAACAAAGAGCGGAGAAGAAGATGGAGAGGAGAAAAGACTTCACAGACACCATCATAAGAAACGTCATCATCACCACCATTCACACCCGAAAAGACGTCAGTCGAAGTAAGTACCGTTGATAGATAACATCAGTTTTGCATTTGTTAAGAAGCTGTTAAACGGAATTTATGATTTTTAGTGAATAGAAATTTTCTGAAAGATTTGCAGGCAGAGTTGATTATTGGTTTGTTATCTGGTTTACATATTGCAGCCTTGTATGCTGTCATGTTGTGATTATGTTAGATATCTGTCACCACTTGGATCCATCTTCTCTTAGGACTGTGTTCTGTTCCTGGTCCTTTCTTGCCTTGATCTGTATTTTTGTGATTATTCTAGATTTCTGTCACCCCCGTCTTTTCTTTGTTTATATTCTATTCCTGATCATTTCTTGTCTTAATCTGTATTCTGTTTTTGTCCTATTACATTTTGATTTTATGCATATGCTGCTAGTTGATCCAAGATTAATTACATATCATATTTGTTACATCATTTGAAACTATGCGAATAGAATGAACACTTCTATTAGGTTTTCATTTTGTGGTCAGAGGGTTATCATCCTAATGTGTTACATCATTAGTTACTAGCTGATTTAACTAGAGTTGGAACAAATGTGCAGACGTGGGTAACCCTGAGTTGCTGGCAAGTTAGATTAGAAAAGGAGTGGTCATAAAGTGTAAGCTCGCAGAATTTCTTATAGATTCCTACACAACCTCTGGCCAGTGACAGTGAAACTACATCACTACAAATAGATGTCTTCTTCTTCTTCCGTCCTTAGCCAACGACCGGCAAAGCAGTCAGTGGCCATTACGCCTAGTGGCGTCTTAAGGGCAACAGCGAATAGATTTTCTTTGCCGTTGTTCCCATCACGCCTAATGGCGTCTTTAGGGCAACGACAAATCAATCCGTTTGTCGTTGTTTCCGTAATCAAAGTGACTGGCAAACGGGTGATCAGCCCGTTGGTACAAATAGATGTAGTTCCCAGTTTATGTTCTGTGTACTTAGAACTTAGACTGAGCCTTTGTGAAGTCCCAACAGTACAAAGTAATTATGTCAGTGTGATTAGAATAGGTCTGGGAGAGATGACAAAAATGTTTTCTTCTAATGTAGATCTTACACGTGGCTTTTAGAAAGCAGAGAATCAGAATTGTTTGGCAGTCTTTCTCCTTGTTGCTCCCTGCGGAGGAGCACAGAGCCAGCACTGTAGTTGTTCCTAGTAGGCCTGCATCAACTCTTGTAGCGTGGAGCCAGCACTGTAGTTATTCCTAGTAGGCCTGCATCAACTCTTGTAGCGTGTAGCCAGCACTGTAGTTGTTCCTAGTAGGCCTACATCAACTCTTGTAGTGTGGAGCCAGTACTGTAGTTGTTCCTAGTAGGCCTGCATCAACTCTTATAGCGTGCAGCCAGCACTGTAGTTGTTCCTAGTAGGCCTGCATCAACTCTTGTAATGTGGAGCCAGCACTGTAGTTGTTCCTAGTAGGCCTGTATCAACTCTTGTAGCGTGGAGCCAGCACTGTAGTTGTTCCTAGTAGGCCTGCATCAACTCTTGTAGCGTGAAGCCAGTACTGTAGTTGTTCCTAGTAGGCCTGCATCAACTCTTGTAGCATGGAGCCAGCACTGTAGTTGTTCCTAGTAGGCCTGCATCAACTCTTGTAGCATGTAGCCAGCACTGTAGTTGTTCCTAGTAGGCCTGCATCAACTCTTGTAGCGTGGAGCCAGCACTGTAGTTATTCCTAGTAGGCCTGCATCAACTCTTGTAGCGTGGAGCCAGCACTGTAGCATGTCCCCAGGAAGCTTTCACCAAGCATCCACATGCTGTTGCAGCCATGGTTTCTATGGCAATTAGTTTTTATATGTAGAGGTTGCCAGCCCCACCACATGTTTGACAATCATCTATAAACTTATATTCTGCTCATTAGAAAGGACAGCAGTTCAGCAAATGGTGGTGTAACGATATTGCTGCTGCAGCTACTACAACTACTACTGCTGCCGTTGGTAGTGGTGGTACAATGACTGTAGTATGTTTCAGTGTTGTCGCCAGTTTTTTTTTTTTAAATGTGCCACTAAGTGTAAGAAAAAAATTGTACTAGTGAAGTAAATTAAAATTCAAACTCACACTCTCTAACTCATATCTTGATAAAGTCTGGTTAAATATTGTAGCAGTTTGTGATTGTTGTGTGCCCCACATAGTTCATAGTTTGTGATTGTTGTGTGCCCCACATAGCTCATAGTTTGTGATTGTTGTGTGCCCCACATAGCTCATAGTTTGTGATTGTTGTGTGCCCCACAAAGTTCATAGTTTGTGATTGTTGTGTGCCCCACAAAGTTCATAGTTTGTGATTGTTGTGTGCCCCACAAAGTTCATAGTTTGTGATTGTTGTGTGCCCCACATAGTTTGTGATTGTTGTGTGCCCCACAAAGTTCATAGTTTGTGATTGTTGTGTCTCACATAGTTTGTGATTGTTGTGTGCCCCACATAGTTTGTGATTATTGTGTGCCCCACATTGGTCATTGATAAGGGTGGATTTGAGCTGAAATGATAACTTGCCACCCCTATCGACACCTGGTATTAAAGTGCAAGATGTAGGTGTCTTCTCTGATTTAGAATGTTGCTGTGTGTGTTGCAGTAGAACAGTTCACAGGGTACACCACAGGCAACATGACGTGTAGAGTCATAGAAATGGTAACTTCGCTTTAGTTTTATACCATTTATTGCACGCCACAAAACAGTCATGATATTTATGTCATCACCAGCATAGTATAACGAATGCAGCATTCAAAATCATATTAACTGATAGTCATGTAGGATTCAATACTCAATAGTTGTATTGTAAACAGATATCATAAAGTTCTGGTTCGTGAAGCTGTATAAATAATATATATAACTTCTGCAACAGTGTCAGCTGCAGATCTTCACTGTTCATAGACAACAATAAATGCTCCCTTTCTGATGCTAGCAGATCAGATGTATACAATAAGTCCGTTTACTGTCTGCACGTGAATAGCATACTGGGCATACAGGTCAAACCGACCTTTATAACGTTTCTAAGTCTAACCATCTGACTTGGACGTGATCTCTGATATAACGAATCCTGGAACACAGACAATAGTCTTGTTGGTCTAGAGCGACCCATATAACTAGTTCAGGTATAAAGATACCGGTGGCGAAAAACCTAGTCAAAGTACCTCTCCATTTTGAATCACACAGGCGAGCAAGGAGCGACAAAATGACGAACTTCTAGATGATAGCAAAAAGTTCGATACAAGAGGAATTACCTTTCTTCGGAAATCAACCACGAACATATGCCTCCAGGCAGGCTTGAATAATACTGGGAAACAGTCTAGTTAGCTAACTAACTCACAAAGACAACGTATTTCCCTCAGAAAATCACAAGACGCAGGTTGCGTCCGCTCGCTACTCAGACCATTTCTAAACTCCCCAGCTGGGCGGAACACACAGAACGAACTCCCAGTTTTTGACATGCGCAGAACTCATCTACGTGAGTATCAATTCACACAAAGCAATTCTAAGAACATTCGAGATAAAAGTCTTACACAGTCGCGCCTTTTATGGTCATGAACAGAAGCGTTAAGACAGGTTTCAGACATCTACAACAGTTGACTGATACTACCAAATAAGGAGATATGGTCACGCTTCGTTCAAGAAATTATAGACCGAACGTGTCTCTATACAAGAGAAGGCAAACTCCTAAAAAATTGTAGTCTCAATAACTCGGGTTATGTCCCTTTGACTGTAAAAAACATAATACACATTTCAGTCAAAAAATGATCATACATACGAAAAATGATCATACAAAGACTTTGGAAAAAGTAATTATTTGTGCGTAACATTACCGCACCCTCCCGGGAAAAAAAAAATGAAACATTTTTTTTTTTAAATCCTGGAGCCGGAAAAATCTAGGCTCCTAACGCACGTATGATGTGCGGATATATACCTAACAAACTAGCTCAACACATGGAGCGAAACTGAGATCATATCCCAGGTCCTTAGAGAAAAAATTTATCTAAGTATTCGCGTATATATTCCAGGAAGGTGCCACCAACACAAGCCACAATGATGGCAACATCATAATAAAAGTCAAATTACTCTCATACCAATATATGAAATTAAATATATTATTATGATATCATATAATGTGTTGTGCAAACAGCGGTGTAATATATTAATATACCGCACTATTTTATTACATTATATAATGCATCAGTAATTAATAAGTAATACAATGTTGTTCTTTGTTGACATAAACAAGCAATAGAAGATGTGGACATCATCCGCTCCCAATCTAGGACAGGACTTGATATCCTCAAAGTTCCACAATGGACATAATCTCGCAGACTTCAATGATGTGCTGCGAAAATATCAATAACACAAATCTTAAAGACAACTGGTAAATCTCTTAATACAATTATGCAAATATATTATTTAAATGTGGCCGAGTGATCTTTTGGCCCGTATATCACTAACTAAGCCTTCTTAGATAATTACATGGTACAATGTTATAAATTTCCCTCAAAAAAAAAAAGTGAGAAAAAATCTACTAACATGTCATTATAATATTGGACTGTATATCAGGAAATATATATATATGACAGAAGAATCATGTGGAATCGTGTGGGCATCTGGACAGAATGTCTGCCATTACATTGTCCGAACCACGGATAGCTCGAACCGAGAAATGAAATGGTTGAAGAGCTATGGCATAACGAGTGGACCTCGAGCTCTTCAAGTTTTTGCTCTGAATAGCAGTAAGCGCTTTCTGGTCGGTTTCCACAATGAAATGTGCGCCTAGAAGAAATCTTTGTAACTTCAGAATAGACCATACCATAGCCAATAACTCACGGTCTAAAACCGAGTAATTCTTTTCTGCAGCATTTAATTTCCTAGAGATATACATCACCGGATGCAGAGTATCAGAATACTCCTGCATTAGTGCCGCCCCAATCCCAGTTGACGAGGCGTCACTTCGAAGAACAAAAGTCTTCTCAATAGTAGGTAACCTAAGAATAGGTGGAGATGAAAATAGGGCTTTAACCTGGTCCAATGAGGATTGACATTCTTTAGACCAGCGGATCAGATTAGGCGACCCTTTCTTCAATAAAGTAGAAAGCGGTGCCATAATGGAGGACAGATTCGGAATGAATCGTCCGTAGAATTGGATCAAACCTAATAGACTCCTTACTTGTTTCTTCGTCTTAGGGACCGAAATGTTAAGTATTTTTGAAACATTGTGGTCCTCTGTCTTTAAAAGACCACGACCAACACGATGACCTAGGAAAGAAATCTCACTAAATCCTATAAAGGCTTTAGAGGGTTTTGCAGTCAAGTTATACTCGCGAAGAGTAGACAGTAATTCGTATAAACCCAAATAGTGATCTTCCCAGGAATCACTGAATAGACAGATATCATCTAGGTATGCTATGACATCTGTACGATATGCGAGAATTCGCCGCATCATGCGTACGAATGTAGCAGGGGCGTTCATAAGACCGAAAGGCATGAAATTCCATTGGAATAAACCCCTAGGTGTAGAAAAAGCTGTAAAAGGTTTGGCACGTTCAGTTAGCGGGACTTGCCAATAACCTTTAGACAAATCTAGTTTGGTAAAGAATCTAGAATTAGAAAGTTTATTGAGTAGCTCTTCTAATGAAGGCATAGGTTCAGCATCGAACTTCGTAACTTGGTTCAATTTGCGATAATCTACGCAAATGCGAATGTTATTATCCTTCTTTCGAACAATAACCATAGACGAAGAGTATGCTGAAGTGGATGGTTCAATGATTTCCAAACGTATCATTTCATCCAATTCTTTTTCGACTTGAGACTGGAAATGGATAGGTATTGGATAGGGTCTGACTCTGATAGGATTATGATCAGTTAGCACAATGTCATGTTCAATGACATGTGTGTGTCCCGGGATGTCTGTAAGAACATCCTGAAATGTTTGCAACATCGAAGAAACTTGTCGATGTTCCTCCGCGGAAAGATTTGGAGAAACGGTCACGTTTTTCCAAGATTCCGTAGAATGAAGTGGGACCATAGAAAGAGGAAGATTGACATCAGAAAAAGTAGTTTCCTCATCCTGTATAACTGACAGAGATGAGTACTGACCATGAGGTGCTTGAGAATTGTCCGTAGCCTGGAAAATAGGCTGCAAATAGTCAGGTCTTTCATAAAATTCCGTGAGCATATTTATGTGGAAAGTTTTATGCTTTCCATCAATATCGACAACATAGTCGACATCAGAAATTTTGGAGACTATTGCATATGGACCTTTCCATGCAATTAGAAGTCTGTTCTCCCTTGAAGGAAGTAGAACGAGAGCTTTGTCACCTGGACAAAGTTGTCGTAGACATCTATTCTTATTTGCAAACTGCCTTGCCTTTTCTTTAGCAAATTCGGAAGACGAAGTTGCTAGCTTGCATGCCTCGATGATCTTTTGCCTAAGAGCAATGACGTACTCATAAGAAGATTGAGTCTCATCGCTAATATTATCGGCAGTGATTAGATCGTGAAGTAAAGACATAGGGCCGCGCGGTTGCGCGCCAAAGACAAGTTCAAAAGGGGAAAACCCTGTATGTTCATTGGGGACCTCTCTATACGCAAAGAGAGCCGCGGGTAAGACCCTGTCCCAATCCTGAGGATGATCCTCAGTTATTTTACCAAGTAAAGTTTTCAGAGTCCTATTTAAACGTTCGACTAACCCATTAGACATTGGGTGATAGATACTGCTGAGAGATCTTTTAATGTGTAGCATAGACATTACCTGTGACATAGTGTCTGATATAAGTTGAGTGCCATGGTCTGACAATATTTCTCCGGGAAAACCCAAGCGAGAAAATATCAGCCAAAGAGCGTCTGCGATATCAGCAGTTGAGATGCTCTTGAGAGGTATTGCCTCTGGCCAACGTGTGCACATATCGACACATGTAAGAATAAATTGATGTCCTCTAGCCGACTTAATTCTAAAAGGACCGATAATATCTATTGCCATTTTTTGAAAAGGGCGAATAGGAATGTCAGCAGCCTGGATAGGCGCAGCATGTCGTGGTCCTTTAGATTTGACCTCCTGACATACTTTGCAAGAGCGACAGTACAATTGTATGTCCTTGCTCACAAATGGCCAAAAGAAAGCCGCAAGAACCCTCGACTTTGTACGGGAAAAACCCATATGTCCAGCACATTGCGAGTCATGAGCATGTTGCAATATTTGCACTCTCATGCTCTTAGGCACAAGAATTTGTGAATGAGTGGACGTAGTCGAGTCTTGTACTATACGTACAAGTACGCCGTTCTTCATAGAAATCCAAGACTTTCTATTAGTATCCTGATTAGGATCCCCTTTTTTTTGCTAGAATGAAGAATTTTTGTAAAGAAGGATCTTCTTCTTGCAATTTGATAAATGAGTCACGTGTAATAGTCAAGTGACTATCTTGGTCATTTACTTCATCATTATTAGTTAATGAAGTTTGAGGTGGATCCAGAGCATGTGCTCTTGTGACCACCGCATTGGTAGCTTCAATGTTTTGCTCTTCCCAAACAGCAATCTGCTGTGGGGTACATTCCCTAACTCCGTGAATACGACCAATAATAAGGTCCGCAATAGGGTTTGGAAGTAGACACGCGTGGACCTCTCCCGTGAAGAAAGGAGTAGCAATATGTATTATAGCAGTAGGATACTTTTCCAACGTGCCACCAAATGTGACACATTTGATGACCTTTCCTGTAGCACAGGATGGATCTACAAGAGATTGCCTAACGCCGACAGTAGTACATCCAGAATCAAACAACACCGAGACTGGATTACTATTTACAACCCCCCTTATGTAATATAAGAGAACCTCTCCCATCATGAGCAACATTAGCAGGAAGAGCGGGCAAAGGATGACCACAGCTTAGAGTACTAACGGTCTTCGGATCAAATAAAGTACTGCATTGGATACATTTATTTGCCCTACCAAAATCAAAAGATGAGCATCCGATAGCATTATGGTCTTTATCATTATTAATCTGTTTATCTGCTCCCTGAGATTCTTGTTGAACAGAGTTTGTCTGTTGATATCTTTTTCTCTTATGTTGCGATCTACCGCGACCATTATTGCCTCTGCAATTATCATTAAAGTCCCTACTGTAATTTTATCCTGGTTTGAGTTCCAGTTTCCATAACTGTCATTACCATCTCTATGCTGTTGAGAACCTCTATTATCTTGGTATTGAGGTCTCTGCAAAAAATATTTCCCTCTATGCCGATTACCTTTCTGGAAATTTCTTTTTATTGAAATTTTGCTGGCTACCCTGAAATTTACGCATAAAATTTGGGCCATAAGGTGCTGCCGAAGCAACTGGCAGACCTTCTTTTACTTTAGAGTTGCTAATGGTTATGTGAGGATGCGCAGTAACATACTGGCTACAGTATTCTTCCATTTCTTTTATGTTTTTAGGCTTACGCTCATGAAGAAAAGAAAGAAAAGCTTCATTAACAGAAGACATGACCTTGTCTCTAAGTAGTAAGTCCATGAGGGCTTCAAATGTACTTTCTGTCTTAGACAACTCAACCCATCGTAAAAAAGTAAGACGTATGCTTGAGATGAATTCAGAGAATTCAACTCCAGTTTCTGGTAACATGTTTTTAAATTTAAGACGATATCCGTCCTCGTTAAGTTGGTACTTCTTTAACAATGCTGCTCTGACAACCTCATAGTTGTTTTTGTCAGGCACATCTACCATACTCAACAAAGTCAAAGCATCACCTCTAAGTATCTTGGACAGATGATAAACATATAATGTTTTATCTATATTATGCACATTACATGCACTTTCAAATCTATCTAGATAAAATGTTATATCATCAATTGAGGGATTAAATGCTGGTAGATTAAGCTTGAAATCCTTAGCATTAGTCTTATCTGACACCTTATTTGCATCATTAGCATTACCAGCGTTCAATAACTTTAACTTCTCTAACTCTAAAGCTATGAGTTTTTCTTCATGCTCCATTTTTGCTTTTCTGTCATCAGACTCTCTTTGTAACCTTCTTTCTTCAGCCTCAGCCTGTGCCTGCAATTTTCTTTCTTCAACCTGAGCTTGTTTTTCTAATCTTTTATTTTCAGCCTCTATTTCAAGTCTCTTATTTTCAGCCTCTATTTCAAGTCTCTTATTTTCAGCCTCTTTTTCAAGTCTCTTATTTTCAGCCTCTTTTTCAAGTCTCTTATTTTCAGCTTCTTTTTCAAGTCTCTTATTTTCAGCCTCTTTTTCAAGTCTCTTATCCTGAGATTCTGCTTCTCTTTTTTGTTTTTCCATTTCCATTTGTAATCTTTTCTCATCCACCTGCATCTGCAGTTTCTTTTGTTCTATCTCAGCATCTATTCTCTTTTGTTCAGTTTGTTCTTTCATTTTCTTTTCTTCCGACTTCAATGCCTTGGCATATTGAACAGTCGCAAATTCTTCTAATTTATCACCTGTCTTCCCAAGGGCTTTACCCTGCTCAATAAAGTACTCAAATGTAGACATGATGTCTAAAATGTGAGTACAGAACCTGAAATAATTAATTATCTTATTTCAATCTTAATAGCAACAAGACTTAATAAAGTGCTTGTATAATCACTATGTTTACCCCAATCTCTGTGGGAAACAAGACTTGACACCAACTTGTATTATCAAATGTATAATAATATCACAAGTCACCTCTTAATTATCAGTGCACTACACAAATCAGTGCATAACCATCAGTTATTTATCATAACTGCACTACAATAGTGCATAAGCAAAAAAACCACCAGTTAGTTATGATAAGTGCACTATAGACCAATAGTGCATGAGCATATATGTAACAATAGTGAAAGCTAATCATGCAAGAACTATGCAAACAATAACAAGACAATGTAAACAATAACAAAGGTCACCAACAATGTAAACAATAACAAAGATCAAAGTCAATGTAAACAACAACAAAGATCAGAGTCAATGTAAACAACAACAAAGATCAAAGTCAATGTAAACAACAACAAAGATCAGAGTCAATGTAAACAACAACAAAGATCAAAGTCAATGTAAACAATAACAAAGATCAAACACTACGAAAACATTCGCATAAGTCAAATAAATAAACAGCGAAACTAAAAAGAAATATCACAAAGAATGTGATGACAAAATGCGAAGATATGACCAACAAATGACGCTACAGTGTATACACAAAAATTTACGTAAAGAACTGAATAATAGAAAAGAGGAGACCTACAAATACAAACAATTGAAATCAAAACTAAAAAACAGAAAGAAAGAGAGAGAAAAAAAAAATATACAAAAAACGAAAATAAAGCACAACTCGTCACAACTAAACAGATATAGCAACGATTGTCGCTAGCAAATTTCACAGTAGGAAATTCGCACAGTCCCTAACGAAAACGCTAACAGTAGAACCTCTGTGACGTGGTATCTTCTACTGAAAGACACCGCCCAACCGAGAAAACCCGCTGAAATATAAACATATAAATATATAAATACAAATAACATATAACATGTAACAAATAGCAAAAAGTGTGAAAGAATTTAGAAGGCTCAGCTAGAACATAAGGGCACAGTTCACAAACAAAACAGGCCACTTAACTTCTATGTATCCACAACGTCAGCACAGTTCAGAACAGGATGTGATCAGCATTCTTAGGACAATGATCCAACGTTGATCCATATCTGCTCTCGTAAACTGCCATGACGAAGGAAATGAGCTTCTAACAGGAAACAGCTTCTGAACTTGACCTTCTGAATTCTACAAATTGACTTGAGCACTTGACCTTCTGAATCTTATAAATTGCTCAAACCGGCACTTGACCTTCTGAACCCGCAACAGTACCTCTGAGACCGGAACAGTTGTTACGGCACTTGTCCTTCTTAACAGATCAGGAAAACTGCCAACTTGACGAGCAATGCCTGGTATTTTGAAACAATTTCCAACTTTCAGCAACGCCGGGTACTTTCAAAATCTTTCATCAAACATTGAGGTGATGAGTTGAAACTGTAATGTTGAAAGCTTGATGATGATGTCTGGGTTTGTTGACCCCCTTGATAGCTGGTATCAGAGTAAACCAACATATGGCCACCAAAAATGATAAGGGTGGATTTGAGCTGAAATGATAACTTGCCACCCCTATCGACACCTGGTATTAAAGTGCAAGATGTAGGTGTCTTCTCTGATTTAGAATGTTGCTGTGTGTGTTGCAGTAGAACAGTTCACAGGGTACACCACAGGCAACATGACGTGTAGAGTCATAGAAATGGTAACTTCGCTTTAGTTTTATACCATTTATTGCACGCCACAAAACAGTCATGATATTTATGTCATCACCAGCATAGTATAACGAATGCAGCATTCAAAATCATATTAACTGATAGTCATGTAGGATTCAATACTCAATAGTTGTATTGTAAACAGATATCATAAAGTTCTGGTTCGTGAAGCTGTATAAATAATATATATAACTTCTGCAACAGTGTCAGCTGCAGATCTTCAATGTTCATAGACAACAATAAATGCTCCCTTTCTGATGCTAGCAGATCAGATGTATACAATAAGTCCGTTTACTGTCTGCACGTGAATAGCATACTGGGCATACAGGTCAAACCGACCTTTATAACGTTTCTAAGTCTAACCATCTGACTTGGACGTGATCTCTGATATAACGAATCCTGGAACACAGACAATAGTCTTGTTGGTCTAGAGCGACCCATATATATATAACTAGTTCAGGTATAAAGATACCGGTGGCGAAAAACCTAGTCAAAGTACCTTTCCATTTTGAATCACACAGGCGAGCAAGGAGCGACAAAATGACGAACTTCTAGATGATAGCAAAAAGTTCGATACAAGAGGAATTACCTTTCTTCGGAAATCAACCACGAACATATGCCTCCAGGCAGGCTTGAATAATACTGGGAAACAGTCTAGTTAGCTAACTAACTCACAAAGACAACGTATTTCCCTCAGAAAATCACAAGACGCAGGTTGCGTCCGCTCGCTACTCAGACCATTTCTAAACTCCCCAGTGATTGTTGTGTGCCCCACATAGTTTGTGATTGTTGTGTGCCCCACATTGGTCATAGTTTGTGATTGTTGTGTGCCCCACATAGTTTGTGATTGTTGTGTGCCCCACATTGGTCATAGTTTGTGATTGTTGTGTGCCCCACATAGTTTGTGATTGTTGTGTGCCCCACATAGTTTGTGATTATTGTGTGCCCCACATTGGTCATAGTTTGTGATTGTTGTGTGCCCCACATAGTTTGTGATTGTTGTGTGCCCCACATTGGTCATAGTTTGTGATTGTTGTGTGCCCACATAGTTTGTGATTGTTGTGTGCCCACATAGTTTGTGATTGTTGTGTGCCCCACATTGGTCATAGAAGTCTGAGGAGTCAAAGAATAGGTCTAATGCCCCCTCAGGCATGTCATGAAATATGACTAATATGAGGTGGATAGGGCTGGCAACCTCACCATGGAAAAGAAATTGCAACAAGGGCTTGCGGTTTGGTGTAGGCTTCCTAAATGGGACCATCTGCAATGGTGGCTCCATGCTCCATTAGAGGTAAAAAAGAGTTGATAAATGATGATTGTGATAAAACGTGTGTTGGTTATTTCGTGATCATGCTTTCTGGAGTAAATGTTGGTTCATTGCCATAATTGATTAAGTTGGTCTGTTTGTTAAACAACTTAACAGAGAGGAAGATGATGCTGGTGATGCCAAGAAAGCAAAGCCAGAGAAAAACTCAGCAAATGGTGTTGTGGCAGCAACGTCAACACCCAAGAGGTAAGCAAACAAAGCATACATCTTTATTGTGGATATTCATTTTTGTATCAAGTGTGTTTGAAGTTTCAGTTTGAATGAGTCATTGTGTAAAATATGTTCTTATTTCTTTGATTGCGTTTTGTGTAAAGCAGTCGATCATGATGTATCAGTAGATGACATCTGACGATTTGGTAGATCTTTAGGTGATCGACGGGGGAAAAAAAAAAGAAAATTTCTAAGCCTTTTTCCACAAGTATTTGAAGGTGCAGTGTCTCCAAGTGAAAAGCTATTTTGAAATGAAGCTAACATTCTGTAAAACAACATTTGGATTAAATTTTCTGCTGCTATGTCAGTGGGAACATCAGGAAGCAGATCATCCTGCAGTTAACAAAATTACACAAAGGCTATAAAAGTTAGTTGCTTATCCTTTACAGGACGTGGCAATCAACCCCAGCTTTTATTGGCTGTTTGTGATTTTTCTAGGCAATTTTTTTCATTCAGTAGTTTGCCATTGCTTTCTGAACGGTACGGCGCTTATACCATTGTTAAAAATCCACACAAAGCGATCTGCTACCAAACCGCCTGCAGCAGGTTTCGAACCTGGTATATCTGGATTATGAAACTGCGTTCATATCCATTAGGCCACAGACACTATACTTATTGCTAATTCCAAATACTCTGGAAACAAACGTGATTTTGTCATTGTAGATCTTATGGGAGTTCTGTGCTTCTAATGTAGATCCTCACAGCTCCCGGTATGCGTTCTGCTGGTTTAAGGCATGTTCTCATCTCAGTTTTCTAGATGAGTGTTGCGAGAGGTTAGATAATATTGATGATGTTGATGAACAAAAAGGTGTATCAGATGATACCAGGATAGTTACCAGATAAGAGACTGGTCTTATAAGTAATACCCCGTTCTCAGAAAAGAGTAATGGTGTATAGAGTTCATAGGTTTAAGTCTGGCTGTAAAGGTTACTGAACAAGATGGTAATATGCAGTCCAGTAATCTATGGTGCCCCTCTCCTAAGACTAACCTATAGGCTGTTTAAGGATCTAGGGATAATTAATAAAATTCAAAGTAACTTTTAACTCAAATTTGAATAAAGTACTCAAAACAGTGCAGTATAATTTCTTAGTTTTAATTATTTACATAAATCTGTTTTTGTGTTGTTCTGTTGTATTTTGGAAACTCAAAAATGGTGATGGGGATAAAACAATATGATGATGCTGTTGTAAATGTTACAAATAATATAATACACCAACTTGATAATTAATTACTGATATTAAATGTTTCTGTCTTGTTGGGTTTTGGTCACTAGTTGGATGAATGTTCATATTCACTTTAATTAATTCACTCTGGATTCAGTGTCAATGTTAGTACTTGAAAATATAATCAAGGTATTTATATATTTAAACTGTCACTGGGACTTGTATCTATAGTCACTGTTCACACATGGATTCACCATTTAATAAAAGTCATCATAACTTTATACTGTGATGTGGTACGTCATGCTCAGCTAGGCAGCCGTGTCTTAAAGGACTTATCTTAAATGCCTCTGCCTGCTGTGTTAATGAAGCAGTAAGGAATGGAACACCCAAAGCTGAGGGTTTCCACTTTCACGCTTGATGTCAATACTTGGTGCTTGAACACTTCTTACGCCGATACAGTAGAACTCCAGTTATCTTCAATGCTGACAAGGTGATTGACAGGATACAATAAGACCTGAAACACAATATGTCCTTCAAAGCATCTGGCTCTAGAATCTTCCTACACAGATAGGAGATTAGTGAGGAAGTTCAGAATAGTTGATGGTAAAGACAGATCAAGTCAGTGACAAGTAGATTTATCCAATAAAATAATTTATCATTCATAAAAACACTTTCCCAATATGTCCATGATTGACTTCACTAGGAACGCATAGGCCTTATGGTAAGTGTTAAGTGTATACTCAAACTATACATGAAATCAATTACTTTCATTCTTTCCTTATTCCTGATGGTATTGTCCGGTCCAGCAATCAGAAAAGGCTTTAAAAACTTCTGAAAACTAATAGCTTTCTTTCCATCCTTCCTTTGATTTAATTTCGAAACATAACCTATTTAGCACAAGGCGGTTTTCCTTCCAGGAATTGCACAATGAGATTCTACATAAATAAAAACTTCCACTAAGAACAAATATATAATATATATATATACATATTCTTAATTATTTCTCTTACCCTCAATCTCAGATACACAGGGCTTTAAAGGCCAAACAGTCTGCTCACAAATGCAGATGGCGAAGGTGACTTCATGGCAGAATGTTGTTATCTGTGTTCTGTCATTTAAATTTGGCTTCAAGAGTGAAATTCTTCACCAGTAGCCTCCCCTTTTATTCCTCCCAGCGGATGACGAGAAGACAAACGATTCCATTGGCTGGTCTTGGCCTATCTCGGGTACTAAACTTTTCTTCGAGGATGATGCTCTTTGACCAAACTGTTAATCTATTAAAATTTTCATAATTTCTTACTCGGTTGTTCTTCAACCAATTGTCTCCATCGAGGTCTTGTTTTAACTTGCCAATTGGTCGCTATTGTTCCAACAAATTATCCTTTCTCTCCCTCCCCTGTATATTTTGATATTGCTGTCAAAACAGGGTAAAACTGCTTCCAATCCTTGTTATAATGGCATATAAACACTCATAACTCCTGTACCACTGCTCCTATACCTTAGACCCAGGTATCTACTGAAAGGTGTTGATATCTAGTATCTTACTGTGATCATCGGACAGGATGAAATCCATTATCCTTTTCCCAGGAGTCACAAATAAACTCACACGTTATAGCACGTTTCACTAGCTTTGCCCTCAAACAAATGTAATTATCTAATTAACCGTCAAACGTATTAATGCCATTTTTTGCATACAATGTTATATTGGGTTAGACCCAACAAATATATACTTTATATCTGTGCATCTTGTCCAGTTCCCATAAATGGATGAAATCCTTTGATCTTTGTCGGCATACTAATTATTGTGTATCGAGAAAAGAAATTTTACCACTTCATGCACAGATTCTGTGAATTGATTAGGCATAGGCGTGTCTACTATTACAATAATGTGGCCATCACGTTTGCATATGAATACCTGTTGAAGCTGATTTCTTAAATGATCTGCATGCGAGATACTCGTGACATTGTTTGTCATTGACATTTAATGCGCTACCAAACTGGTCCTTCCTTGATCTAATTATTTCAATAGGTATCACCTCTTTGCGGTTTATAAATATCATAATGGAACGTTGCTCCTCTAATGTGCTTGTAAATAACGGTAACTTCTTCTTCTTCTTCTTCCATCCTTAGCCATCAACCGGCAAAGCAGTATGTGGCCAGTACGCCTAGTGGCGTCTTAGGGCAACAACAAATTGATCGATCTATCGCTGTTTCCACCACGCCTAGTGGCGTCTTTGTGGAACAAAAACAGACCAAACAATCTATCGTTGTTTCCGTAATCAGATTGATTGGCAAGCAGGTGATCAGCCCACTGTGCGAAGTTTTTACGGGATGGGGTAAACAGCCCCATGCCCATACCCTCCTTAGTCGCTTTTTACGACATGCGTGGTAGGGTGCAGTGTTACTATTCTTTGCTCCCCTTTCGGGCCCCGGTAACACACGGGTGAAAAAATAACGGTAAGGTCATCTTTAAAGAAATTAAACTTCATCCGAATCATAATCAGATGTCTCTGAGAAATTGATAATCAATTTCGGCTGAATGAAGGACAAACCATCATTCTTCCAATATTCCTCTTCCTCTTGTAACACATGGTTCTCACATTTCTTCCAATAATTGACGGGAAGTTTGGCAGAATAGTTTGATGTAAAAGAAACAGATCAAGTCCAAGTAATTCCAATGGATAATTTATCATTCAATCACTTGGAAACCTGGCTATATTGGACATGGCGGCTTTTATAAGTATTTCATCATCTTTTAATTTGAACGTTCTATTTTCTATTGCTACCTGTTCCTTAATTTTAGCCCATACTAGTTCTATTGGGTTTAAGTGAGAATGGTAAGGAGGCAATCTTAAACATCTGTGACCATGTTCATGGATTGCCTTGTCTATGTGAAATATCTTTGTATGCTGTGTCTTTTTTACAATTCCACGTAATTCAGGCTTCAGGGACATTTCGTTGAATGGAATGTTGTTTTTGGTCGGCCAAATCTTTATTACATCTTTAGTACTTGATGAATTAGGAACTTTATCTTCTGGTGCCACAACGTTGTGATATGAAGCATTGTCCATTATCAAACACGACGGTCTATCCAAGGAAGGAAGTACATGATTCACAATCCAATCTTGAAATATTTTGCCATTCATCTCTGTATGATAATCCCTTTTATCTGTAGATTTTGAAACAAATGTGAGTTCAGTATTATTTAGAAACCCATGATGGCTGCTTTCTGCATGTGCAATTATTAGGCGCTGTCCTTTGCTGCTTGGTACTAGTCTCTTAGTTGTCCCATCAGATGATTGCCATTCTCGTTCATTACTGTGGTGCGCATTGATCCAAGTTTCATCTAAATACACAAAATCATAACAATCTCTTCTCATTTCTCTGACCTCGCGTAAATATTTCCTTCTCATTGCAACTATATGAGGCTTCTCACAAATAAGGTTTCTACCACCAACTTGTTTTCTAAAATTGAATCCCAAACTCCTAATAGTCCTCCATAGCGTAGATTTGGAAATTTCAATGTCATTATTCTTTCTTAATCAAATTTTCAATTTCCTTAAAGTCACTGCCTCATTATTGTGAAACATATTGCAAATTTCTCTGCGGATCAATTCTCTGTCAAAATTATTCACCACTCTTGGCCTATTTTTCGTGTGTAAAACACTGGAATTACAAATTTCAGATGTCGCTGGAATTACAAATTTCAGCAGTGCAATGATCGTTTGCTTATCCCCAAGGCATGAATAGTCCTCTTTTGTGGGTTTGAAATAGAATGATATAGTTTTCCTCGAGTAGCTTCATTGCAGAAATACTTTAAAATCCTATTTGTGATTTGCTGTAATGTCATAACATGTACTCGCAGACTCATTTTTCCTACTTAGCCACACAATACTTTTTGTAGACACGCCACTGATTCACAATGTGTGCGTAAAACCGGAAATAAACTGTTTTATGTTCAAGAAGTGCAATTTCACGCAAAAATCATTCCAATTTCTTGATAAACCAAAAATGTGCAAATGAGGTCGTATAATTTACTGTAGACATTTCAATATGTGTGTGTGTGTGATGTGTGCTGGCAAGTAGGATTTTATATTATATCGCAAAGAAACAAAAATTGAAACCAATGGCCGCATTTTAATGAAAAATTTAATTCAAAGGGTCTATACCATTTCAAATTTACACACAAAATTTCACTTATATGCGTTGTATATTCGCTGAGATATAGCATTTTGAAGTTGGGCAAAGCTAGTGAAACGTGCTATAAGACAAACTTCATCTGGTCTTCCTGCCCCAGCTCAAGGTTTCATGTTTACAGCGTTCGGTGCAGAGATTGGTCAAAATTTTTGTTGCACATTCCGCTTTAGTTAGGCAAGGTAGGCTCTCGTTAATTGCCATTAGATGACCAAGAACACACATAGTTTGACTCATTTAACATCGGCGGGTACCAGATCCCGGAAATCAGATATGCTGACGACACAGTCCTCCTATCAACCAACCCAGAAGGACTTGAACAATTAATTCTGTCCACCAAAAAACACAGCGAGGCCCAGAATCTATACCTAAACACCAAGAAGACCAAAGTATTGACAACAGACAAAGTAAAGACCAATCCAGAAATTGAAATTGATAACGAAGAACTGGAAAGTGTTAATGAATTCGAATACTTAGGATCAATCATCAACAGCTCTGGCGACTGTGCAGTAGAAATTAAAAGAAGACTTGCAATTGCTTCACATAAACTAATACAGATGAAAAACCTATGGCAAGGCACAAGCAAAGAAACAAAGTTACAACTGATCAGAGCATGTATATTCCCAGTAGCAACATACGGCTGCGAGACTTGGACACTCAATAAAACAGTAGCAAAAAAGATTACATCATTCGAGGTGAAATGCTACGGAAGGATGTTGAGAATACCCTGGACAGAGGAAAAGACCAACAGAGAAGTACTGCGCTCACTAAACGTACAGGAACATTGGCTCCTGAGTACCATCGCAATAGGGAAGCTGAAATTTTTCGGTCATATAAAAAGACATAATAGTCTGGAAAAAACAGTGATGGAAGGCATGGTCCCTGGAAAAAGGGGAAGGGGTCGACCTAGACGACGGTGGACCCAGGTCATCACAGAGAGTCTGAACTTGTCTTTGGCTGATGCAGGTCGACTTGCCCAGAATCGTGATGCGTTCAGAGCAGCTGTAATGGAGACAACGTTCTGGAAAGAATACGTCACATGATGATGATTGGTTCAGACACTATGTTACAATGAGTCTTTTGTAATGTGGCCCCCACTACTCTCTGTATGGTCCCAAATTGTGTTAAGTGTCTGCCTGTCTATCTGTTTGATTTAGTGTTGTGTGAAAGGTATTCTCATTTCTTTATATCAGTGGGTATTGTTTACAGTTTTGTATCTTAATATATGAATGTGGTATATAGAGCTAGACCTAACATATGGAAATGAGTCGTGGACAACTAGTAAATGACAAGAAAATCCCAGGAGGCCACTGTCGCGCCGTTATCCCGAACTGGACATTAATTGTCACAGCACAGTTGGATAAGAAAGATGTAAATTAAGAAATGTACGAAAAATATATAGTATCTGTTAAGTGGCTCGTTAAATGTTAGATTCCTATACAAGTAAGGTGTGAATAGGAAGGCGAATATTCTCACAAAGAGATAATGTCTCAGAAGGGCACTTGAGAATGGATTCTGTTTCCTTGCGACAAATCTCCCCTATTATTCTTACTGAATATTTATAATTATAAGTTAGCCCCCATCCTCTCATACTGAGGAAATGACATATATATGGATTTAAGGGACAGTACATGTAAGAAACTCACTCGACCACTTGGTAGATGATATAACTTACGTACATATATTTAATCCCTAAACCACGTAGACGACACAAAGAAAAATGAAAATAACAATATGGTCATAAACACTGAATGACTAAAAGTCCTAGTAGATCGTACTAATCATCATTAGCACTGGTGTGACTATCATGAGAGTTGCCTAACGTAGTTGATTGCAATGTTCACTTTGTAATACTCTGGAAGGCACTTTAAATAGAGTTTCGTTATTATTCGGGTGAAAGTTCTGTTAGATATTCTGATTAAGATCTCTGAGATATCTTGAGGAAAAAGAATCCTTATGCTTTTGGTTCTGCTGATCGGTCAAAAGACTGGCTCTGTCTGTTACCGTCAGGCGCCAGACACTGAATTCTGCAACTGCGAATGTTGTCCGCTCAGAAACCTAAAAGTCTGAAGACACATATATGTGGCTTCATGAGTTTTCCTGTCATATGGGAAACAGCTATCAATCCCATTCAAACCGCATACACCAGGCATATCAGAATTATCCTCTTTCATTCAATAAGAGGACTATATGTCATATAATCTAGAGATTACAGGCAAACTTTCCATGTTATATAAAATATTTATACTTCACTTTCATACAGTCACACATCAGGCATATCACTGTTATATTCATCTGACTTCCTCTCATAGTCTAGACATGATAGGTAAACTTATGTAATTTCAGGAGTTAATTAATCTAGCCAATCTCTTTTCCCAAGAACTGTGTTGTACAATCATAGTCCATTCCTTCACACAATGATGAATAGCAATAAAATATAATACATTTATATTACACAAATAGATAAAGTGAGTGACCGACTGGCCAAGCGATCAGGGCGCATTCCTTTGTAGCACAACTATATAGTTTTGGGACTGAAACCTGGCTGTAGCACACTCCAATTTACCAGCTGTAAATGGGCACTCAGCTGTGCTCTTGAGCTAGGGAAGGAAAAGGCAGCGAGGAAGGGAACTGATCACCTAACCTCGCAAAAGCAGGATCTTTCATGATGAAGCTTCTAACACTTCATTTCTCTATGACAATCTCTGCCATGGGACTGCCTTTATCTTCGTAATGGATAAAGCAATTAATATGATAGAGGTTATCTTCTATTGGCTGTGGGGCTAGTTGAGATAAGTTTTTGTACAAGCAACAATCATTCACATAGCACATCTGTAGATCATATTAAGAATAACAATACATTTATACCAATCAATATTTTACATACATATTTTGCGAAGTCTATACGAACCTGCACAGAGTGAAATCATACAACACCGCTTGGTCAATACCAAAGTGCTTGTAATGTAGAATTCCCCGCCATGTAGATACACTCAGCCCACAAGTTGTGCGTGTAAGTGGCGTTTTCGTCTAAGCTTCTAGCTTTTATAAATCTCTTCTCACGTGTTCTAGATAGTTCAGTTGTCTTTCATGGTTGCTCACGTTACTGAATTGTGAGGGGTGGGTGTTTTGACGTAATCACACGTAAATTCTCTCCCTGACCTCTAAGCTTGAGTGACGCAATCTTGAACTTTGTCTCGTGTGAGAAAGCTTCCCCACGCGGCAATTACTGGTTGCTCCGAGAAGGCATACACGTGCTGGCCGATACAATGAAATTTGACACTGGGGCATTTTCCATCAGGTCCATCAAATAGGATGCAATAAAGCAATGGATCTCTAGACTTTACGATGCCTTTTTACTCTTAATAAAGGTATATCCTCTGGCCATGTGTTATAATCTGGGGTTGATGCGTTTGCGGTATTTGCGCAGTGACCATTAGTAAGCGCCGTGATGTCTGAGAAAGAGAAACGCTGACTACAGCGCCGAAAATACCGTAGTGTAACGTGGAATGTGGTATATAGAGCTAGACCTAACATACGGAAATGAGTCGTGGACAACTAGTAAATGGCAAGAAAATCCCAATAGGCCACGAAGATGTGGTTTTTACAGAAAGACAGACAGTAAGAATAATGAGGATGACCTGTCAGAATACAGTGGCAACCAGAATAATGAGGATGACCTGTCAGAATACAGTGACAGACAGTAAGAATAATGAGGATGACCTGTCAGAATACAGTGACAGACAGTAAGAATAATGAGGATGACCTGTCAGAATACAGTGACAATCAGTTAGAATAATGAGGAAGACCTGTCAGAATACAGTGGCAACCAGAATAATGAGGATGACCTGTCAGAATACAGTGACAGACAGTAAGAATAATGAGGATGACCTGTCAGAATACAGTGACAATCAGTTAGAATAATGAGGATGACCTGTCAGAATACAGTGGCAACCAGAATAATGAGGATGACCTGTCAGAATACAGTGACAGACAGTAAGAATAATGAGGATGACCTGTCAGAATACAGTGACAAGCAGTTAGAATAATGAGGATGACCTGTCAGAATACAGTGACAATCAGTTAGAATAATGAGGAAGACCTGTCAGAATACAGTGGCAACCAGAATAATGAGGATGACCTGTCAGAATACAGTGACAGACAGTAAGAATAATGAGGATGACCTGTCAGAATACAGTGACAGACAGTAAGAATAATGAGGATGACCTGTCAGAATACAGTGACAATCAGTTAGAATAATGAGGATGACCTGTCAGAATACAGTGACAGACAGTAAGAATAATGAGGATGACCTGTCAGAATACAGTGACAGACAGTAAGAATAATGAGGATGACCTGTCAGAATACAGTGACAAGCAGTTAGAATAATGAAAATGACCTGTCAGAATACAGTGGCAACCAGAATAATGAGGATGACCTGTCAGAATACAGTGACAATCAGTTAGAATATTGAGGATGACCTGTCAGAATACAGTGACAATCAGTTAGAATAATGAGGATGACCTGTCAGAATACAGTGACAATCAGTTAGAATAATGAAAATGACCTGTCAGAATACAGTGGCAACCAGAATAATGAGGATGACCTGTCAGAATACAGTGACAGACGGTAAGAATAATGAGGATGACCTGTCAGAATACAGTGACAGACAGTAAGAATAATGAGGATGACCTGTCAGAATACAGTGACAGACAGTAAGAATAATGAGGATGACCTGTCAGAATACAGTGACAATCAGTTAGAATAATGAGGATGACCTGTCAGAATACAGTGACAGACAGTAAGAATAATGAGGATGACCTGTCAGAATACAGTGACAAGCAGTTAGAATAATGAAAATGACCTGTCAGAATACAGTGGCAACCAGAATAATGAGGATGACCTGTCAGAATACAGTGACAATCAGTTAGAATATTGAGGATGACCTGTCAGAATACAGTGACAATCAGTTAGAATAATGAGGATGACCTGTCAGAATACAGTGACAATCAGTTAGAATAATGAAAATGACCTGTCAGAATACAGTGACAATCAGTTAGAATAATGAGGATGACCTGTCAGAATACAGTGCATAAAGGAAGCTCATGTTAGAAAGAAGCAATCCACTGTCTTTGGGCATGTCATGTTAAGACAAAAGCTGCAATATACACTTGTGACAACAAGAAATATTGAAGGAAAAAGAGATAAAGGACAACACAAACAAAAAGAAGATACTGGAAGGTTTGACATTATGGTAAGGAAAGAAGTCAACAACAGAATTGATTACAGTACCGGAGACAGGAAGTTGTGAAGAGAATGGTCATCTATGCCACCAGGCATGGTACTTGAAGAAGATTATATGAATGCAGGTCATTGGCTAGAGTTGTCATATATGAGAAAACCTGCACATGCCCAGAATATATAGGTTACGGAACTCTTTGCTGTATCATCATCATGTTGTTCTCCACCTTCTTCAACTGTTCAAGTCATTGAAGGCAGTTTGCCACAGGCACAGTCTACTTCCATTGTTCTCTGTCCATTATGGTCTGTCACCTTTTTTACAGTTCTTACCTCGTTCAGGTAGATTTATGTACTGTATATCCACTGACACACAATGGGCTAATCACCTGTTTGTCAAACATTTTGATTACATGTTTTGCCCAGGAGCCTTGTGCTCTTTGGGTAGCCTCTACACTTCGTTTTACTGGGGTAGAAGAGGTTCCGATTATGAGATGAGATGAGATATCCACTGACGGGTGTATTTTGCAAAAATCAGTCCACTTCTCACCTTATTCAGGTAGAATACTAGGTTGTATGTCTAGTTGATCTTGGTCACCTTCTTTGATCTTTTACTGTACTTGTATTCACTATACACCTTTCTTGCCTTTGTCTCTGTTTATATTCAGTCATTACCATTAAGCTTACCAAGAACCTCAGACCTTCAGCTAATTAATGTCAAGGCCGTCCTGTCCTGTGTCATTTGTTCAATGTATTTCCATGTCTTGTTTATCCCTTTCGGTTCTGTCTCCCGTTCTCTTCTCCACATGTTTTTTATGTCTTCCTCTACCTTTCTTACCCTAGGCATCCAAAAACAGTGGTGGCTTTGTAGTGCTGTCAGCAGGTTTCTTTAGTGCATGTCCCATCCATCACCAGTGTCGTCTTCCCATTTCTTAGTCTGCCAGTGCTTGTCAGGTTCTTATTACAGTCCACGCATTGGTGATCTTGTCACATCATTTTTATTTGGTCATCTTCTTGATCATCTTCTGTAAATTTGTCCAGTATATACTTTTCTTGTCTCTCTGTGTTGTCTCTATTTATATCTTTTGATTGACTAATGTTACGGACACTCTTTATATTGCAGCACTGGTAGCAACGTGTCGGAGACAGGTGTTGACACTACTGCCTCTGAAAATGTCATTCTGATTACACAGTTGCGAGAGCAGATTGAGAGTATAAAGAAGCAGATGGCCAGCAAAGATCAGCAGCTCTTGGAAAAAGATAAAAAGGTGAGTTCAACACTTTATTGCTACTAGTTGCTGCTGAGTTGGTGGAGACAGATTCTTGTTACATATACTTAAGCTGTGGTTAAATAAATTGTAAGTCATATTCAGGCATGATTAATAAATATATTATTTGTCATATTCAGGTGTCACAGTAAAATAAATTAGCATTCACATATTCAGGTCTGGACTGTTGGTTAAATAAGAGCCCAGTCACATATTCATCACCATCATTTTTCTTTTAGCTGTTAATGGAGCATCATGCTAACCTCATATTAGTTGACTTGTACTAGTCAGATATTCTAGTCCATGTAACATTAATTGAATTTAAATGGCTTGAGACAATTTTCTGTATAAACAGACCAGACTGTTCCTACTATGCATTTTTAATTAATTTTTTGCATAATAAACATGCATGCAAAGTACACTTCAACCCGCAATAATTATAATAGTATGACCGTGTTTGGTGATGACAAAATTAGTCCCTCATCTTCTTGCCTTATAAATGTAGATGACAGTCTAGACTAGGAGTTACCAACCACTATCACTGTGACAAGCTCTTGCCCGCTGAATGGGTTGTCCTCCAGTGTCTACGTTCAGCACACTACTTCATTATGTTTGATAACATAACTTCATTATGTTTGATAACTGACTACTTCATTATGTTTGATAACAGATTACTTCATTATGTTTGATCTGACTACTTCATTGTTTTATCACATTACTTCATTATGTTTGATCACAGATTATGTTTTGTCACAGACTACTTAATAAATTTTATCACATATTATGCTTTGTCATGTCTTATGTTTCATCACAGACTACTTCATTATGTTTTGTCACAGGTTACATTTTGACAAGACTACTTCATAATGTTTTGTCACATATAGCACTTTGTTGCAAACTACGTATCATGTTTTATCACAGATTACATGTTGTCACAGACTGCTTATCATGTTTTATCACAGATTACGTGTTGTCACAGACTACTTATTTTGTTTTATCACAGATTACATGTTGTCACAGACTACTTATCATGTTTAATCACAGATTACATGTTGTTACAGACTACATATCATGTTTAATCACAGATTATGTGTTGTCACAGACTACTTATCATGTTTAATCACAGAATACGTGTTGTCACAGACTACTTATCATGTTTTGTCACAGATTGCATGTTGTCACAGAACTACTTGTCATGTTTTGTCACAGATTACGTGTTATCACAGACTACTTATCATGTTTTGTCACAGAGTGCGTGTTGTCACAGACTACAGATTATGTTTTATCACAGATTACATGTTGTCACAGACAACTTATCATGTTTTGTCACAGATTCGATTTCAATACCAGCATACAGAATGCTAAGGTGCCGGAAGACTGGCTACACAGTTAGCTTCGGCCACTTCCTAAACCTGGCAAAGACCCCACACTGCTCAGCAGCTATCGAATTATCACACTACATGCTATGGTAAATTACTTGAAAAGATAGTTGCAAGACAAGTAATGAGCCTCCTCGAAAATGCACACATGCTTCCTGATACCTTGGGTAGCTATAGGCCTATGAAAACAACATGGGGTAATGCTGGAACGTTTGTGTACAAGGGATTCCAGGGTAAAAGAAAAACGGTGGCTGTCACAATTGACCTGGAGGATGCTTATAACAGTGTGGACTTTGCAACCCTAATAGACTGTATAATGGCATGTGGTGCAAACCCTTGGATAACAAGGTGGATAGCAGCTGCCTTAATGGAGAGATCAGTTGCATTTCGCTTGGGAACTTGGACATCAGAACCAATGCACATTTGCCCGGGACTACCCCAGAGTTCTCCACTATCACCAGTGCTGTTTAACATCTACACAGCTAAAGTAGCAAACTTTCAACCAACAGGACTGGGACGAACTTTAACTTTCACAGATGACATACTCATGTACAGAACTGGCTCAGACAGACAGGAAATGGCCCAAGGCATGCAAGAGATACTACAAGCAGTATCTAAATGGTGTGAGAAAAGCGGATTAAAGGTCAATCCCAACAAGGCCTGGGTGATGTGGTACTCTTTGAACAACTCCATAGTGAAAGCAGACCTTCCAGACATCACTTTTAATGGGCAGAACATTGAAAGGCAAGACAAGCTGAAGTATCTGGGATTAACGTTTTATCATGGGCTATTGTTCAATTATCATGTCGAACTGATCATACATAAGTGCAAGCAAGAACTGGCATAAAAACAATGGCTGCTATGCGCTTGGAACAGAGGTTACTGTGTCTTCTTTATCAATAGCTCGTGATTTTAGTAATCGAGTATGGACTAGGAATACTCACGCTGTCAGTGTCACAATGTGAACGACTTGAACGCATTCTAAATGAAGGGATGCGACAAGTTTTGGGCTGTATGCATGATACCTCATTGTGACAGTGAGATACATGCTCGGATTACAGTTGGTTAGATCCAGATATATGATGGCCCAGGCAAAAACCTATATGTGAGTAACCACAGACAAAAGACATGAGAACGTAGCTGACATCAAAGGAGCAAGAATAAAGAGAGGGATGGCACAGGGTTGAAAATATATCCAAAGGGGAAGAGTGGAGTAAGTCTGGATAAACTACCAGCAGGCCATCATTAGCCTTGGCAGAGAGTGCAGATCTTTGGGCAGTGGAAAAATGGAGATTAATCAGCTGATAAGTGATCATGCTGGGGATGATGATGCCATTGTGTAATCTGATGGGTCTGTAGTGCGTGGTGAGAAATCAGGATGGGGCTTCTCTGTGAGAGTAAAGGGCAGGGTCGTTGCTGAACAGTGGAGCCTACATGACAACAACCTCCAGCATGAGAATGGAGGTAGAGGCAGTTACTGCAGCACTGAGGTGGCTGAGTGAAACTCCATCAACCAGGGCAGTTATATTGTCAGACTCTCAAGCCATGCTTCGGAAAGTTCAGAACGGATGGCTGCGGCAGGAATGGAGAACATCAATAGAATCCTCAAGTCTTCAAGAGCTGGTGTGGATCTACTGTCCTGGTTATGCAGACATACGTGGCAGTCAGAGAGCGGACAGACTGGCCTCGAGAGCACCCATAGTGGGGACACTGGACATGGATAAGGGAAGAGATACTAATGGCAATTAATGATCGTCTGCTAGATAATGATACTGCAGTGGATGAATCAACAAGACTGAGACTGTTGGAGTTCGGCATCAAACTAGGGACTAGCAGAGATAGACGTGAGAGAGGATGCATCCGTCGTATGTACAACCAGCGTGCTACAGGTACATTTAGCATTCTTACTCTTTGACATTTGCTGAGGGCGACTGTTGGAATATTGTTATTCAGAATCGACTTCACTGCACTCTGTGCAAACCCTTAGGTACTATGGGTTTGCCCGGATTGCAGTGAAGTCGAATCACAATAACAATCACAGATTACATGTTGTTACAGACTGCATAGCATGTTTTATCACAGAATATGTTTTGTCACTGACTTCTTATCATGTTTTGTCACAGATTACATGATGTCACTGACTTCTTATCATGTTTTGTCACAGATTACGTGATGTCACAGACTACTTATCATGTTCTGTCACAGATTATGTTTTGTCACAGACTACTTTATTACTCTTTGTCACAGATTACGTGTTGTCACAGACTACTTATCATGTTTTATCACAGATTGCATTTCATCACACACTACTTATCATGTTTTATCACAGATTACATTTTGTCACAGACTGCTTATCATGTTTTATCACAGATTACATTTTGTCACAGACTGCTTATCATGTTTTATCACAGATTACGTTTTGTCACAAACTATCTCATTATTAAATAGTTTTCTCATTGTTGTCTATTAATGTATTAAATTCTGTTTTGCCTTTCTGCTCCCCCATGAGCATAAACCTTCCGACATTTATTTTCAATTTTTTTCTGACTTATACAGTCTGTTCAAGCTGTTTCCATTTTTTTTTGTTGCTTTGCCTAGTTCTGGTCTTTGTTTTTAGGTCTCCATGTGTCCTGTGACTTCTTATGCTAACAGGTGTCTTGCATCTGCTTACATTTGTCTCTGATCTCTTGTTCCACATTATTTGTTTCCACTTTCCATCAGTTCTATTCAAACTGTTCTAATCTTTAAGCTCAATGCAATTATCTATTAATGAAAGTCTGTAACTATGTGGTTGGCGACATTGCTGTTGTCATCCATGCTTTTGATCTCTGTTGATTTCAATATGTTTCTCAATGCAGTCAAAGCTACTGTTGCCATCTATATAATTTGTTTTGTATTGATGTCTGTTCCTAGTTTTGTTATATTTCTGGCAGATATAAAACCACATTCTTTATGAATGATTTGTCATGTGCAGCCTTGCTGTCTTTCGTGACATTTATTTTAAGATATTCTCTGGATTCCAGACCTATTTGCTGCTTCATTTTAATTTACTTTATTCCCTCAGATGCTTAAACTTGTGTTGCCTTCACAGTTCTTTTATTTTAATGAAACATCTAATTTTATTCTGGATGGTAGGAAAAGTAGGTGCCAACATTATTTTTTTTTATGTTTGAGGAACAATATATTCATAACACAATCAGAGTAGAAAGTTAATTCATTGTTCCATGTTATTGACTGACTGACTTCCATGTTGTTGACTAACTGTTCCATCTTGTTGACTGACTGACTTCCATGTTGTTGACTGACTGACTTCCATGTTGTTGACTGACTGACTTCCATGTTGTTGACTGATTGTTCCATGTTGTTGACTGTCTTCCATGTTGTTGACTGGCAGTTCCATGTTGTTGACTGACTGTTCCATATAGTTAACTGACTGTTCTATGTAGTTGACTGACTGCATGTAGTTGACTGACTGTTCCATGTAGTTGACTGACTGTTCCATGTAGTTGACTGACTGTTCCATGTAGTTGACTGGCTGTTCTATGTAGTTGACTGACTGTTCCATGTTGTTGATTAACTGTTCAATGTTGTTGACTAACTGTTCCATGTTGTTGACTGACTGACTTCCATGTTGTTGACTGACTGTTCCATCTTGTTGACTGACTGACTTCCATGTTGTTGACTGTTCCATGTTGTTGAATGACTGTTCTATGTTGTTGACTGACCGTTCCATGTTGTTGACTGTTCCATGTAGTTGACTGACTGACTTCCATGTTGTTGACTGACTGGTCCATGTAGTTGACTGTTCCATGTTGTTAACTGACTGTTCTGTGTTGACTGACTGTTCCATGTTGTTGACTGACTGACTTCCATGTTGTTGACTGTTCCATGTTGTTGACTGACTTCCATGTTGTTGACTGACTGTTCCATGTTGTTGACTGACTGACTTCCATGTTGTTGACTGTTCCATGTTGTTGACTGACTGTTCCATGTAGTTGACTGACTGTTCCATGTAGTTGACTGACTTCCATGTAGTTGACTGACTTCCATGTAGTTGACTGACTGTTCCATGTTGTTGACTGACTGTTCCATGTAGTTGACTGACTGTTCCATGTTGTTGACTGACTGGTCCATGTAGTTGACTGACTTCCATGTAGTTGACTGACTATTCCATGTTGTTGACTGAATGTTCCATGTTGTTGACTTGACTGTTCCATGTAGGTGACTGACTATTCCATGTTGTTGACTTACTGTTCCATGTAGTTGACTTACTGCTCCATGTTGTTGACTTGACCTTTCCATGTGGTTGACTGTTGTTGAAACCATATTCCCAGATCACAGAACTGAAAGCACAAATGTATGAGAATGACAAGAATGTCAGAACAAAAATTCAAGCTATGCAGCAGAGCCATGGCACAGCCATTGAAACTTTACAGGTTAGACTAATCTCTCTCCCTCTCTTTCTTTCATACTCTTTCTCTGTATGTGAGTGAGTTAACACATAATTTTCCTCTCTGACAAATCAGAAATAACGATATTCATCAGGACCACTGAGCACTTCGTCCTTTCACAATGGTGGTTTTTGAGGCAATTTGTTTTACATGATATCTCTAGCCCTGTTGTGTATGATTTTGGAGAATAGAGTTATTGTCTTGACAAGACTTCAAGATAGTGTGTGTGTATATTGTGCTGTGTTGGGAAATGATTGATTGCTTTAAATAACAAATAAATTACATCTGTCATCATCATTTTTGTTTGCTATCCTTAACGAGCATGGGGCCACCATCGTGGCTAGTCCATTTGCAGGAAATCTGCACTAAGCATTCACATACTTTTTCTGTGCTGGTTTCTGTTACACTTTTTTTACATGATGAGTTTGCCACCCACATTCACATTAGTTGCCTTCTACGACATGCTGGAGGGTGGAGTTTTCTGTTTTATCTTTGTTAGTAAGTATGAATGAATCCTGTAAACAAGAAATGCTTTTGAGCTTGTCTGTTATGTCATTATTTCTTCTTCTTTGATCCATAGCCGCCGACCGACAAAGCAGTCAGTGGCCATCAAGCCTGGTGGCGTCTTGTAGGGCAGCAACAATTGATTCTACTTTGTTTGGTCGGCTGCCATCCTTCGTACAGCGCCCCAACTCTTTGCATCTCGGCTTCCACAGTTCTCCACCAGGTTGTTTTTGGTTGGCCTCTCTTTCACTTTCCTTCGGGGTCCATAGCTTAGCTGTTCTTGTAATGGTATCAGGGTCCCTTCTGAGGATGTGGTCAACCCAACTCCAGCGTCTGCCAGCTATGATCGTGTGCATGTCCTCCTGGTTACTCCGAATAAGCAGTTCTTGGTTGCTGATGGTATTCGGCCAAAAGATTCTGAGAATTTTCCTTAGGCAGATTGTGTGGAAGGAGGACAGTTTCGACATATCCTTCTCTGTTACTCTCCAGCATTCCTCACCATAGAGAAGCACAGAAAGTACACAGCTCTCTTACAGTCTTAATTTGGTGTTTGTGCTGTACTTGGAAGACTTCCAAATGTTGTTGAGACTAGCAAAGGCTGTTCTCGCCTTATTCATTCTGTTGTTAATGTCCTTGTTTGTTCCGCCATCTGGTGTTACTATGCATCCTTGGTAAGTAAATGTGTCTGTCTGTTCTAACTTCTGGTTCCTTATTGTTATTGGCTCAGGATTGCTCACATTGAGCGTCATGACCTCTGTCTTCTTCAGATTGATGTTTAGACCAACCTGCTGGCTATACTTATTCAGTCTGTCGGTTTTTTCTTGGATGTGTTGATGTGAATGTGAAAGTAGTGCAATGTCATCTGCATATTCCAGGTCTTCCAGTGTAGAAAACGTCGTCCATCTAATTCATTATTTGGTACAACAGTTTTATCTTTGAGCTTGTATCATCATTTTATCAACTCTCTCCGTGTGTCGGTTACCACCAGCTTTAGCTCCCTACCTCCTGATATATCCCGTGTCGCTATTGACTTTGCGTTCGTTACTTTCAAGAAAACTAGATTCACCTCTCATCTCCACTTTATTCACACCTGCCTCCACCACAAAATTCTTCCTAATGGATTTTCTTCCAATTTTCATCCATCTGCTGGTACACTCAATCCTAGGGAACAACGTCTCCTACAACGAATTGAGACCAGATGTGGCTTTCAACGTATGCGCGTAGTGGCCGCCGGTCACTCCCGCCTTTTATCAGACCTCAGTGCCCAACAGACCCAGCTTCTGCTTCGCTTACGTTGTCTCACCTCCAACAACTTCCCTTTCTATTCTATGATACGCACCACTATCCACACACTGAACCGGCAGCTGCATGAGTTCCTTTCCACGTCTAAACACCTTAAACTATCCCGTCTCATCCCTACCCCCAAAGCTACCCCTCCATCCTCCACTCCATCACGCACTCAGGTAGTCTGCATCCCCCCAGATCTACCCCTCTCTGAGGGAGAGCGCTCTGTTCTTAGTAAGGGCTTAAAATTTGTTCCTCTTCGTCCGACCCTAGACCAATACAATCTCCTCCAGGATGTTCATCGGTTTCACCGTCGCATGAGGCTGAAGCTCCATTTTAGAGAGAAAGACAGCACTCCGCAGTCTCAGGCTGAATCTGACATCTTCGAACGCTTTTCTGACTCTACTAAACCTCCCTTTACACCTAAACCTGGAGCCTCTCATGCCCTGGACCTGTATATCAAGAACACCATCCATGACATTCAGCAGCTCCGCCCTCGTAGATTGCATTATTCCAATCTCACTTCGGCAGAGTCTAGTGCTCTCTCCCTTCTTCGCCGTAGAGACGACATTGTCATCAAACCGGCCGACAAGGGAGGAGCCATTGTCGTCTGGCAGAAGGACTTGTACCTAAGTGAAGGTAAAAACCAGTTGACCAATGGCTCTTTTTACAGGTCCAGGACCAGCGATGCGACTGTCTCTAACAATCGCATTGTACACAACACTATTAAACAGCTTACAATACTCCGGTCCTTTCCCTGGGTTTTACCGCAGATATATCGATGATGGCATAGGTCTCACAGATATGTCTGAGACTGATTTACACCGCTTCATCGACTTTGTGAACCACTTTCACCCCACCATCAAGTTCACCTCCCTCGTCTCCACAGTATCTGTCAACTTCCTTGACATTACTATTTCTATCACGCCCTCCGGCCTTAATACCTCAGTATACTACAAGCCGACAGATGCCCACAGCTACCTCCTGTATACCTCTTCTCATCCTCGGGCCTGTCGTGACTCCCTTCCTTTTTCACAACTTCTCCGCCTCCGCCGTTTATGCCAAGACGACGATGACTTCCACTTACGAGCAAATGAGATGTTGGATTTCTTCCGTAACAGACTTTATCCAGAACATGTTCTCACCTCTGCTCTCCAACATGTGCTCTCCATCTCTCGTCTGGAGGCCCTCAAACCTCACCATAAATCCACTTCGGATAGAGTCAAATTAATCTTGACCCATCACCCTCACAGTACTACTGTCAAACAGATCCTTTTCCGCCACCTCCATATCCTCTAAGCAGAGCCTCTGACCCAAAAAGTATTCAGTGAAGCACCTTTGGTGGCATATAGACGTGACAAGAACTTGAAGGATCTTCTTGTTCACAGCCGTCTCCCAAAGGAGAATGCCACTCACTTTGGCACACTACCCTGTGGTCGGACACGATGCAACACGTGCAAGTATGTCATCTCAACCCAGAAGGTGTCCTTTCCTAAGGCTACGTACACCATCACTAGTAGCTTCACGTGTGAATCGCGCAATGTCATTTATACGATCATATGTAAACGTTGCTGCAAAACCTATATTGGCCAAACAGGCAAACGACTTGGGGACAGATTCAGCCAGCACTTAAATGACATCGCTCAGCAAAAGTCCACACCAGTTGCTATACACTTCAATGGTCCTGACCACCATGGTCCCATCGACATCCAGGTCACAGCGATCCGATCCTGCTCCTCTGACACTGCCAGCCGAGAACAGCTTGAGAACCGTCTTCTCCACCGCATGGGGTGTCTAAAACCAGCCGGTCTCAACACTTTTCACACCTTTGTCTGAGGTCCCTCTCCTCTCTTGCTCTATTTTACTCTTTCCACTCTTATGCTATTCTTCTATTTGTATGCCATATACATTTTTTTATTTCATATTTATTTATCTCCCACTCATTCTGTCCTCTTCTATTTCCAGTCCCCACTTTTATCACGTTGGGTAGTTTATTGTCCGGTTTCGTTTTTTAGTTTCTTAGTATGCATTGTGTACATCCGGCGGCGGAAGTCACTTTCTGTTCAGCCACGCGGTCATCAACAGACAGCGATTTTGATAGAATTTCGGTTCTTGCCTTCAGGGAAGTACCCAGTTTTTATTTTATTTAGTTTTTATGTGTCCTATCTAGCCTTCACTTTCTTTCCTTTCCTGACGAAGGCCTTGTGGCCGTAACGTAGACTATTTTCTTTGTCTTTTGTCCTCGTAAGACGAATCACCTTTTTTCGATTTTTTTTTTTCAAACCCATCTATCATTATTTGGCACAACGGTTTTATCTTTGAGCATGTCAGAGCAGTCTAATACAATGTCTCTTGGAGCTTAATAGATAAATCTATCATTATTTGACACAACAGTTTTGTCTTGAAAGGGTCAAAGACATTCATTATCTCATACAACAATTTTTTCTTGAAATGGGTCAATGACATTCATTATCTCGTAGAACAATTTTTTCTTGAAATGGGTCAAAGACATTCATTATCTTCTACAACAATTTTTTTGTGAAATTGGTCAGACATTCATTATCTGGTACATCAATTTTCTCTTGAAATTGGCCAAAGACATTCGTTATCTCGTAGAACAATGTTTTCTTGAAATGGGTCAAAGACATTCATTATCTCGTACACCAATTTTTTCTTCAAATGGGTCAAAGACTTTCATTATCTCGTACACCAGTTTTCTCACAGAGCCTATGAAAGACATCTATTATTGTCTGATACAACACTTATCCATTAGAGCTTGTGAAAGAAACCCATCATTATCTAATACAACAATTTTTCTATGAAGCATACAAAAGAAATCCATCATTATCTAATACAACAATTGTTTTATGAAGCATACAAAAGAAATCCATCATTATCTAATACAACAATTGTTTTATGAAGCATACGAAAGAAAGCCATCATTATATAATACAAAAATTGTTTTATGGATTATACAAAAGAAATCCATCGTTATCTAATACAACAATTTTTTTATGGAGCACACAAAAGAAATCCATCATAATCTAATATAAAAATTGCCTCTTCGACCAGATCAAGAACCGAGAGCTGTCTCGTCAAATAGCGTCACTCTCAAAGAGCAAGAAACCTGCAGAAACTTCAGCTCTAAGCCTGACTACCTCATAGGTACCTCCATGTCCTCGTTCTACAGTTTTATCTGCGTGTATTTTATACAAAATTCAGTCAGGCTGTCTTGGTACCTTGGCAACTAAAAGGCATTGTCTTCTTGTGTTTTAATGGCCTCAGATTTTTAATTGGTTTTTACTGAACATGACCTTTGTTCTGTCACAGTTGCTGAAGAATGGAAGAGTTCTGGACATTGTATATTATAGATTGTGTTATGTTTTAATATCTGTTGAATCAAATGATACAGATTGATAATATGATTAAGTAAACATAAATAATATTAAACTGACATGATAGGTTTTAGTCACTTGTACCTGAGTTAGATTTGTGCATATCTTCCTGCTTGATTTAAACTGAATGGTGTCATGATGTAAAAGAATTCATGATACTAAAACAAAAGTTCCTTTATCGCTGAACAGGCTTGGTATTAACTCTAACTGTTGAACAGCAAGTTTACTGACCATCTTGCAAGTTTGACATTGTAATGTTTGGTTTGTTTAGGAAGCATTTTCTTGTTAATAGGCACACAGTTTTTATACATTGGAAGGAATGACTGTGAATTGGCAAACCAAATTTTAGTTAAAGTATGAGAAAAACCTTTCTTTCTGTCTCTTATTTTTGAAAATGTATGTGCAGGCGTACCATATGCAAAAAACTAATTTCAAATTTAGCACATACCAACTTCTTTGTCAGACTAATTACAGTAGCAGAAAATAAATGATTAAATATACCTTCTTTTTCTTATATTCCTGTAGAAGCTTGGTACCACCAAAAGTGCAAATAGTCTGCACCAAGTTGTTTGATGTGTATGTACAGTGGTGGTTTCTGTACTGTTATCTTCTACATGATGATGTTGCCAGCTATGTGCACAACCTCACCTAAATCACCCATTAAGACAGTTCCTATAGGGAACAGGAGGTCTGTTCTATCTTTGTCTTCTGAGAGATGACAGGGAAACCACACGGTGTAGAAGTGGATTGTGAATTTTGTTAGTGGTTTATACAGTAGTAATAGCATTAATAATAATAATAGCCCCTTCAGTCATAACTGACTGTGGGAATGCGCCCCTGAGGTGACAGCCCTCAGCTGCTTATTTTCCTGGTGCTCCTTTCAATGTTTTCTCCTCTTTTCTGCTTGTTTTGTGAGTTTCGTTTAGCTCAATCTGAGGTGGCGCCGTAGATAGCGTCGCCACTTGGTGCCCGTAGATAGCGTCGCCACTTGGTGCGATCGGCAGCTTCATCCTCCCATGTTGCTGGATTTATGTCCAGTGCCCTCATATGTCTCTTGCACACATCTTTGAACCTCAGCTGCGGTCACCCAACTGTTCTTCTGCCATCTGCTAGTTGGCCATAGAAGATATCTTTTTGGATGCGACCATCTTCCTTGTGGCAGACATGGCCAAGCCAGCATAGTCTTCACTGTCTAAGCAGTGTGTACCTGCTTTGAAGGCCAAGCACGTGACAACACCTCGACATTTGTCACTTTATCTTTCCAAGAAATGCCAAGGATGTGGCACAGGCACCGTTGATGGAAGGTGTTGAGCCTCTCTTGCTTAGCATAGGTTGTCCAGGTCTCGCTGCCATATAGGAATGTGCTGGTGATGCAGGTGTTATTTACTGCAGCTTTGGTCGACCCAATCTCATGAATTGGGTACCAGAGCAACTCTGGGAAAGTTAAGGCAGCCAACGTGATGCTACCCCTAGTGTGCCGATGGTCAAGAAAATATGGTCCTAACACCATATTACCAATATGCCTCAATGAGCAAGTAACGGGATCCTTTACCTCTTTTTATTTTTGTTTTTAGTCTTCATTGTGAGTTTGGAGTTTCCCCAAACACGCGATGTGAGGCGGTCAAAGGTAGCTGCAGCTTTGCCAATGCGGTTGTCAATGTCTGTGTCCAGTGAGAGTTTGTCATTGATGGTAGACCCCAGGTGTGTGAAGTAGTGCACCACTGATACAGCAGTAATAGCAAACATAATTACTGGGCCACAAGGTATTTCATATTTGGACATGCGCCCTAATATAACCAACAAACCTGGTGTGTAGTTGAAAGAGGAGGCAAAAACCCGTATTAAAAATATTAAAAAGTAGCACTAGAATATTGTTTGTGGAAAGCACAAGTGGCTTGATTTATATTTTATATGCTATATTCTGACATTGAGTCTTCTGTGTGTTCAATTTGTTGTTTTATAAAACATGTTGTGCATGGATTTCTATTATGTTTTTTGTTTTCTAACTCCCATGTCGTACAGCAACACCTTGTGCCTGTGTTTATTAAATATGGCAGGAAATAAACATACTGAAAACAGGATCTGAGTAAATGCAATATACTGCAAACAAGATGACCATACAGATTATGTACTTTTGCGTACAAAACATTCGCAGTGAGATCTTCAAGTTTTCTGTGCCTCTACTGGATGTGTCTTGGACTGAAATGTATGGCCATGTGTGGTTTGCACATCTTCAGTAGACTCTTCTTGTAGAGATAATACCTCATCCTCTTATAATTATTCCACTGAATACTTTATTATCTGTTTCCAGTTTTCTGCCTTGTGCCAGGTCTCCGCTAAGGTCTGTTATATCCACTTGTGAATATTGTCTGTCCCAGTTTGATCTACCACTTTTTCTGTCAGTGATATTTTGTACAGTGCACTTACCTGGTACTGAACAAGACTAAGGATGTGGGCTGTGTCAAGACTGATTATATTACTTAGTCCATCTTTTGACTTTGATGATAGGGATTATTACCTTTTTAAGGACCTTGATGTTGTTTCTCTTATTTATTCTATATTTGATCAGTTTGGCCTCATCATAAAATATTCCTGCATCATTCCATGGCAGGTTTACATTGTGTTATATTACAAGATGTCCTTATTCATCATTTTAGTTTCATGGTGAACAAAGGGCAGCAACTGTTATTGCTGTTGTAGGCTGTCTTCTCCAGCTCTGTGCATGAGGTCCTGTTGTAGGCTGTCTTCTCCAGCTCTGTGCATGAGGTCCTGGCTGCTTTAGCTCTTTCTTCTGGTGTTCTTGTCCATGTTCATGTGGTCTCCCCACTCTTTTTCTTCCTCTGTGAATTGCAGTTGGTTTCAATTCACTGTTCGTTTCCTGAAGGTATGTCCTATCCATCTCAACCTAAACCTCCAGCAGTATTTGTCATATTCTGGTTCTCTGGCATTAAGTTTGTGGTTACTGTTAGTTTTTAATAATACAGTAGAGGAAAGTGACCACTGCCAGGAAAAATTTGGACCACTGAGTTGGAGGAAGGAGAGGGAGAAGCACTCTTGACTATCCATATCCAATGCAGTAGAGGAAAGTGAAAAAAAGTGGACTTCTTTGAGGTGCTGCAATGAGCATTCAGGTTACTTGACTAATATGGGGGGAGGGGAGGGGGAGGAGAGAAAAGTGGACTTCTTTGGACCATTTCTCATCTCAGATGCAATTACCGTATGTCCTCGTATAATAGAAAACACCATCAGGCTTTTGTCCCCCTTGGGGGTTTACAGGCATTTGTTATCTTTGCATTTTCAATACTTCTTCATATGTCATACTTCTCAGTTGCTTCCTGGTCTCTCCCTTTACTCATAGAGTACCACTTCCTGTTCTCTGGAGGTTCCATGCACTGCACTCGATTTCAGCAAATGTGTATTAGGGTCTGGTTCCGTAGTGTTGGCCATCTAAAGATCTACCAGCAAGGCAGCAGGTTGTTGTTTTTATGTCTCTTGATGTGGTCGTTATCCATTTGGACCTGCTCGGCTAGGGAGTTCTAACTGGTAACCCAGCTACCACTGGTGTTACTCTCTAGGTCATCAGGACACACATGCCCACCCATCATGTCAATGTGAAGACACATGCCATGAAAACACCATTTAATTATGTGCAGCATGTTACAGATGTAATTAGACAACTTACACCATTTTACACACAATCCAGTTTTTTGTGACATACTGGAAACATATTACAAATGTAATCAGATTACTTACACCATTCTACACACAATCCAGTTTTGTCTGAAATACTGGAAACATATTACAGATGTAGTCAGATCACTTACATCATACTACACGCAATCCAGTTTTGTATGACATACTGGAAACATATTACAGATGTAATCAGATCACTTACACCATACTACACACAATCCAGTTTTGTATGGCATACAGGGAACATATTACAGATGTAGTCAGATCACTTACATCACACTACACGCAAATCTAGTTTTGTATGACATACTGGAAACATATTATAGGTGTAATCAGATCACTTACACCATACTACACAGTCCAGTGTTGTATGACATACTGGAAACATATTACAGATGTAATCAGATCACTTACACCATACTACACACAGTCCAGTGTTGTATGACATACTGGAAACATATTACAGATGTAATCAGATCACTTACACCATACTACACACAGCCCAGTGTTGTATGACATACTGGAAAAATGCCATAAATATCGTTACCATTTTCCTTTGTGGTCCTTGTGGAGCATGGAGCCACCACTGTAGCTGGTCCTCTTACAGGAAGTCTCCACCAAGCAGTCACATGATTTTGTAGGAGTAGTTTGTTACAATGTGTTTTACACAATAAGGTTGCACAACCATATTAGTTACTGTGCATGACACGCCTGAGGAAGTGTTAGTACTGTTCTTTCTTTGTCTCTTTAGAGAGAGGCCCCCCCCCCCCCCCTTTCCCCCACGTAACTACAGGGGTCCTAAGTATGACCTACTACAAACAATCCAGTTTAGTGTATGACATACTGGAAGCATGTAATACATAAATAACAAACAGGTATGTCAGAATGTAAATAATGCTTTTTTAATTATTAAATGGTTAAATGGAACATGTGAACCTCAGAAAAAACATGCATTTATAAATCTGAAACTTGGAATTGTGGGAATATTATTTTTGGTGTGTCTGTTTTTAGAATTGGTTGGTACTACAGTCATAAATGTGTTCATCTTAGTTTTGTACTTAAGTAAAAATAGCTACAGTAGTAATGTGGATAACAAATTTTTAAATATGAAACTATCACAGATTAAACATTTTTAAAATATGAAGCTATCACAAATTTTTAGTCAGTTCTTACATATTTACACTACTATCCTAGTAATATGAATCAGTCAGTCTGTACCCTTTAGCTCCGCTAGGAGCATAGGCCTTCAACAAACACGTGCCAAGTCTTCCTGTCCTGTGCCATCCGCTCAAGCTCTTTCCATGTTTTCCTCATCATTTTTCACCTCTGTATCCAGTTCTCTTCTCCATGTGTTTTTTTGGTCTACCTCTGCCTCTCTTTTCCCCTGTGGATTCCAGAACAAGGACTACCTTGTAATGCTATCGACATATCTCTTCAATGTCTTTCCTATCCATCGCCAGCGTCTTCTTCTCAGCTCTTGTTCCACTGGCACTTGTCTGGTTCTTGTCATCAATTCCACATTTGTGACTTTGTCATACCATTTCAGTCCTTCTATTCTACGCAAGCACCTGTTTATAAAAGTCTGTAGCTTTTGGTTGTTGTTTTTGTTGCTCTCCATGTCTCAGAACCATACAATAGGACTGATTTGACATTTGAGTTAAAGATTCTTATTTTCATGTTGGACTTGATTTCTCTTGTTCTCCATATGTTTCCCATTTCAGTAATATGAATGTCACATGAGTATTTACAACATTATCTTGGTAATACGAATGTACACGAGTAATATGAAAGTTACTTGAGGTCTTTGAACATTCTTACCTTACTATCATAATCATACAATTGTTACATGAGTTTTTATAACATCCTTACATTACTATTATAGCCATACAAATATCACATGAGTTCTTGGAGTATTGTTATGTTATTGTTACTATCCTTGTGATGCGAATGTTACTTGAGTTCTTATGGCATTATCATAGTAGTGTGAAAGTTACATGAGTTCTTTGAACATTCATATGTCACTATCATAGTCTTATGAATGTCACATATGGTGACCACTTCTATGCCTTCTTGGTTTCATATTTTTAGCTTCTCCACTATTTTGAGGGCATTGGAAAAAATTTATATAGAGAGCTGAATGTTAAACATATGTTCATATTTTGTTCCTTTATTGTTAGTATTTGATAATTTGTTAATCTGTACGTAGTGGCAGCTTGAATTATATGCACAAATTAGCTGTACCGTTGCCCAGGTCAGAACCCAGTTAGGGAATCAAGAACTAATAAAGCTTCCATTTGTTGCCGCTTTTGTTTCCTTTCATAATCCCAAGGAACATGAAATTTTGTGCCAACTAAAGCCTGGTGTAGCTGTTTATAATGTATTCAGCAGTCACGTGTTCTAACTGTTTTTATCTGGTTGTTAAGAGCAGAAGAGGGATGGTCATAAGCAGCTCTAAAACAAAATCCATGGTGATATCACGAGAAGAAAGAAAACATCAGATTAAGTTGGGAGAACAGGTCCTGGAGCAGGTCGACCACTTTAAATATCTCGGAGCTATTATAGACCGAAAGGGAGGCATCAAAGAAGAGTTGGCCACTCGAAAAGCAGCGGCTGGGAGACTTTTTCAGGCCATAAAATCGTGGATTCCTCAGCAAGAAAGAGGTTGGTAAGAAAACGAAGATGGCTGTATACCGCTCCACCTATGTCCCAGTCTTGACATATGGATGCGAGTCGTGGGCAATGACTACAACCCACAAAAGCCAGATCCAAACCTCAGAAATGAGATATCTGAGGAAAGTGGTTGAAGTAACAAGAAGAGACATGGTCTGCAACCAGACGATCCGTCAAGGCCTAAAATCCCATCCGCTGCAGACCCAAATAGAACAGTCCCAACTAAGATGGTTTGGCCATGTCTGCAGAATGGGAGAAGATCGGCTACCACGACAAGCATGGGAAACAAAGAGCCAGGGATCCAGACCTCCAGGACGACCCAGAGTCCGCTGGGAGGACAACATTAGACAATCTTTGAAGGACCGAGGACTAGAATGGAACCAGGCCAGGAAGAAGACAGCTGATAGAATGGTCTGGCGCTCTCTCTTCCAAACCTCTACACCTCACGGTAGAAGGGGAACGACTAAGTAAGTAAGTTAAGAGCAGGTATTTAAACATAAACATACATAAAAATCTACAACACAACCAGAATAATGTCACAGCTTTTTTACAAGTTTCTCATTATCATTTTTATTTTCAGTAGTCATTTGGCAGCATTCTTTGTCATATTTATGCCAGTTTCTGACTGCCATTGTTATAGATTTTAACTTTTGCATAGGGTTTCCAAATATTTTGTTTTCATAGAGAAATTGTTATAACAGTTTTTCAGATTTCACCAAAATTCAAAGTTAGAATCAGTCTTCGTTGGGCTTGTACTGAGAAGAGGAGTACTTGGACAACATCGTGAACACTGGAAACAAGTGAGGGAAAGCGAAGTAAGGAAGATGGAGAGAAAACAAATAATGGATAGCGTAACACTATGACATTACAAGAGATAACAACAGAAGTAATAGAGAGAATAACAATATTGAGATCTACTGAAGGTACATGATCGCATCGAGGCACAGTATCTGACATGGCTTCAAGCTATACGCATTACCAAGACATTGTGCAATGTAAGACAGGTTTCATAATTTTCTCGGCATAGGAGCAATATGTATTTTATTTTGAAAGATGTTTATGCCATTTCTGACGTATGAAAATAATTTATTTTTGTTGCTAAAAAGTGCATCTGCATCAATTGTTAGTGTATACTTAATTTTAGCCATTCAGAACTAATCTTAAATTTTATATTGTGAGATTGTTTTCCTGCTTGTATTATCTAGCCATCTCCCCCCCCCCCCCCCCCCCCCCCCCCCCCCCCCCCCCCCCCCATATGAAGTTTTAAAAAGTTGACTTAGACAAAAAAAATTTATGCACCCAACCCAAAAAGGTGAAATTTCATTTTGACTCATAAATTTGTTTTTTTTCTTGCACAGGTGTTAAATTCTTGGCACAATATTTGTCAATCATGCTTGCAGTTCTTTCTCAACAGACAGCAGTTTCTGCCTTCACTTGTAATTTATGTCAGATGTGAGAAATCTTGTTCAGAAGTATTGCCAACTGCTGGACAAAGGTGTTTGGAATTTTTGTTCAGTAAATCACAGCTTTTATCTATTCTGTGATTTCTCATGGATTGTGATGATAGTTGTTTGTTAAAACTTGGTTAGGAAACACTGAATTAATGTCATATTATCTATTTATATTTTAATTATGATACAGGGTGATTGAGAATTCAATTTTTATTTTTAAATTTGTATTTCCTTGCTTGTGTCTATCTATTAGATGTACATGAAACCAGTGTCATAACAAAGAGAAATAACTACCATTTTATCCATTAGTTTTGTTTTTGTTTGTCCCATTTTTGTTTTCCAGAATGAAAATCAAATTTAAAATGGTCAGTAAACTGACGTTACAAGAGAGACTAAACATTAAAGAATAGAATCCACTCTATGGCAATTCCCACTGGCAAATACTGCAATAACTTCAGTGCTGAAGCAGAAGTCCTGAAACAGGCAGCGGAAACTCTTATTGAATGCAAAGCACACGCGGAAAAACAGATAGTAATCTTTACAGATGCCCTCTCAGTAATAACAGCGCTGAAGAGCCACCATGCTAAAGGATTGAAAGATCTGATAATCTCCCTTGAAAGACTGGCCAAATGCTTCTACAAGTGCACTATCCAGTGGATACCAGCCCATTGCAACATACCAGGAAATGAGGAAGCAGACAAACTTGCTAAGGAAGGAGGTGCCTTACAACAAAATGATATAGAGACAACTTACGCAATGGCAAAGACTACTATAAAGGCTACATTCAAGTCCAAATGGGAAAGAGAGCACCCGGGTCATTTGAAAAATGACGCATATCATCAACTATCTAGGAAAGAACAAGTCATCATTTTTCGGCTACGGACTGGACAGAACAGATTGAGATACCACAAATACAAAATTGGTGCAACAGATCTCTGCACCTGCGGTACCAGCCCTATAACAGTCGAACACCTGCTGCAGTACTGCCCAACCTACAGTAATGAACGGAGTAGCATATGGCAACAATGCACTTCTGTCAACGAAAAACTGTTTGGAGATGTCGGGAACCCTGAGTTGACTACTGCCTTTATTAGTCATAAATGTGGAGGTCTGAGAGTGGACGAGGAAGAAGAAGAAGATCCATTAGTTTTGTTTTTCCCGTTTTTGTTTTCCAGAAATAAAATTAAATCTAAAATGGTCAGTAAACTGACGTTACAAGAAAGACTAAAAATTCTGGCCACTATGTGTTGAACAGGCCAGGTTGCACACTGAATTGTTAATTAATGTAACAGCCCATATTATGTAACTAAATGGCAGTTAATTCCATTTATTATGATGTCTATTTCGTATAATTTAGTTGGAGGAGTAAAAAAAAAAATAACATTTAAACATAGGAAATGACTTGTCAGTCACGCTGTATAAACAAAATATAAATTGTCAATGCTGTCAGTGTCAAAACCTGCATAATTGTTTTATTTGTTACACCTTTGAGTTGCAATTGTAGCCTTGTAATATTTGTTATAAGCACCCTCTGACCTCAGTCATACATCTGCTGTTGAGATCAGTATGATATCAGAAGAAGGATTTTTCCAAGACTTTTGAAATGATGGAACAAACAAAAAATGATTAAACAAGAAACGATGTAGAGAAAAAATGATTGAAGACTGTACATGTCAGATTCTGAGAAAAATAGGTTGAACTGTTGGCATTGTATTCACCTTTCAGAACTAATCACCATTTTCAACCTTGTTTTAAACATACTTAAGTTTTTAGCTTGGCTTACATAACCTATATCTGTTGATAGCAGACAGGCTGAAGTTTAACTCTTTCCGTACGTAATTATTTTTAAGCCCCAAAAATTTACACATACATAATTTACGTTTACTGACAATGTATGTCTAATCATGAGTTAAGTATAACATATTATATATAAAATTAAAGTACATTGGATGGACAATATAAATCCGAATGCCTTTCTAGCTAATTTTATGTTATATTTATGTTATAACAGATAACATGTACACGTAAGGCTTGTAACATAAATTGTTATCACAATACAGTTTCACTGCTCTCTTTGTGCAGGTAATCCATTTAGAAACACAGAAAAAGTAAGAAAGTTATGGTTGATCACACAGTTTGTTCACTGTTCACATATTAGTAACATATCCATTATGGCGATACGACAAAACACGATTAAAGATGAAGATAAATGTGAAAAAATCCCTTCAAACGCAAATAAAAGACGTTGAAGCTTGTTGAAATTTGCCCAGTTTTGTGTTTACTTCCGTTCGAGATAAATTCCGGGCAGTATAAAATATCAGAATAGAAAGAAACAACGAAATAAATCAGCGTCTTTTAAAAGATCTTGCGGTCCCAGTGGTCGGCCATTGCGTCTTTTAAAAGATCTTGCGTACGGAATCAGTTAAGTGAATATGCCAATCCCAAAATCAATATCTGTTGCCAAATTTTAAAATGTGAAAAAGAAACATTTTAAGTGATGTCAGGGCTGACCATAGGCTCATGTTGGATCCTGCACTCATAGGAGGCCCAGCATGCGGGTTCCCATCCCCAGCTTTAAGAAAAAAAAATAAGCAACGAAAATTATTTTAAACTAGATATCAGGAATATATGTTATTACTCTGTATTTAAAATAAAACGATCTCTAGATTTATTAGCTATATTTTGACATAAAGAATGCTGCAACAAAACTATAACTAGGGGCTCCACCAGCATGGTCCATTTTAGGCCTTGCAGTGACTAATGCCGACCCTGAGACACGAATGCTTACGTGTTGGCAGTTTTTTTCTAGGTTGAATCACATTTTGTTGTAAATCATTAGAATAGCTGTTGTCATTTTTATTTACAGGGAGGCTGTTCTCCATAATTGTATGTAGTGAGCATTGTTAGAAAACTCACAGAATGACTGTTCTTCTGTGTCAACTAATGTGCTGTCTGTGATGTATTGACTTATATGTTTAATTGTCTAGATGACATGTTGTCAGCATCTTGACATATGTGCTGTCAACACCTTGACAAATGCATTATCAGCATCTTGACAGATACATAATCAGCATCTTGACAAATACATTATCATCTTGATAGATACATTATCAACATTTATACTACTAACAGTGTGTTTGCACCAGACTTCTAAAATAAGAAAAAGCCAGAATGTCTGTACCAGTGTCAAATTTATTTTTAATTACCTGTACCCAAATAAGGAACACTGCAGCTTTCTCCCAGGAAAAAATGGATTTAGTCTGTGTTTAGACCTGCACCAGCAGGTGTCTCCATCGCTGCCCTAATATCGGATGACCAGAAAGTAAAATGGGCTTGACAGGGATCAGACAATTGCAGATACAGCGGGAGATTGACAAGAGAAAGCTGAGATGGGTAAGACATAGTCTTGGGAAATAAGCTATCAGTATAGCCAAACAAGACTGTAACTGGAATCCTCAGGGTAGAGAAGAGTGGGAAAAGTTAATGAGATACTGGAGAAGGATAGAACAGAGAGGCCAACAGCTAGAACCTCTTGGCAGAGCTGACTAAAATATCACATAGTTTCAAACACTGTAATATGGGGGGAGGAGGTGATAACGACACTTCTGTTTGTTGAGCTTGTAAATAAATAAACATCAATAGTGCCCAGGCTTGATGATTTGAGAACATCATGTCTAGTAGATATACCAGAGATATTAGTTTGTGCTAGCTTGTTTTATGATTGAGACTCAAGTCTGTGCAGCGTGTTCAGTTTTCAGAACTCCTTTATGTTTTTTGATGACATTGTTTATACAGAGATAAATATGGTTACTGTTTTGTAAGCACATTAAAATTTTGGAGTCTCATATTTGTCAACCATTAGGTCAACTTATATCAAATTAAACTGTTTGTATAAACATGCATATTACAAATTGTCTTTGAGTTTTACTGCTTTATTATGTGTTCTTTGACACTTTATGGTATCAGGAAGAAACATTTGCTTTTTTTTTTTTTTTTTAAACATTTGAACCATGTGTTGCTGGTCATCCATACTCTCTCCAGAACCAGTATGTGACTTTATTTTTTTGAACTCTCTATCCCAGGTAGTTTTTTAGGTTTTACCCTTTGCCCCAGAGTTGAAGCTATTTTGTTTTTATTTATTTAAGGCTGCTGAGCTTGTTGCTCTTTTCCAGTCTGAAGAATGTTTGGCATTATCAACACTGTCAATCAATCAACACTGTCAATCAATCAACACTGTAGATCTAGACTTTTCCTGTGGCTTTTATGCCATTCTAAAGCTTGTTGAGTTGGAGTTGTGAGCTCTAGTGTCTTTCCCTGAGTATTCTACCCTGGCTTGGCATGCCTTTAAAGGATCCTCATATCTAGTTTCAAGGGAGAAGGGATGATGCATTCCCTACCATCCATGGGGGTTCACCAGATTCTGCAGACCTAAAGTTATGTTCTGTGGTTTGGGCTCTCCCAAGGAATTGTCACGTCCTACTCAGAAGCACCTCCCAGTTCCTATCGCCTGTCACATAGTCATTGTATGATCCTCCTGCATACAGCCAGCTAGATAAAAGCTGAAGTTAAATCTGGGGCTCAAATTATTCCCCCAAGCGTAGTGTGCAATGTTGGCTTCTCAGCATATTTCATCACAGTGGGAATCATAATGTTGGGCCACTCCAGTGTGGTGTTCCAAGCCCACCTGCTGGCTATACTTATTAAGTCTATCCGTTTTTTCCTGGATGTGTTGATGTGAATGTGTTAGTAGTGCAATGTCATCTGCATATTCCAGATCTTCCAATGTAGAAAATGTAGTCCATCTTATTCCTCTTGGACTGCCCTCTGTTGTCTGGCGCATCACCCAGTCTATGACTGTTAAAAATAGAGTGGTTGATAAGGGGCATCCCTGTCGTACTCCTGTCTTCACTTCAAAGGTTATGTTGCTCTGCCCAATGCTACTCGTAAAGTTGGCATAAAGGCTTTTTATAATTGACACTATGCAGCTTGGAATTCCATAAGCCCTCAGTATTTTCCATAAACTGTCCCTATGTATACTGTCAAAAGCCTTTTCAAAATCAACGAAATTAATGTACAGCTGTCTTTGCCATTCTGCGCACTGCTCTATAATGTTCCTGAGGGTAAATATATGATCTACACATCTTCTGTTCTTTCTGAATCCTGCTTGTTCTTTCCTCAGTTTGTGGTCAACTGCTTTTGAGATTCTCTATAATTATCCTGCCTAGTATTTTGCTGGGAACTGAGAGAAGAGTTATTCCTCTCCAATTATTGCAGTCTGCAAGATCTCCCTTCTTGGGCAATTTGACAATTATTCCTTTTCTCCACTGTTGGTGTTGTCCCTGTTTTCCAGTCTTGTGCAAATAGTGGTTCTAATAGTTCTGCTGCTAGCTCTGGGTCTGTCTTAAATACCTCTGCATTTAAGTTATCATGACCAGGAGCTTTTCCATTTTTTAACCCTTTGATTGCTGTGATGATTTCTTCTTTTCATGGAATGTCTGTATTATTAATACTATTAACATCTAGATCGTTTTCAGCCTCTGGAACATTCAATTGTGTCTCTGGTGGTTCCTTGTTTAGAGTTTCTCTGAAATGTTCTGCCCATCTTGTTTCCTGTCCCTCTGCTGTCGTGATGAGATTTCCTTGCTTATCTCTTACTAATGTAATATTGTTAATATTATTTAAAGAAGTCAGAGCTCATGACGCTCAATGTGAGCAACCCTGAGCCCATATCAGTAAGGAATCAGCAACTGGTACAGACAGACACCTTCACATACCTAGGATGCATAGTAACACCAGATGGCGGGGCAAGCAAAGACATCAACAACAGAATGAACAAAGCAAGAACAGCCTTCTTTAGCCTAAACAACATCTGGAAGTCCTCTCAATACAGCACAAGCACAAAATTAAAATTATATCAGAGCTGTGTGCTTTCTGTGCTTCTCTATGGTGCGGAAAGCTGGAGAGTTACAGAGAAGGAAATGTCTAAATTGTCCTCTTTTCACACAACATGCCTAAGAAAAATTCACTGAATCTTTTGGCCAAATACCATCACCAACCAAGATCTGCTTACTCGGAGCAAGCAAGAGGACATGCACACCATCATAGCTGGCAGACGCTGGAGCTGGGTTGGCCATGTCCTCAGAAGAGATCCTGATGCCATCACAAAAACAGCTATGCTTTGGACCCCTGAAGGAAACGAAAGAGAGGCCGACCAAAAACAACTTGGCAGAGGACTGTGGAGGCTGAGATGCAAAGAATGAACCAGAGTTGGGGCACTGTACGAAGGATGGCCACCGACCGAGCAAAGTGGAATCAATTTGTTGTTGCCCTACAAGACACCACTAGGCGTGATGACCACTGACTGCTTTGACGGTCGACGACTAAGGATCAAAGAAGAAGAAGACTCCAGTGTGGCTAGTCGATCCCTGAAGCGTTGTTTCCAGGATGCACTATGAGGATGTGCTTCAGGATCTTAACCCTGGAATTCATACAGCAGCAGCATGCATTCTTTTATATCCCTGATGATGTTTTAATACAAGCAGTAAACATAATTTGAGACAACCTAGCAATATAAAATTATTTTCAGTTTGCTGAAAGAATACAAATATTATCCAAAATAAAAAATGCGTTAAGTGCAGACATAAGGAAATCTGTTTACCAGGTGGTTCTGGGAAGTGTCATATATCATGTCGTAGTGCAGCTATATACCATGCATTATGCTGCAAGATCTGGCAAAGCGGAATTTGGCCCAAGGAATGGAAACGATCAATTTACATACCCTTGCCAAAAAAGGGCAACCTGAAACTGTGCACAAACTACAGAACTATAGCTCTTATAAGCCATGCCAGCAAAATACTTTTACAAATCATAATGAAAAGGATGCAACAAAAGCTAGAAACAGAAATAAATGAAGTACAGGCGGGTTTTCGACCAGGTAGAGGCACTAGTGAAGTGTTGGAGAGACTTCACCATTATTGTTTCAGTGAGTACAAGCTTTCTTTTTTTTTTTTGAGATGAGATGACCAGTTCACTTCCTCGGTGCATTTGCCATCCCTAAATCAAGAGCACATTCAGGTACACATTTACAGCTGTATAGGCCGGAGTGTGACGCTGTCATGTTTTGATCCTCGTAACTGCAGCGAGAGGAAAGTACTTACCCAATCAGATGCTGACTCACTGACTACACATGAGAACAGAGGCACACCAATACCATATTAGTATTCATCATCATTTAGTCAAGCCGACATCACCACATTACAGTACTTTGCACAAACAAATGACAGTGACAAAGAGGACAAGGATGTGTTTTACCAACAATTACATACAGAAATGTAATTTCTTTTCACACCAAGGTTTGATCTTATCACAGTAATTGAAGATCTCAATGTAAAGGCTGGAATACTTAATACATACAGTGAAAGAGTAATGGGAAGTGTTACGAGTGGTTGTGGTTTTCAAGAGCCTGTCTGAGTGAGGACTGAGAAAATAGACGAGAAATGGTGTTGAGTGTGGATGGAGTGAATTATAGCTCTCAGGAGTGAAAGATCAGATAATGACTCTCCCACCTCTCACTCAATGACTATGTTTCTAAGCTACTTTCAACTCCGCCTCTCTCTTCTTGGAGTCAGGTTTAGTCCACATTAGTGACTCCACAACCAATCAAGTACAAGTACGGATAGAAAAAGGGTCAGATCCGCTGATTTGATTGTCTAATTTATTAAGAAACAAAAAACTATGGCAAAGCAAGAAAATATCCAATCACCAACATCAAACATAAAAATGTATGTATCAATTTGAGAGACAAACAAGGCTAGTAATAATAGGAATCAAAAAAGATATCAACTTAGTTTCGCACTCCCACGATTATGGGGTAAATGTTATAATAATCCGTCTGCATGGAACCCTGAAATAAGGAAGCCCCACACACCCAAAAATAAGCCGCTGACTTCTTCTTGTTGGCAACACAGCTAATACATCCAACTAATGTCCCTGTCCCACAGTTACTACAATCTCTTCCCCTCCCAAACAATTATCTGAGGGCACTCCCCAAAAGTCAGTTTTCGTTGGCACACTTGCATTAATACTCCGCTTGGATTACAGCTTGTTTGCGGATAGCAGCCAGAAAAGTATTGACTTCTCTTCTCCCAGTTTCTGCTGGGACAAATGCTAAGTCCTTTAAATGTACAAGTGTGTTGTAAATGTAGGATCTAAAGGGGTGACGATGAAGGCACTCAGATTTAATTATGGGTTGGAGGTAAGAACTCTACGATGTGCGCTGGCCCGCTACTCCTGTGGCGGCGCGGCATAATATGGATGACGTAGCTCTATGAAGTGATGCTAGGGGAGCATGGGCGATCAACTTGGTGGGGTGGCGTAATATTCCCAGCGTGGGAGATCACACATGCACCCACTGTTTGACCTGGCAAAAGCAGCATTCCATAAATGAAAGGTAATTTATGCAATAACTGTGTTAATATAAGTCAGAACGAACGTTCTGTAGTGTTATATAAAGCGAATCCTGTCATACAGAAGTGAGTCATTGGCAATTATTATTTTAGAGTAAGAAACAGACACACGCATGCGCACACATAATTTGGCAGTTTTGATTTGCTTTATTTACAATAATTGAACAGGAGATGATGCCACTTTCGCATAGCGGCAACGGAACATATAACTGGGACATGAAGACACTTTAATTCCTAATCATAACCCGACAGAGGTTGAACGCGATGTTTTTATATTTTTTTAACAAAGTATTCTGTTCAACCCTTGGTGGGTTATAATTAGGACATATAGTGTAATAAATTCAAGATAATAAAATCAGATCTCTGACATCCAAATATAGTATAATCCTCAGCCCTCCCCTCAGTCCATATATAGCAAATCAAAACCGAAATTGTGTGATTCAATGTGTGTGTGTTACACCCCTTTTTTTAAGAAACAAACAAACAATAAAAATAAAAAAAAAAACTAATACAACCGAGAAAAAAAAATCAAACAAAACAAACAAAGTAAGTAGTCTCTCACAACTGCCCTGCTGTAAACACAGTGTTAGGGGATGAGAAACCCTGGAGGTGTCCAAGATTACATCAAATACACCAACTATCTGCCATCATCCACATGAGTACTCTTATCAGATTTCCCCTTACCTCCCCATTTCAAGAAATAAACACACACAAAATAAAAACAAACGAATTAAAAAAAAACTAAAATGAAGTCTCTCATAACTGCCCTGCTGTTAACAAGGTGAAAAGGGGCAAGAAAGCCAAGGGTGTCAGAGATTAAATCAAATCACCAATTAAACTGACAAACAACATTTTTCTTTCTTATATAAGAATAAGTGTTCTTAGGTCAGTTTCTTGCGCTGATTTCAAATTTGAAATCCGTTTATCTCTATCACATCAGGTTTTTAAGATATTTGTGAATACATATATTTTTGGGAAACCGTTATTTGCTCCGTTTCATTTTTACTATATAACTTATTAAAAATTAATAAAATGCAAAATAATTCCACTTTTTATACTGCTAAAAGATGCATGACATATGTTACGCTATTTTTCCAATAGTTACTGTATTTTGAAATAATTCTGAGCGAAATATGGCTTCTAGAAGTTGTAGAAATTCGGCTGATCTGTTCTGTTACGTGTGCGGATATTTTACCGATCGTGTTCACCAGAAAAACTTTACACCATTACTAAAGAAAGCATATGAACTTTATTTCGATTCGAAAGTTGATGATGCAAATAAATCTTGGAAGCCAAATGCAGTTTGTTCGACTTTGTGCAAATACATTGGCAGGTTGGTTATGAAAATCGCCGAAGCATAAGTCGATGCCTTTTGGAGTGCCAGTAATATGGCATGAACAAGACAAATCACGCTACTGATTGTTACTTCTGCTTGACAAATATCCATGGTTTCACTTTTAAAACTAGAAAGTCTGTGGTTTATCCAAATATTGAATCGGTTTCGAAACCAGTGCCTCGTGATCCAATCACGTGTCCGATCCCAGTTCCACCAGAACAATATCCGTTGGACGTGAATGAACCATCAGAAAGTGATAGTTTACCTGCTTTAGAAACTAATTCTGACTCGGATTATATACCGGTGAATGATGGTGTTCACTTAATTAACCTTTCAGATCTAATACGTGATCTCGCTCTTACCAAAGGACAAGCGGAATTACTCGGTTCGCGACTCAAAGAATGGAATCTTTTAGCGCCCAATACTTCGATATCTAAATTTCGTCATAGACACAGAGAACTTATTCAATACTTTGAGATGGATGATGACATTTGCTATTGCAAAAATGTAAACGGTCTAATGGTGCACCTCGGTCACGAGCACATAGTCAATGAATGGCGACTTTTCATCGACTCTTCCAAGACTAGTCTAAAAGCCGTGTTATTGCATAACGGAAATTTATTTTCATCAATTCCAGTCGCCTACTCTGTTCATATGAAAGAAACTTATGACAATATGGCTATACTTTTGGCAAAAATAAAGTACAATAACTACCAATGGCGGATTTGTGGAGACCTAAAGGTCATTGCAATTCTCACGGGCATGCAGACTGGGTATACTAAATTTTGTTGCTTCCTATGTAAATGGGACAGCCGCAACAGACAGGAACATTATGCAAGAAAGGTGTGGCCTATCAGGGATCGTATGCAGCTCGGGCATAAAAATGTAATACATGAGCCATTAGTTAACAAAGACAGCATCATTTTACCACCGTTACATATAAAGTTGGGGCTTATGAAGAATTTCGTAAACGCGTTAGATAAAATGAGCAAAGCTTTCACTTATCTTCGAGAAAAGTTTCCGCAAGTTAGCGATGCAAAGATAAAGGAAGGTATCTTTGTAGGACCTCAGATTAGGAAAGTTATTGCAGACAAACAATTCGAGAACTTGTTACATGGTAGTGAACTTCGCGCATGGATGGCATTCAAATCGATCGTCGATAACTTTCTGGGAAATCACAAATCTGTCGACTATGTGCATATTGTTAAGCAGTGCATAGATGCATACAGAATTATGGGCTGTAACATGTCCCTCAAAATCCATTTGCTCGATTCGCATCTTGACTTTTTCCCTGACAACCTTGGTGAAGTCAGCGATGAACATGGAGAACGATTCCATCAAGATATCGCCGTAATGGAGTCACGTTATCAAGGACGGTGGAGTGTGACCATGCTTGCCGATTATTGTTGGATGTTTCATCGCGATGTACCACATGTCGAAAGTCGACTGCAAAGAAATTCAAGCCTACATAACTGTTATACTTCTTGTACGAATGATGTTATAATACTGTATGCGTTGTTAAAAAACTTCAATTGCGTATTTCTCGAGATCCCGACCTGATAGAGAAAAACGGTTTGCAGATTTAGAAACAGCGCATTAAAATTGACCAGAAAAACATAGAAATGTTAGAGAAAGAAAATTTTTTTTTTTTTGTTAGGCAGTGTTATCAGCCATACAAGCACCCCATCAGACTACCCCTTTTCCTCACATCATCATTGATCCTTATATATATTAATTTTAGTTCTTGTTATATACTGTGTAACCATATTGTGCAATTCTCTAGGTCTATCTATTATCAACACCTGTTCCTTTTTTTTTTTTTTTTGTATAAATTATCCCGTTCAACCCTTGATGGGTTATGATTAGGACATATATTGTAATAAATTCAAGACAATAATATCAGATGTCCGATATCCAAATATAGCTTCTTCTTCTGCCCTCCACTCAGTCCAAAAACAGTAAATCAAAACAAAAATTGTGTGAATCAATTTGTGTGTGACAACCTCTTTTCAAGAAACAAACTGATTTTTGTTATTATTATAGTTACTTTTGTAGAGCTGATCATGCTATGAACACGAATGCAAATGGGCAGTTACTCATGAACAACTTGATAGACTAACACATGAGCCGGCAAGTTGGCAGGTCCATAGCAGACATGGTGACATATTTATTTACATCAAATTGGCTTCATCAATCAATACATAAGTGGCATAGAAGTATGTTTCAATAGTGTAGTTCTTCACAATAAATCGTCCGTCCATACTTTTCAATTATAGGCATCATAATACATGGCAGTGTAATAAAGATACAGACTGTATTACAGTTCTCTCCTCTCCTTCAATTCTGGCCGTTGTGTCATGAGGTTCGTGTAGATCACGAGAATCCAAGCAATGCGGCAGAAATAACTTAGATGCATTATTCGTGATAAAAATACTCCCTGGACATGATAGTAGCTTCTGGTCAAGTTAAGGTACCATCCGGCATAATACATATATGTGGCGGCCTCATAGATAACAATGCCACAATAAAATCAGGATCAAAGTCTCCACTACCTTGGGAGCTTGAAAAAATGTACGTCTACTCCGGACGACTTCAAAAATACGAAAGGCCAAGACGGCTGACCGTTAAAATGCAAAACACGTGATATATTACGTCATTAGTGACCGGTGACGTAGCAAAATATGCGGCGTTCAATATAAGTGAAAAATCGAACTTTTTTTTTTTTCCTTAACCAGCGGCACTTGGGCTTTCAGCCCTTCGGCCCAATGACATGTCATTGCGAGGCTGGGGAACCTGAGGACTTTCCTTCCAACCCGGTCAGGAGCTTCGCTCCTTCCCATCCACAGAGGGTTTATCTCAGGAGCCGTTCAGGTTATTCAGTCAAAATCCCGGTCGATGACACTCTTACAAATGCCAGCGCCCGGGCTTGAACCTTGAAAACCTGGGTGCTAGCGCAACGTTGTAACCATTACACCAGCGCGGCTCCCAAAAAAAAAAAAAAAATCGTACATAAAAATGACTCACTACAGACAGCTATGTCTCCTCAAATCAATGGATATATGCCTGCGTGTAGCAACAAATTAGAACATATTAATTCAATCCTTAACAAAAACAAACAATAAGAATAAAAACTAATACAAACAAGAAAAACAAACAACCAAAACAAACCAAAACATTCTCTCACAACGGCCCTGCTGTTAACAAGATGGAAGGGGGTGAGAAAGCCTTGAGATGTCCAAGATTACATCAAATCCACCAACTATATGCCATCATCCATACCAGTATTATATCAGACTACACCTTATCCTCACACCATAATTGATCTATATATAGTAATTTTAGTTGCGAGGGACAGCTGTCTGTATCAAATCACCTCTGAAGCTTTATGATGTGACAACCAGCGAGATGGAGGCGCTTTAACCTCGTTCCTCCCCACTGCCTAGTGGGTTTGGCTTTTTAGTCAAAGGCTAGCGGAGACAACCGTACACAAACCGACGGAAAGCAACGGGAAACTACCGTCGTATTATTCCCTTGTATAATCATGAATGAAAATAACTTCATAGTAAAAGACAACGACGTTAAATGGGATTCCAGAGGAATCAGGTAAGGAGCATCATGTGTTACAGGTGATACCTGATCGTCATCAAGCTCTGTTAGCAAAATTAGAATTAGGGAAAACTTCACCATAGGAACATGTAATTTCAGACCACTAATGCAGACTGGAAAATTAGATAACATCAGAATGAATGTAAACGTATCAGGACTACGTGAAATGCGATATACCGGAACAAATGAAATGTATTCTGACAATTACAAAATAATTAATTCGGAGGAAATAAACATGAAAGAGGAGTAGGCATAATATTAGATGCAGAAAGAGCAAGAACAGATCGAGTCCTGTTAGTTAAATTGATTGGTAGACCAATTGATATCATTTTTATCTAAATATATGCCCCAACAGCAGATAGTACAGAGGAAGAAACTGACACATTTTACAGTGAACTTGTTATGGTAATGACTCAGCAGTGTAAATCTCATGAGATAACTATTATACTTTGAGACTTCATTTTCGAAGTAACAAGAAGAGACATGGTCCGCAACCAGACGATACGTCAAGGCCTAAAAACCCAACCCCTGCAGATCCAAGTAGAACAGTCCCAACTGAGATGGTTTGGCCATGTCTGCAGAATGGGAGAAGATCGGCTACCACGACAAGCATGGGAAACTAAGAGCCAGGGGTCCAGACCTCCAGGACGACCCAAAGTCCGCTGGGAGGACAACATTAGACAGTCTTTGAAGGACCGAGGACTAGAGTGGAAATGTGCCCGCGTCAGTTAAATGCGCAAGTAGTTACAGTGCAGACCGCTTAAGGCGATCTCGGATGTGGCGAATTTCTGTTGTGAAGAACAATTTGTTTATCCCCGGCAATTTTTTTTCTTTGTCTTTGTAAAAAATGTCCGGTTAAGCGGAATCCGTTTATCACGAATTTTCGGATATGCCGAACGATTAAACGTGTCCCGACTATATAATTTGATCTGCTTAAGACGAACTTTTTTCAAATACAGTACCTGGACATTTGTACAACTTTTCGGCTATTTTCGGAAATTGCGCGCTTCGTCGATGTTAGAATTTGAGTTATTTCCCCTCTAAAAATGGCTGGAAAGTTAAAATCCATATCTTTGAAAAGAAAGATTGAGCTATTACAAGAAGTGGAAAATAGTGGCAAAAAGAAAATGGAAATAGCAAAGTAATTCGACATTCTAAAATCAACGCTTTCAGGAATCATAAAAAATAAGGATCGGTACAGAAAAATGTTTTATGGTGGACAAGTTCATTGTCACAGAATGAAGAACCGAAAAGCGGCGTGTGATGTTGTTGACACGGCACTCCTAAAATGGTTCACCATGGCGAGATCAGCAAATGTTCCTGTAAATGGACCTATATTAACTGCAAAGGCAGAAGAGTTAGCACTTCTGGAAGGTCGGACTGGATGGAAATGTAGTCCTGGCTGGTTGGGTCGTTTTAAAAAACGGCACAACATTACTTACAAAGCTTTGTGTGGGGAAAGGCATTCTGTTAATGAAACGACTGCCGAGTCATGGACGGAGGAGGTGCTAAAACCAGCCATGAGTAGGTATAATTCCGCTGATGTGTTTAATGCTGATGAAACTGGATTGTTTTGGAGATTACTGCCTGACAAGACTTTTTCCTTCAGAAATGAAAAGTGTCATGAGGGGGAAAAAATCGAAAGAAAGAATCACAGCTGTTGTGTGTACAAATATGGATGGTTCAGAAAAATTGCCATTACTCGTAATCGGTAAATTCAAAAATCCACGCTGTTTTAAAGGTTTGAAAAAATTGTGTGTTGATTATGCAGCTAATTCAAAAGCCTGGATGACATCAGACATTTTCACCAAGTGGCTACATGCATTTGATCATTCTATGGAACGTCAACATCGCAAAGTTCTTTTGGTGCTTGACAACTGTTCAGCCCACCTAAATGTTCAAAATCTAAAAGCAACAGAACTTTTATTTTTATCACCAAATGCGACATCCAAACTTCAGCCTTGTGACCAAGGTATTATTCAAAATCTGAAGGTTCATTATAGGTCAGCAATGTTGTCCAAACTTGTAGGTCACATTGATGCAGACTTGGTTGAAGACTTCAAGATAACCCTTCTGGACGCTATTGTTATGTTGAAATCTGCATGGGGTAAGGTGTTGCCTGTGACTATTGCAAACTGTTTTCGAAAAGCAGGCTTTAAAGTTGGAGATGATACAGATGATGAAAACACGGTTGTATCAAATACTTGTAATGGCAGTATTATAATTGAAACTTCTGTGGAACCTTTGCTTCATCGACTATATCAGGAACTGAACATTTCAGCAGAAGATTTTGTCAACATTGACAATGATATTGTTACTACATGTAGTGCTAGCCTTGCCAGTGCTGATATTCTAGGGATGTGTATGCCAACAGTTTCATCTTCTGTCCTTTCCAGTCCTGACCTAGATGGAGATGATGATGATGACTGTGGGTTGCCAGTGCAAACTGTTTCACAAATGGAAGTTTCAAATTGCATGGATAAAATTAACATGCATATAATGCAGGCTGGATGCCAAGATGATTTAATTTCTCATTTCTTTGGATTTAAAGAGGCCATGGAAAGACATTTTATTAACTCGGGTACCAAGGCACAGAGGAAAATTACAGACTTTTTCATTTAAGAGTGCTTTATCATTTAAGAGTTTACAAATTCTAGAGATAATGATGACTGTGGGTTAACGGTACAAACTATTTCACAGTTGGAAGTTTCAAATTGCATGGACAAAACTAACATGTATATAATGCAGGCTGGATGCCAAGATGATTTAATTTATAATTTCTTTGAATTTAAGGATGTCATGGAAAGACATTTTTATTCATTCAAGTACGGGTACTAAGATACAGAGGAAAATTGCAGCTTTTTCTTTTCAAAGTGTAAAAAGTGCTGTTATTATCTAGATATCTGTGCCAACGTTGTACATTAACACTTTTGGTGATTTACATATTTTCTGTGTCATACATCTGTCGTATTCAACGCTAATTCATTATTGCATTGTACGTTGCAAATGCATTACCATATGCTTGAACTCTTATCTGATAAGAGGAATTTCTGATAAGAAGAACTATTTCTTGGGTCCCTGGTGAGTTCTCCTTATCAGGTCTGCACTGTATATTGATTTTATTTTCAATCAGAGTTAATCCTTTATATGTTGTTGTTCAACAGCTTTCCGCCTGATGGAGATTCTTGACTTTTGCCAATTTTTCTTTCCAGGTTCGTTTTTCCCTTTTACGTTTAGTGATAAGCAAAACAGTCCCAACATGACAACGTATATCCAAAACAAATACTGTAAAGTTCCCAAAACAGCAATGCAGTAAATTTATTGGTCGTCATTCCACAAGCAGTGGTATTTTCACAAATGACATGTTCGTTTCTTACTTATAAACAAATTAGTGTAAAATCCAAAAGGAAAATATATCCAACAGAAGAAAAAAATAAACTGGTCTTGATAGCCGGACGAAATTCATCTAACACTACAAACTGCCTAGCACAAATTTCTCTCTATCTAATCTCTAAGACGAAACTCGAACCTGGCTTGCCTAACACAACACAATGAATACCTAACAAATCTCTGCCCTTTCTCGCATTTCTCCAACTTATATACAGTTACTTCTTTTTCCCGCCATTTTTCACACGTCTCGATAATTTTACACACGTCTCTCTGTTTTCGACATTTTGCACACGACTTTCTGTTATTTCGACTTTTTTCACACTGGTGATCTTTTCCACCTTAACAAGTGGATAAAAAACCCAAGATCACACAACATTCATTTCACACTTTCCGCGCATAAAACCCATTCATTATTATTATCTGGGACTGCCCTACATTTGCCCTCTCAGAGCAGTGACTGCCAACTGAACTTTAATGACACTGCGTTTTGTGCGAAAACGCCTTCTCTGCTTTTCTATGGCTGTTATTTCTATATGTACCATTATAGCACGTATGAATGCTAGTGTAGTAAGCCATGCGGTCACAGAACCAAGCCAGCCTAGGCCAGAAGCAGACTGCAACAGCGTCCATGTACCAGTAATAGGAAAACTTGGAATAAAATTGAAGAAAGTAAAGTGAGCTTCAAACAACATAAGTTAAACTTAGCCTCACTTAAATCAGATAATGAAATGAGGGAAAGATACAACATTACAATACAGAATAGGTACAATGCAATATAAAAAATACTGAGTACCGGTATAGATGAACAGTGGGAAATGCTAAATGAATCAATACATCAAAACGAAGAATATGACAGACTAAATAAGGAAATAGTAATCAAATGTAAAACAGCAAAAGAAGCATGGCTAAATCAGAAGTGCAGAGAGCTTGAAGTGCAGAACAGAAAAGACACAAAATCTATGCACAAGCAAATAAATGAGTTAACAGGCAGAAGGACACAAACAGTCACTAGCTGTTTTTTTTTTTTTTTTTTTGCGTACGCCCGCTAACACTCGAGGCGAAATCTCAGGTTATTACTATGTCTAACCTGACATTGATTTTACGTGAGTATCCCTTTTTACTTGTACAGAGACAGGTGTCCCTCGCCATTCAGGCAAATACTCTCCGATTTCAAAGGTACCCATTGCAGCTGGGTCGGCTCAGGAGCCGCCAATCCCTGGTCGATGACACTTCTTCAAATGTTCTCGCCAGGTCTCGAGTTAATCCAGTCCAATTCCCGGTCGACGAAAAATCCTCAAATGCCGTCGCCCGGGTTTGATCCTGAATCACCCGGTCGCCAGAGCGGTGTTGTAACCACTACGCTAGCGCGGCTCACTAGCTGTTTGAAATCAAAAGAAGGAACATTGTTAATGGGTCATGAGAACATGATAGAAAGGTGGACAGAATGCACCAAGGAGCTGTAAGATGATGAAAGACCAGATTTGAACAACCAGGGCAGTTGTGAAGGACCTTCAATACTTGTGGCAGAGGTAGAGAATGCCATGCGCCACATGAAGAAAGGCAAAGCGCCTGCACTGGATAATGTAACTGTAGAGGAAATGGAAGCTTTGGGAGAATTTGGAGTAGAATTGATAACAAAACTCTTAAATGACATCTACAACATTGGTCAAATACCTGATGATGTTAAAATCCATATTCATAACTTTGCCAAAGAAACATAGAGCCATGGAATGTGAAGAACCTCTTCTTCTTTGATCCATAGCCGCCGACCGTCAAAGCAGTCAGTGGCCATCACGCCTGGTGGCGTCTTGTAGGGCAGCAACAAATTGATTCCATTTTGTTCGGTCTGCGGCCATCCTTCGTACAGTGCCCCAACTCAGGTTCATTCTTTGCATCTCGGCTTCCACAGTTCTTCGACTGGTTGTTTTTGGTCGGCATCTCTTTCGCTTTCCTTCGAGGGTCCATACCATTGCTGTTCTTGTAATGGTATCAGGGTCCCTTCTGAGGACGTGACCAACCCAACTCCAGCGTCTGCCAGCTATGATGGTGTGCATGTCCTGGTTACTCCGAATAAGTAGTTCTTGGTTGCTGATGGTATTCGGCTAAAAGATTCGGAGAATTTTCCTTAGGCAGATTGTGTGGAAAGAGGACAGTTTCGAAATTTCCTTCTCAGTTACTCTCCAGCATTCCGCACCATAGAGAAGCACAGAAAGTACACAGCTCTCTTACAGTCTTAGTTTGGTGTTTGTGCTGTACTGGTAAAGACTTCCAAATGTTGTTGAGACTAGCAAAGGCTGTTCTCGCCTTATTCATTCTGTTGTTGATGTCCTTGCTTGTTCCGCCGTCTGGTGTTACTATGCATCCTAGGTAAGTAAATGTGTCTGTTCTAACTTCTGGTTCCTTATTGTTATTGACTCAGGATTGCCCACATTGAGTGTCATGACCTCTGTCTTCTTCAGATTGATGTTCAGACCAACCTGCTGGCTATACTTATTCAGTCTATATGTTTTTTTCTTGGATGTGTTGATGTGAATGTGCGAGTAGTGCAATGTCAACTGCATATTCCAGGTCTTCCAGTGTAGAAAACGTTGTCCATCTAATTCCTCTTGGACTGCCCTATGTTGTCTGGCGCATCACCCATTCTATGGCTGTTGTGGTATTATGAGAGGTTATTGGTGTTACTCAACTAAGTGTACACAGAGTGAGGTCAAGCTGTGTAAGTCCCTGAGTCTAATTGTTGATGATGTTGTATTCTCAGGGTACCTATCCGCTACCTCTCTGAGATCTCACTCTGGGAAATATTTTCTGGGTATGTTATATGGCTACGTGTCTAGGGTATTGTAGATATGGTGATGAGTGAATAAATCAAACACAACTGTAACTCAATATAATTGAATTAAGTAAGACTGGATGTAAAGTTATATAAGTATATTACAATTTTTAATTTTCCTGAACCTCAATTTTCTGGAACAGGAATTTTCAACTCAAAAGAAGGGTTTTTATTTACAGGGTTTAAATAAATATGGTGAACATCCTGTCCATAAAATGTTAATCCTGAAGTGTCAATATGTTCATAATCCCCACTGGATTCTGTTAACACTGGATAAGAAATTCAGTCACTGATTGAAGGTTTTGTTTCTATCATCATAACCCCCAGTAAATCTTTTATTAGTGTGGAATAATTTAGGATGGGTCCTCATGTGCCATTCATAATGGACTTAACTGAGAAGCCTGTCTGTAGTGGTGGCTTGAGAATCTTCAAGAAAAACAGGTTATTCAGAGTTCCCTGGATGCTGATATGGCATGGAGCTTTCAGTTATATTAGAAGCCTTCACTTTGCCCACAGGTTAAGACTTTCCAGGGGTTCTGTCACTTAGTAATTTGGCAATACAACCCTGAAATAAGAAGGTTATGTTCCCCTCTTTATATCATATCTATAATAACATTCCACAATTTATCAATAATACATTCACATGGGGGTCAGCTACTCGTGCCAACCAATTGCACCAAACCCTATTTTTGTTTGACCATTTTTTTTTCGTTAAGTGTTTTCATACTGTTCCCATATGGCTGCAACGCCACTGACCCCTTAAGCATTGATTTTCTTCCATAGAATCAGATGGGTTATACAATGTTCTTCTTGTGACCTGTTAAATATTTTGTGCAAACATCTTATTTAGGTTTTCATGTGTCATTAGAACACTGTGGCACTGCAGAAGATTGCTAGTGGCCTCTGGACTTACAGTGGTAAGATTTTATGGCAATATTCAAACATTTTTACACATTTTATTTCACTTTCCAAATAAATCTGCTTTAGGCACCTTCCTACTGGGTTGTCGTGACCCCAATTTCTCTCCCAGTAGGCAGTATCGAATTATGGCACACAATCTGTGGCCAGTTACATGTTAATGAAATATCAATAAACTTATTTATCTTACCGCTCTCCACATGTAAGCCTACCTTGCCGTGGTTGGAGAGCTTGAGCGCCTCAATGATCCCGGGAGCTATGCCGGCGGGAGTTTTACTCCTGGCAGGGTCACCCAAGCCGGACAGGTCCTGGGTGAGGGGCCAGACTAAATGGGCTGAGGAGTGGGTGGAACCCTATAGGTGTAGATGCAGAACCCACCGGCGAGTGGTACATGCTCTGGTCTGCACCAATCCACCCCCACTTCATGGGTTAAATGCTTTCTTGCCTCATTCTTCACTGTTTGTCGTCTATCACGCCCATGGCGACCGTTGCCTCAATTGGCTGTGTGTGGTGTACCCGGAAACGGGGCCTCCCAGTACTGAGGCAAAGTTAAGTCCCTGATGTCACTTATCGGTGCAGAATTGAGAGAGATGGCTGAGCATCACAATCCCTCCTGTGTTGCAGCATGATGAGAACCCAGCATTGCACACTGAGCTTGGGGGGATCACTTGGGCACCAGACTTAATACTGGCTCTTGACTGGATGGCCGCATGCAGGAGATTTCTACAATGGAGGGTTGGCAGGTGGTGGGTATCGGGAAGTGGCTCTGTGCAGGACGTGAGGATTCCTTGGGAGAGCCCCGAACCAGAGCACAGCATTGTGCAAGCTCTGCATAGTTGGAGAGCCCCCTGGATGACGGGGAATGCACAGTGTGCTACCCCACCTATCCCCAACTGCTAACTTAGAACCAGAAGTGGGGTCCTCTGTATGCGTGCCAGGCCAGGATAAAATGCCTGGGAAAGAGACTGGAGCTCAGAACTCCCTAACTCAAAGTTGCAGGATGGCAGAAAAGCCACGGGAAAGACAGGGCTATTTTAAAGATAACGCAACCATATTTTCACCATACGAGCTCGGACGCCGCCTCGGTAAACAAGGTCCGCGCAGAGCAGTGACACCCCCAGGCTGCTTGCGAATAGTCTACTACTGGGAACATAAACAGATTAGGGATGCGCCCACTCTCCCGTTGAACAGGTGCTAAAGTCGTAGATACTGGGCCAGAAGGCGCACCGGAAACCACAGTATCATGCAACTCGCTTTTTTTTTTCTATGGAGAGTACACCGTCAAATAAATCTCGTTCTGGTGCTCGCCCTGTGGAGCTCCACCAGGCAGGTGCAGTGCCGGGCTCTGAGCCTCGACAGAGCCCACCCTCAGCTACTGGAGGACCCTCTAGACCGTCTTGTGGAGTCAACAGACGGCGGAGGAGAACTACTGACCAAAACAAAACAGAAAAAGAGAAACCCAGAGTGCCACTTGTCATGATGCACTGGAATGCAGAGGGAGTGAACAGCAAGCAGGCTGGATACAGCAAAAAGACAGAGCTGGAAAACATCTTGTATGAGAAGCAAGTCAGTGTTTGCTGTATCCAGGAGACTCACTTGAAAGCAGATCAAACCTTTAAAATAAGGGGATATCAATGCTTCAGATCCGACAGACAAGATAGACGAAAAGGAGGAGTACTTACTCTTGTAAGGAATAACATTCCTGCACACGAAAGGAAAACCTTCATGGATGGAGCAGAATATCAGCTGCTGCAGATAAAGGTAGACAAGATGGAAATAGAACTCCTGAACTATTACTGTCCGAACAACAAACCCCTGAGTCTCAGCTCTATACAGGTACCAGCCACCAACTTTATAGCAGTTGGAGACTTTAATAGCCACTCCCAGAGCTGGGGCTATAACCATCTGGATCACAGAGGTGAAGAGGTTGAAACTTGGCAAGATGATCACTCCCTAATCCTAGTCAATAATGCCACAGATACTCCTACCTTCTACTCCAGAGGATGGCACACAACCTCAACACCAGATCTTGCCTTCTCCACACCAGATATAGCTGGATCTATTAGTAGAGAAGTAGGAGACCAACTAGGGGGAAGCGACCATCGCCCAATCTTTCTTACTGTCCAGAGTGCAACTCTCAGTACAGGCCCAGCCATTACAAGATGGAACTACAAAAAAGCCAACTGGGGTTTATTCAGGCATCAGGTGAACACGCTGCTGTCTACCCTCAAGGTACAGAACAGAGACATTAATGAAGTGGTAAAAGACTTCAACAGATGCATACTACAAGCTGCAAAAGAAACCATTCCCAAAGGATGCCGGCGTAACTACATACCATACTGGTCCAGCACACTCCAAGAACGTCAGGAAGCTATGGACAAGGCTAGAAAGGACGCAGAGTCTCAGCCTTCACTTGAAACTCACAACAAATGGAAAAAAGGCTGTAGCAGAGTTTCAGAGAACAAAGCTAGAAGAAAAGCGGAAAAGCTGGAGAACTAAAACGGCATCGCTGAACCTTGAGAAAGACGGCAGGAAACTTTGGAGATTAGTCAAGTCTCTAAATGAAGAGCATTCCTCACCAAGGCAGACTATCACATTGGATGAAGGTGGCAAACTTTTCAGAGGAAAACAAGCTGCAGACTTGTTTGCTAGAAGATACAGTTCAGAAAGCAACTTACCCATTAACATAGACCATCAGAGAGAGATAAGAACAGAAATACTGGCAACCATGGGACAGACAGATACTCCTGCCCCAATGAGGGAACCCATCACACTAGGAGAACTACAGAAGGCTATTTCCAAGCTTAAGTTTCAAAAGTCACCCGGCCCAGACAAAATCAGCAACGAAATGCTAGTAAATCTGAGCTCAGCAGCAAAGACAAAACTGCTTGAGATATTCAACCACAGCTGGTTGAAAGGAACGGTACCCCAAGTAATGGAGAGAAGCCATCACAATACCCATACTAAAAGAAAGGGAAATGTAAGACCGAGGCTGCAAGTTACCGGCCAATCAGTCTCACAAGCTGTGTTGGGAAGACTATGGAGCGAATAGTCAACCACAGATTGAAATGGTATTTAGAGTCTGAGCAGATCCTGGTGCCGGAACAAGCTGGATTTAGAGAATGCTACAGTATAGAAGACCAAGTTACTTACTTGTCTCAAGCAATAGAAGATGCCTTCCGGGAGAAGAAAAAGGTCCTAGCGATCTGGGTCGACTTCAGGCAGGCCTTTGACAAGGTGTGGAAAGATGGCCTCATTGCAAAACTTAGGAGAGGTGGAATCCAAGGCAACATGATGAAATGGATCCAGTCATGCTTGCATAACAGGAGAACTAGAGTCACTCTTGACGGTCTGCAGAGCAGAAAAGTGTTGCTCCATCAGGGGGTACCTCAAGGAGGAGTAATTTCCCCAACACTCTTCCTTGTTTACATCGGTGACCTGGTGAAAGATCTCCCTGCAGGAGTTAGGGCTGCCTTATATGCAGATGACCTAGTACTCTGGTGCGCTGATGAAAATGTCGCCACAGCAAATTATAGAATGCAGCGGGCAGCAGACATGCTAGTGTCATGGGCAGAGAAATGGCTTATCACAATAAACACAGACAAAACCTCCACAACACTGTTCTCCCTCGCCCCCAAGGACAAATCAGCTAACATACACCTAGGGACAACCGTGATCAAGGAAGAAAGCTACCCCACCTATCTTGGGTGACATTTGACCAAAGGCTTACATGGAATAAGCATATTGAAAATGCAGAAGGAAAGGCCCGAAGACGACTAGGCATACTCAGAAAATTAGCAGGTACCAACTGGGGAGCAAATGAACGAAATCTAAAAGAAGATTTATAATGGAGTAATAAGACCACACTTAGAGTTTAGCTCAGCAGCATGGTCATCAGCTGCTAACTCACATCTGCAGTCTTTGGACAAGGTGCAAAATCAAGCTCTCAGGCTCATTACAGGAGCCATGAAAACTACACCAATAACAGAGATGCAGAAGGTTGCTGGATTACAGACATTGTCCCATAGAAGAGACACAAAAACCATGATCCAGATGGAAAAGTACAACAGTATGCCAATGCACCCAATGAAGGCAAGACTAGATGATCTGGCATTGGGACGTCTAAAGCGTAGCAGCTTTGTGCATCGGGGGAAAAGACTTATAAGACAGCATCAAGAAGACCTATCCATGAAGACAACACCACTGAAGCCCACCCTATACCCTGTACCATGGGAGCAGGCCAGCAGTGCCCTCCAAATTAATACAACAGTCAGTGGTCTCACAAGTGGATGTGAGTATAATGATCTGCAAAAACGAACTGCTACATTGAGTATGATCCAAGAAAGCTATCCCGATCAATCATGGATACATGCCTATACAGATGGATCAGCAACTAATGCTGTTAGGAATGGAGGTGCCGGTATCTTTATCTCATATCCTGACAACCACTATGAGACTAGGCACCTTCCCACTGGTAAATTCTGTTCCAACTATACAGCTGAGGTTCAAGCTCTAGCGCAAGCTGCAAATATGATTTATAACACCAACTCTGACTGCCACCAGGTAGTCATCCTCACAGATGCACTGTCTGTCCTGCAAGCTCTCAAGGGTGGTAAACTCCCGCATCTGAGAAATGAACTAAACAAGGTAGCTGCCAACAAGAGCACCATACTTCAGTGGGTACCATCTCATTGTGGTGTACCCGGAAATGAAAAGGCAGATAAACTTGCAAAAAAGGGAGGAGAATGTGAACAAGAAGATAATGAAGTCACATACTTTGAGAAAAAGAGAGCTATCCAGACTATCAGAAGAGAACAGAACCAACCCAAAGACGACTATCACACTCTCGACCGGCAGGGACAGACAACTATTTTTCGACTCAGGACAGGGCATAACAAACTGAATAAACACATGCACAAGCTACGATTGTCTGCTTCACCACTGTGCACATGTGGATTAAACGAACAAACTGCTGAGCATGTTCTACAGGACTGTCCTCTGTATGACCAGTTAAGAAAGATATACTGGCCCAATGACTCAACACTAAACTCAAAGCTATATGGAGTTAAAGAGGAACTTCAAACAACAGTCGAATTCATCATGAGAACTCGTCTGACGGTGTAATCATCAAAGATGCGATCGCAAGAAGAAGAAGAAGATCTTACCGCAAGTAAAGAATAAATCACACAGTCACAAGATTGACTGGCGGTTAATGGGTCACATTCAGACCGCTATCGCCCAGACGGCAAAAGCATTCAACATTCAAGCTTTGCATCTGCTCTCAACCTGTCAGTGTGGAAGTTTTTCTCAAATGGCGGACTATTGAAAGGGGTGTTAAATTTTGTCCACTACCCTTAACCAATCAAAAGACGCGTCAAAAAATAAATAAACTATTTTTGGAGCATAAACTTTAAGTGTTATTCAGTGTGTTCGCTCGTCTGATTTTATTTATATAATATATATCTCAGTTATTTATAGACCGATTTTTAATATTAAAATTGATTATTAAACGGCCAGCTGCTGTCCTCTATCTACCCATATAGGTTTCCTTTATTTATTTCTCCCTGTTTTCATCTGTTTAATTTTTAAGTAATTAATCGTACCTTTCCCGAATGAAAATATTAATAAAATAAATGTTTCTACGTCAAAATAGTTTTATTATGGGAAATCTTTATGGTAGTATGTTAATCAATATCAGCGCTACAATTCCCGATATCTCTTTCCGGTTCTTGTGCGTTTATTCACCGGTTAAATCAAATTCTGGAAATTTATTACCAAAACTGAGAACCGTACTTTTTCTTGACTGAAAAATGTTGATTTCACATTGTGATTTGGGAGGCAAGTTAAAAAAAAAAGCGTTTCTCTTGCATTCATAGTTGACACGCTTACGACAGACCCGCCCTCAACCCCCCCCCCCCCCTCCCGTATTTTTAAAAAAAAGTTTATAAACCAATAGAATTGAATCAGTTCTACAAGTTAACGGTACAAAGGAAACAAAGGAAATCGCTGCCGTTGCCTTCTCTAACTCAAGATCAGTCAGGCACCCTTTTACAGCTGGTTTGACTGATGCGTGACACATGTTCCCTTCCTCGCTGCCGTTGCCTTCTCTAACTCAAGATCAGAGTCAGACACCCTTTTACAGCTGGTTTGACTGATGCGTGACACATGTTCCCTTCCTCGCTGCCGTTGCCTTCTCTAACTCAAGATCAGAGTCAGGCACCCTTTTACAGCTGGTTTGACTGATGCGTGACACATGTTCCCTTCCTCGCTGCCGTTGCCTTCTCTAACTCAGGATCAGAGTCAGGTACCCATTTACAGCTGGTTATGGAGTGTTAGAGACTTCACCATACTAGGTCCAGCATCGAGAGGTGGGGAGACCAGTTTCCTTCCTCGCTGTCTTTTCCTTCCCTAACTCAAAGTTAAGTACCCATTTATAGCTAGGTAGACCCCATCTCTCGATGCTGGACCTAGTATGGTGAAGTCTCTAACACTCCATAACAGCTGTAAATGGGTACCTTACTCTGATCCTGAGTTAGAGAAGGCAACGGCAGCGAGGAAGGGAACAGGTGTCACGCATCAGTCAAACCAGCTGTAAAAGGGTACCTGCCTCTGATCTTGAGTTAGAGAAGGCAACGGCAGCGAGAAAGGGAACAGGTGTCACGCATCAGTCTAACCAGCTGTAAAAGGGTACCTGCCTCTGATCTTGAGTTAGAAAAGGCAACGGCAGCGAGAAAGGGAACAGGTGTCACGCATCAGTCTAACCAGCTGTAAAAGGGTACCTGCCTCTGATCTTGAGTTAGAGAAGGCAACGGCAGCGAGAAAGGGAACAGGTGTCACGCATCAGTCTAACCAGCTGTAAAAGGGTACCTGCCTCTGATCTTGAGTTAGAGAAGGCAACGGCAGCGAGGAAGGGAACAGGCCACCCCACCTCATAAAGCTGGGACCCAGTACATCGAAGTCTATAACACTTCACTCCCCTACGGCAGAATGTGCTACGTGACTACAACCTTACGAACGGCAGGCGTGTTTTAAAAAAAATTCTAAGCAACGGGGGAGGGGGGAAAGGACAATGACACTTTTTCAGTCAAGAAAGAGTACGGTGATCGGTTTGGGTAATAAATATCCACAATTTGATTTAACCGGTGAATTAACGCACAAGTACCGATGATCTCGTTACCACCTCTTCAGGTGTAAATGACTGTAATTGACGAAGGAATCCAAATACATCATTCAACTTTTGATAAGCTTTCTGGCGTTTTGACAAGGTAGAGAGCAAGCTATCAATAAGGACAAGAAATGTTCGGCTTTTAAACTGCTGAGAAGGCGTTTGAGATTCATCAAGTGTACTGGAACCACTGAAATCATCATACTCTCGATTTCGTTTGTGTTTTCTTCGAGTTTGTTCTTGATAATGTTCACACTAAGTCACATCCTTGGCCTATTGCTCTATGTCTGCAAAAGTAGACCGCATAGCTTGAATATACCCCTCAGGGATTCATAGAGTGCACAAGCTGTATTCAAATTTTGGTCAGAAGATTGCAAAGAAGCACTGGTCATTTGAAAACGCTGTAATACTTGATTCCACAGTATGATCATTATTCCTGTTTCTAACTTCATCATGGTTGAAAGTAGACCACTATCCTGTTGACGACACTCTGCCTTCTGATCATTATTATCTGAAATATCATCCAAGACTTGTTTTATTGCAGAAAAGCTGTGTAAAAGTGCTTTTGTTGCATCTGCCCGAGTGGACCACATGATATCTGACAGTCTTTTCACAAAGGGCAAATTGGACTTATTATGAGTACCGCCAGCACATAATGCAGTAGAAAGGAGACCCCACCGGTAGATAGAAGCAGAAAAGAAGGTGTAAAGACTTTCAACAAATCCAAAGAAAATGACTGCTTCCGTCCGCAAACAGTTAAGATAAAAATAATAAAGAGTCACACTAAGTCACACTCTTATGCTCTTTCTCTCACAATTTCGCGACACCAAATGAAAAGGCGCTAAAGATGGCATAAATCACAAGAACATTGGTTTAAAGCTCGTATTAGAAGATCACCAAAAAATTATGTACATATTTATTGGCGCGGGGCCCCTAAAACGCGGGGCTCGTAGTATATGCTACGTTTCCTACTACGTTAATCCGGCTCTGATTGTGTCAATATTTGACAAAGATCAGTGCGTAGCGAGGGGACCCTCTCCCCACCCAGCCCTCTCCACCCAGCCCTCTCCATCCAGCCCTCCCCACTCAGCGGCGAAAACAAATAAAGGATCATTGCGTAGCGATTTCTTGCTAGGGTACAGTTTTGTTGGTTTTGTGGGTTTAATCAGGACAGTGGTGCAGTTTTGAGGGCCCTAAACAGGACCGTGGTCAGTTTTCTGGGCCATAAAAAGGACCGTGGTGCAGTTTTCTGGGTTTTGTGGGCTCTAAAAAGGACCGTGAGGGGAACAGATCACCAAGGATCGCTGAAGTTATGCACATATCAGGACATACACATGTTCATTCGTAGCAGCACAATTTAAAGAGGAGGCCAAAATTCTGTAATGTCATGCAGGATACTGTCAAACGGGTCTGACTGAAGAACTTTATTCCGATATGTCGTCACAAAAAGTCACACAAATGTAGTCAAGTCTCAAACACTTCACTCTCCTGTATCATAAAGCTGGTCTTACTGTAGTCAAGTCTCTAACACTTCACTCCCCTGTATCATACAGCTGGTCTTACTGTAGTGAAGTCTCTAACACTTCACTCCCCTGTATCATACAGCTGGTCTTACTGAAGTGAAGTCTCTAACACTTCACTCCAATGCATCATAAAGCTGGTCTTACTGTAGTCAAGTCTCTAACACCTAACTCCAATGCATCATAGAGCTGGTCTTACTGTAGTGAAGTCTGTAACACTTCACTCCCCTGACAACTCCAAGAGATTCATCTTCCACGGCCTTGACACTGCAATTGAATGACACGCTGTTAGATTTTTCGCGCGAATTTAAGAAAAAAAATTTAAGAAAAAGTACAGTGCTCCGTTTGGCTTCTAAATTTCAACAATTTTAATCTGTGGGTGAATAAAGACACAAGTACCTAATAGCTTCATGACAGCTTAGATGATCTCAGTTGTTTTGCTTATCTTTAATTAAAATCCTGTGATCTGGAATATGCAGATAACATTGCACTACTCGCACATTCACATCACCACATCCAAGAAAAAATAGATATATACTGAATAAATACAGCAGGTGGGTCTGAACATCAATCTAAAGAAGACAGAGGTCATGACACTCAATGTGGGCAATCCTGAGTTCATAACAATAAGGAACCAGAAGCTGGAACAGACAGACACATTTACATACTGTTGAGGCTGCTTCATGATGTGATTTTTATCGCGGCAACTTATTATTAGTGCCGGATTTTTGTCACACCATATCGTACCTCAACTGAATGCAAGAGATACATGAAAGCGGTCGCTGTGAGATGAGTATCTAGGGATGACGTAATACGCAGAGTGGAATATGACGCCATAGCGTCAAGATGTGTGTCTAATGGCTTGTGTATCAGCCAGTATATTGGATTGTGTATTAAATAAATATTTCCGAGGATAATGGTAAGCTATATGCTTTAAATGAAAGGCATGAGAAAATGCCAGAATTATAATTGAAGTCAATACGGGACGATAATTCCCAAGACAAAGAAGTATGTTAAACTAGAATTATATGAACAGATATAATTGAACAGTTATTATACCGGGAGGTCTCATTCCCCGAGGTCAAAAGGATTATTCAAAATGAACATTGGTTATACCGGGAGGCTACATACCCCGTATAGGAATAAAAGAAATGAATATTTGTTATGCCGGGATGCTACATACCCCGAAGTTTATGGAGTGAAAATTATGATGTATGAACATTAAAGATACCGGGACGCTTAAATCCCCCGAGGTTGATGGACAAATATAATGAACTTTTAGTTATGCCGGGATGCTCAATACCCCGATGTTAAATGGAATTAAGGAATGATATTATAAAAGTATCAACTATGGAAAAGTTGTGAGAGATGTGTACTTTCTGTGCTTCTCTATTGTGGGGAAGGATGGAGAGTAACAGAAAAAGAAATGTCGAAATTGTTCTCTTTCCGCACAATCTGCCTAAGGAAAATTCTCCGAATCTTTTGGCAGAATACCACCACCAACCAAAAACTGATTACTCGGAGTAACCAAGAGGACATTTACACCATCATAGCTGGCAGACGCTGGAGTTGGGTTGGCTACGTCCTCAGAAGAGACCCCGATGCCATCACAAGAACAGCTATGCTATGGATCCCTGAAGGAAAGCGAAAGAGAGGCTGACCAAAACAACTTGGCGGAGAACTGTGGAGGCTGTTATGCAAAGAATAAACCAGAGCTGGCGCACTGTACGAAGGATGACCGCTGACCGAGCAAAGTGGAAGCAGTTTGTTGCTGTCCTACAAGACGCCACCGGGCGTGATGGCCGCTGACTGCTTTGACAGTTAGCGGCTAAGGATCAAAGAAGAAAAAAAGAAGAAGAATGATCTTCAGCTGGGGGCTCGTTATTAACTCACAGAAGGGGCAGGAGAATAATACGTTCATGACAGCTTAGATGATCTTAGTTGTTATGCATGCTTTTCTTTAAAAATATTGTGAAGCTTCCTTAAATAGAAGCACCATTCTTCTATTTATATCTGCCAAGAGTAATCTTGAGCAAAGGTTGATTCCTTTGAAGACCCTCATTTTTATTCTCTACGTCTGGTCATTGTTGGACCACCAATGCAGACCAGTGGAGGCAATATAGATAGATAGATAGATAGATAGATAGATAGATAGATAGATAGATAGATAGATAGATAGATAGATAGATAGATAGATAGATAGATAGATAGAGTTGATAATGATGATAATGATGATGAAGATAATGATACAAAACTTTCCTTTACCTATTGTTGGAAATACCATATTATTTAATTACATTATGTAATGTAATTTATTTGATCGTTCGATGAGGATATTGCATTCTAAGTAGATTAAGAAAGAGAAGCATGAATAAATGTATCACCTGATTGGAGTATTCCTTCCTCCGTGGATTTCATTACTAGGGTTAAAATCTTTACCTAAAAGATCACATAGCTCAGGAGCGGTCATGCAAGCCATGTCTGTACTGAGGCCCCGTTTCTGAGCGATTAAATGGATTCCCGGTTACCTCCAGGTAAACAGTCACTTTAAGAGGCCTTCCATGTCTCTCTGAAGTTCACACAATTTTACAATGAATTGAACGTATGAAAATACAACGTACAGTACTTTACTTGAAATTAAATTTGGAATTTATTGAAACTACATCGAACGTATGGAAAATACTCGTCTCATGAATGTCTTTGAAAAATCCGGTACCTTTTCTGAGTTTTAAAGCCCTTTAAGCCAACGATGGTGTGCATATCCTCATTAGAGCTCTTATCACTCTCTCAATCCATTTTTTAAAGTGTACCCTCCTCGCGTCATGCTTCCCGATATTCTAGTACACACCGGCCAAATCAAGATGATAAGCCCCACGAGAACAGAAAATTCTCAGCACATATCTCTGTGTTGAGGTTTTTTTCAACGATTAACAAAATGCTTTTGACAGAAATCTATAGGTAAGCGAGAGGATATGTCCACATGCGAACCATAACGAATTCGCAGTTGCTTGTCAGATTATTATTATTAATTCACTTCATTCTCGGCATCTACTACAAATTATGCTCAAACAATGACAACATTTAACACCTGACAGATGTTAGTGCTATCCGTTAAAACTTTATGATGTTGTTGTTACTGTATTTTATTATACATGTCAACTTGTATGATTTTTTGTTGTTCAAGTGAGAGAACCGTCTTTTCTTATGTGACAGGTTAGATTAATGATTATCTTCTCTTGTCATATTCTTCTATCTTTATAGGGCGATGTTGACCTGTCTTGGTGATAAATTCTTAGATAGTCGTCACGTCGTAAGACGCTGTTCTCATGTCCATATTATGGCGCAGTAAAACCCGTTCTGCGGGAAACGCCTTGGATAGTGTCAGTTGAACTCTGAACTGTGCTGTTCTGCCCATGCGCAAAGCCTGTGGGGGCGAACAGAGAGACTTCCGTGATGATGGAATCATGAGTGCTGTGCGGACTTGGTCCGAAGATTTGTCTCTGTGATAATTCTGGGGAAGGACTGGAGTCTGTATGACTATCATGTCTGTGATTCTCCCCAATGTTTATTCTTTACGCCAAGGGATGGCGTGTGCTATTTGCTAGTGTTTTTTTCTAGGACAATAAGGTAAAAAGACATTTACTGAACCTTTTCCTATGCCTAGGTCAGCGGCCATGGTATGGTCTGCGTATGTGTGTGATTGACTATTTTGAGACGACGTTTTGCTAGCAGCACTATTATGCATATGATGTATACAGCACCATTATTCATATGATCTACACAGCACCATTATGCATATGATGTACACAGCATCCTTTATATGACAGGCAGAGCCCTATATTGGTACTCCTTTATACGTCTTCATTGGTGAGCGAAGCTCAACGGAGATAGGGCCATTTTTGATCAGAGAACAGGGATGCCTTACTATCTAGAGAACAGGGATGCCTTACTGTCTGATTATGATACAGAGACCTGTCTACTATTAAACTCAACTACTGGTGGTTTAAGATTGTCGTCATATAAGCCAGCTAATTGCAGCCGGTAATTCTTCAGGGAACCATTGTTTATGTATATCTATATTTGGAAGCATTAACTGACGCGATCAGTCAGTTAGGCCTGAGATTAAATGCAACTAGAACCCTGAGTGACTGTCTACTAACGTTCTGTTGTATCCACATTCAATACGAATGCATATTTGATGTCGTAAACCATTTTCACGCATGCAATGTTTTGCCAACCTGTTCAAGTGACTGTATCTGTGATGTTAGAGTGCGTCCATTATTAAATGTATGAAACGTCATCAGTAGTCTACACTTTATTGACTTCCAGCTATGATTGAGTGAGTGACCTGTCAACTTACAGAACTGTACACCCATTCGCGTAATTACATCTACACACTCACCCTATGTCAATACTGTCCCTTGTCAGCGCCTCAACACTTGACGAACAATGTGACCTAAATACCAAACACTGTGTCGGAACAAGTTGACCATTCTACTGTGTGCCCAGCTCTAACAGTGGCATACAAATAACATTGGGATTGATACACAACACCACAATACATTCATTCTACATCAAGAGAACATTCATCTATGTGTCCAGTATAACCTTATCCATGTGGAGGCTAAAACCAGCCCTTATCAATGTGGTGTCCAAGATAGTATGTATCAATGTGGTAGGCCAGATTTCTGGGTCTAACCTGCACAGTGGACATTGCACAGAAGTCAGCTACTGATACCAGATTGTTTCCCGTCGCCTCATACGACACACGTACACCTTACAGCAGTACAAGTCTACAGTCGATGTCAGCTACTGAGCATTTTTGTCACGTGATCTGTCAAGCGTACGCAGTAACTAGGTCAGCGCTTGTTGACATTTTACATTGAACAGACATTGCTACACATAACAGCGTTGGATCTTCTAGTTTCAACCATTGTTGCTAGAAGTAACATTACATCTATACTTTGGAGACCACTAACTGTTGTCGTTGTTGCAGTACCCTTCAACGGTGGATCTTCTCTACATTATTATCTTGTGTTGAACTTTGCTGTACTGAAGGCCTGGATTTTCCTTAAGGACTGTTCTAATATATTATATAATTGTGCCTTCCTTTCAACACTGTATTTACATGATTTATAGATTTATGTTACATATTATTTATGTGTTTACACGTGATATTGTTGTGTATATTCCAGCGGGTAGGTTGGGCAGGTGACTAATATAGGGTATACTACGTCATAGAGGACCTATATTAGTGTTCTGTAGGTGCAATTTTCTTGATTGAAAATTTGCTGGCAACATTTGTTGCTATTTTTGGTAGCTGTGACGAGCCGTATTTATCGTTGTGTTTGTAATATTTTTCTGTTTTTCAGTTTTGTTTTGATTTGTTTGTATTTGTAGGTCTCATCTTTCCTTTCATTTAATAGTATACAACATTTATATTTATACACTGTGACGTCATTTGTTTTGTTTATTTCCTCGCAGTTGTCATCACAGGTTCTGTGATAATTTTCTTCAGTTTTCCTATTTGATTTATTTGATTCCTGCGAATGTTTTCATATTGTCTTTTATGATTGTCCTTTGTTTATGTTGTTGGTTGACATATGCTATTTATGAATATATTTGATGATGCACTATTAGCTGTGTAGTGCACTTGTGGTATAAAATCAACTGGTGGTGGATTATTATTATTATTATTATAAAGTTGATTATACAAGACCTTAATAAAGGCTTGTCTCCCACAGAGATTGGGATAAAGTGAGCTGATTAATCAAGTTTATTAAGAACTTGTTTCCATTTACTTCGAAATAGATTGCATTATTATTTCAGGTAACTAGTCACATATTATTAAACATTATGGCGACTTTATACTACTTTATCAAGCAAGGGATAGCCTTGGGTAAAACTGTGGCGAGATTAGAAGAGTTTGCACTTGCTCAATATGCCAAAGCACAGAAGGCTGAAGAAAAAAAGTTACAGCAGGAAAGAGAAGCTGAGGCTGAACAAAAGAGATTAGACAGAGAATCAGAAGAAAAAAAGATGCAAATACAGCTAGACAGAGAAGCTGAAGCTGAACAAAAGAGATTAGACAGAGAATCAGAAGAAAAAAGATGCAAATACAGCTAGACAGAGAAGCGGAAGCTGAACAAAAGAGATTAGACAGAGAAGTTGAAAATAAAAGACTAGAAATAGAATCTGAAGAAAGAAGAGAAAAAGCAAAGATGGAACATGAACAGAAACTCTTAGCTTTTGAGATAGAGAAATTGAAATTGACAAATGTGAGTGGTGTTAATCAGTCATCTAGTACTAATGGAAAACCTTCTACTTATAAGGTCAAGCTACCAGCGTTCAATCCTTCCAGTGACGACATAACATTCTGGCTGGATAGATTTGAACGTTCTTGTCGAACTCATAATGTGGATAAATCACAATATGCTAATCAGTTATCAGAAAATTTGAAAGGCGATTCTCTGACTAGTTTAAGCTTGGTAGAAGAGGCTGACAGAGATAATTATGATGTTATTAGAGCAGCCTTGATAAAAAAAAATCAATTGACAGAAGAAGGTTATCGTCTTTTGTTTAAGACAATGGTACCTGAAACAGGGGTAGAATTCTCAGAATGCATTGCAAAAGCACGTCTTACATTTACACGATGGATTGAGCTATCTGTTACGCACAAATAATTACTTTTTTCCAAAGTCTTTGTATGATCGTTTTTCGTATGTATGATCATTATTTGACTGAAATGCATGTTATATATATTTTATGGTCAAAGGGACAGAACCCGAAATATCGATACTGCTATTTTTTATGAGTTTACCTTCTCTTGTATAGAGACACGTTCGGTCTAGAATGTCTTGAACGAAGCGTGACCATATCTCCTTATTTGGTAGTATCAGTCAACTGTTGTAGATGTTTGAAACCTTTCTTAACGCTTCTGTTCATGTCCATAAAAGGCGCGACTGTGTAAGACTTTTATCTCGAATGTTCTTAGAATCGTCTTATTGTGAACAGCGACTCAGAGATTGTCACTCTGCGCATGTCTCGACTGGGTTGTCGTTTCTTGTTCCGCCCAGGTCGGGAGTTGAGAAATGGACTGATTAGCGAGCGGACGCGACTGCGTCTTGTGATTCTCTGAGGGAAATACAGCTACTCACGTGCAGACAGTAAACGGACGTATTGTATACATCTGATCTGCTAGCATCAGGAAGGAATAATTATTATTGTCTATGAACATTAAGGATCTGCAGCTGACCACGGTTGCAGAAGTTATATGTATTATTTATCAAGCTTCGCTATGATATTTGTTTTCCATACAACTATTGAGTATTGACTTCCACATGACTGTCAGTTAACACGAGTTTGAATGCTGCATTCGTTGTGCTATGCCGATGATAACATAAGTATCATGACTGTTTTGTGGCGTGCAATAAATGGTATAAACCTAAAGCGAAGTTACCATTTTTATGACTCTACACGTCATGTTGCCTGTGGTGTACCCTGAACTGTTCTACTGCAACACACACACCGCAACAATCTAAACCAGATAAGACACCCACATCTTGCATTGTAATACCTGGTGTCGATAGAGGTGGTAATTTGACGGCATCCTAAAGCCGCCCTTATCAATTCATGGTGGCCAATAGTTGGTTTATTCTGGTACCAACTCTCAAGGGGGTCAACAAACCCAGACATCATCAGCAGACTACAAGACAACATTGCAGTTGCTATTCATCACCTTTGATGAAATTTTTTGAAAGACGCAGCAGTACTGACAGTTGTTGATATTTTGAAACTACCCGGCGCTGCTCGGCGGTATTGAAGTTTGTCTACAAATAGAAGGACAAGTACCGAGCGAATGGATTTCCTGATCTGTTGAAAAGAAGGACAAGTGCCGTAACAACTGTTCCGGTCTCAGAATTACTGTTGCAGATTCAGAAGGTCAAGTTCAGAAGCTGTTTCCTGTCAGAAGCTGTTTCCTGTTAGAAGCTCATTTCCTTCGTCATGGCAGTTTACGAGAGCAGATATGGATCAACGTTGGATCATTGTCCTAAGAATGCTGATCACATCCTGTTCTGAACTGTGCTGACGTTGTGGATTCATAGAAGTTAAGTGGCCTGTTTTGTTTGTGAACTGTGCCCTTATGTTCTAACTGAGCCTTCTGTCTATCACATTTTTCGAACTCTTTATATGTTTACATGTTATATGTTATTTGGATTTGTATTTATATGTTTATATTTCTGCGGGTTTTCTCGGTTGGGCGGTGTCTTTCAGTAGATGATACCACGCCACAGAGGTTCTACTGTTAGCGTTTTCGTTAGGGACTGTGCGAATTTCCTACTGTGGAATTTGCTAGCGACAATCGTTGCTATATCTGTTTAGTTGTGACGAGTTGTGCTTTATTTTCGTTTTTTGTATATTTTTTTTTTTGTTTCTCTCTTTCTTTCTGTTTTTTAGTTTCGATTTCAATTGTTTGTATTTGTAGGTCTCCTCTTTTCTATTATTCAGTTCTTCACGTAAATTTTTGTGTATATACTGTAGCGTCATTTGTTTGTCATATCTTCGCATTCTGTCATCATATTCTTTTGTATGTTGAGCTATTTTGTTAGGTATATCCGCGCATCATAAGTCTGTGCATAGCATTGTATGATAATATAGTCGAGGATATTCAGCGGATTACGGACTCTGTAGATTATCATCAATTGTGTGGTAACACTCAGTTTATCTCATAACCATTTCATTCTTTACATAGTTTTTTCTCTATCATGTTTAGTTAATTACGATTTTACATTTCATGTGTTAATTGTTTTCTATACTTATCTTTTTTACTTTCTACCAACCGTATATGCGTACATATTTAGGAAATAACCGTATTTAGCCGTATTAATATAAAGACGCACCCGTGTGTTACCGGGGCCCGAAAGGGGAGCAAAGAATAGTAACACTGCACCCTACCACGCATGTCGTAAAAAGCGACTAAGGAGGGTATGGGCATGGGGCTGTTTACCCCATCCCGTAAAAACTTCGCACAGTGGGCTGATCACCTGCTTGCCAACCAATCTGATTACGGAAACAATGATAGATTGTTTGGTCTGTTTTTGTTCCACAAAGACGCCACTAGGCGTGGTGGAAACAGCGATAGATTGATCAATTTGTTGTTGCCCTAAGACGCCACTAGGCGTACTGGCCACATACTGCTTTGCCGGTTGATGGCTAAGGATGGAAGAAGAAGAAGAAGATCCGCGCATCATACGTGCGTTAGGAGCCTAGATTTTTCCGGCTCCAGGATTTAAAAAAAAAAATGTTTCATTTTTTTTTTCCCGGGAGGGTGCGGTAATGTTACGCACAAATAATTACTTTTTTCCAAAGTCTTTGTATGATCGTTTTTCGTATGTATGATCATTATTTGACTGAAATGCATGTTATATATATTTTATGGTCAAAGGGACAGAACCCGAAATATCGATACTGCTATTTTTTATGAGTTTACCTTCTCTTGTATAGAGACACGTTCGGTCTAGAATGTCTTGAACGAAGCGTGACCATATCTCCTTATTTGGTAGTATCAGTCAACTGTTGTAGATGTTTGAAACCTTTCTTAACGCTTCTGTTCATGTCCATAAAAGGCGCGACTGTGTAAGACTTTTATCTCGAATGTTCTTAGAATCGTCTTATTGTGAACAGCGACTCAGAGATTGTCACTCTGCGCATGTCTCGACAGAAAAAAACATATGAAGCACTTATGGACTTGTTGCTTAGAGACAAGATCATGTCTTGTGTAAATAAACCATTCCTTGAATTCCTACATGAGCGTAAACCCAAAACACTAAAACAAATGGAAGAATATTGTTGCCAATATGCCACTGCACACCCTGACGTAACTTTTGGCAACACTAAGATTAAGGAGAGTATGCCAGTTGCTTCAGCAATACCATACAATCCTAATTACTCACACAAATTTCAAGGAGCTCAAAATAGGTTTGATAAAAAGGGTAACTGGAATAATTATCAAAACCAAGGTAACCAATCATATCAGGGTTCTTCGTCGAAGAACTGGAGACGAGCTGACAGCCCTCGATACAGTGGTTGTCACAACTATAGACATTTCCGCAAGGGAAGTCATAATAGGAACTATCAAAGTTATCCAACATGGAGACAACAAAACCAAACTTACAGAGATTCTCATTATAATGAGCATAATAATTGTAACCATGAAAAATATGATTCAAACCCCAATAGGGGTTACAATAGAGCAAACAATAATAATTGCAGAGGCAATAATAATCGAGGTAGATCACAATACAAAAGACATAAATCACATTACCAGGCAAACGCTGCACAGCAAGAGTCCCATGAAGCCTGTAATCAGACTAATGATAATAAAGACTCTAATAATATGGCATGTTCTGCTTTTGATTTTGGGAGAGCATCTCAGTGCCCCCAATGCAAAACATTATTCGAACCAACTACGGTGTCTACTTTAAGTTGTGGCCACCCTCTTCCCGCTCTTCCTGCGTCAGTCGCGCATGATGGAAGAGGTTCTCTTGTCTTGCATAAAGGTCTAGTAAATGATACTCCAGTCTCAGTTCTTTTTGATTCTGGATGCACCACCATTGGTGTTAGGCAGTCACTCGTAGATCCTTCCCGTGCCACAGGCAAAGTAGTCAAATGTGTAACATTCGGCGGCACTTTGGAGAAGTACTCTACTGCTATCATTAAGATTGCTACTCCTTTCTTTACGGGAGATGTGCACGCATGTCTTCTGCCGAATCCGATCGCTGATCTTATCATCTGTCGTATTCACGGAGTCAAAGAAGGCACTCCGCAACAAATTGCTGTTTGGGAAAATCAAAATTTGCAAACTGCTAATGAGGTAGTCACTAGAGCTCAAGCTCTTAATATGCCTCAAACTTCATCTACTGAAGATAATGAAGCGCATAACCAAGATGATCCCTTGGTAATTTCTCGTGATTCATTTATAAAACAACAAGAAGATGATCCCTCTTTAAAGAAATTCTTCACTATTGCAACAAAAGGTGATCCAAATAAAGATACAAATCGTAAATCTTGGATTACAATGAAGAATGGCGTACTTGTACGTATGGTTCAAGACTCCACTAAGTCCATGCATTCTCAGATTATTGTACCCAAGAATATGAGAGTTAAAATTTTGCAGCACGCTCATGACTCTCAGTGTGCTGGACATATGGGTTTTTCCCGTACTAAGTCAAGAGTTCTTGCCGCTTTTTTTTGGCCTTTCAGAAACAAAGACATACGGATTTATTGTCGATCTTGCAAAGTATGTCAAGAAGTCAAATCTAAAGGTCCACGCTATGCTGCACCTATTCAGGCTGCAGATATTCCTATTCGGCCGTTTCAGAAAATGGCAATAGACATTATTGGTCCGTTTAAGATCAAGTCTGCCAGAGGACATTGATAAGGTGGAGTATGACTGGGTAAAGTGCCACCACGTTGATAAAGCTTTTGCTTCTCGCACCAGATTAGTATGGACTGATTTTTTTGTGTGGATATATCTCGTCCAGTCACAATGTTCTGTAAATGGGTCAGGTTACCGACTGTTGGAGCCCTGACAAGGTGTACTGTTAGGTGCGTATATTCTGGTGTAATGGGTGAGTGTAGATATCAATAATGACAAACGCGAATGGATGACAGTTCGACAGGTGCACAGGTCACTCACTCCAATCACAGGTGGAAGTCAAAGATGGCTGGACTACTGTGGTCGTTTCAGACTGTTTAATAGAACGCACACATAGGCAGTACGAGCATCGTTACAGGAACACAGGTCGACATAAATAGCATATAATGTTGATCAATGAAATGCACTATCACATAGGCATTCATGTTGCATAACAGTACAAATGGAATGTCGGTAGACAAGCACTCCGTAATAGCAATATATATCGTCTGACTTTACTGACAGCACGTCAGTTCATAAATAACGCTCAAGATGGTTCCTAGACCTAACCTCGTCTAGCGAAGAATCATATAGATAAAGTTCAGCACATATTTCTTTGATAATGATATCGAACCACTGGTAGTGGGTTCTCTTCTGTAGCAGTGATCTCTGGACTCATCAGGTGATAGTAAGGGGGCATCCCTGTTCTCTCCTCAATGATTGGAAAATATTAGATTCCAAAATGGCTTCTCCTCTCAGTGAGTTGTCGCTCACCCAGGATACAAACTATGAAGCACAATCAAAGCTGGTCATACATTATATGTCCTCATCGCTTTGTAGATTCTACCATATACAATTGCCTTCATCACATAATATGGTGCTGCTAGGTATGAATGTCATCTTCATCTGGTTAACATTCATTTAAACGTACAACCGTACGACTGTTCATCGAAACAATGCCTCAGGAAAAGTTCATAAGTAATGCGTCTTTACCTTGGTATCAGAAATACACTAGAATGTGATTCTGCCATTCCTTGGCAGTAAGAATAAACACTGGGGTGAATCATACATGATATATCTAAAGAGACTACCTCTTTCCCCATTAATATAGAGATCACTTTCTTGGCGACAGGCCGCTACAAACAACTCAGCACGCCATCACAGGGCGGAACCTTCTCACGTCTCTCAGCGACACATCCGCCGAACAACCTTTGACCCCAAGTTAGACACCGAAGATATAGTTCGACTTAGACATACAAAGATATAAAGATATAAGACATACTCGTCCTACATAGACAAGAACTACACATAGATTCGGGTCATAGATATTCTGAAGCAAGAACAATCTATTTCTAACCAAACAAAGAATAGATCGCTGTACCTAGATTTCTACGCTGAGTTCGATCTTCAGGAAAGATACAAGAACCGATAACTCACAGAATGAATACACATCGCCTAATCTGAGTTCTGTCCCTTTAGACCGAAAATCGTGAATTCAAAGATAAATATATTTTTATCAGACAAATAAATACATTTTTCATTTGTATGCGTATTTACAGTAATCTGTGCGCCACACAAAAGAATATGTGCGCAACAGACATCAGTTTATCTTAACGTGTGTTGACATGTGCACACGTTCGCCAGAGGCTATTCCTCTGAAGAGCATTTCTACTGCCGATATTGCAGACGCTCTTTGGCTCATATTTTCTGGGCTTTAAAATGAGAAAAACAAGAATTACGACATCAGAGTGTGAGCTTTTTTAAGAAAATATAGTCTAGTGATTGACGATGTAGAACTCAAGTAAAGTGCTCTTAATTCTCACTCAGTCTAGATCAAATATGAAACTAGTCAATATTTTGGCAGGGATGTCTTAAATAGGATAATTGATCAAAATCAGACCACTAGTTCTTGAACTGTTTTATGCAACACACAGACAGAAGATGGGTTTGGAGTCTACTTTGCGGTGTGTAAATACTTCGATTAATTGTTATCGGGGTTTTTGCACCGTTTTACACATCCCACTGAATGCATAAAAATTGTACGTAATTGGCGAGAATAATACGTGTGTACGTTGCTAGGTATGACTTGGACTAGACTATAACGGTAATCTGCTCTCTTCCATCGGACGAGGAAGATGTGTTATACGGTGTGGCATAGCCACTGCGGAATGTATGACATTGCCGCTTATAGATGTGAAGTCTGCTCTCAGGCGAGAAAGATGTGTATGTACTGTGTGCTGTGGCCACGTAGGATTATGTGGCCACTTTTTCGTATGTGTTTAAGTATTCATAGTGTGTTCATATACAAGGTAGGAAACCTTAAGATATGTGTTGTTGTACCACTTGTCGTTGAGACGAAATTCACCGTGGATATCGCAGTTCATTATTATATGCTCGTAGATGCATTTTTCTAGCAGTGTTTTCCAGACATAAGAAGTTTGCAGTTTGGCGCCAGTTTTATGACGTGTATTGTCTCCAATTGAATAGAATCACTGATTTGGATTCTTTATAAATGCAGACGGACACATATATGATGTATGGAATGTATGAACACTACTAAAGTAGCGAATTAATTAATCTGCTGTGATTCAGCATAGAGTTGGTCTTATGTTTGAGAACTGTAACGTAAACTACATAGCGTCTACGAGGATTTATTCGGGAACTGTATGTAATTGTTACGTTTGATATTTATTCAGCTATACAAGTCCCGCTAGAAATTTGAACACTGAAGATTAAATTGAACACTTTATAAAAAAAAAGCAGTCTTTAACAAGAATTAAATTTACATATAATTTAACAAAGAATATTATCCATGTCAACTCCAATTGTAAAAGGTACACACAATGTTTTATTGAAATAAAGTTATCAAGACAACTGCAAAGTGTTCGACTTCTCCAACATAATAAACCTCAATATATGGGAATGAAATAAGTAGATGTCGCAGTTTTCAAATACGAGCGCTCATAAAAAAGAAAATGGTAGTAGCGACACAAACGTACAATGCGAGCATTGATGTTAACAGTGTTCTTATTGAGGAGCAAAGAAAGCTCCACAGAGCTTCACCAAGCATGTCGTAAGACCGAGCAACGTGGGTTCTGCATAGGGCAAGCAATCAATAATTTAAAACAAAATTTCACTAAGGCCAATATCATGTGGCAGGTTGGCCACAGTAAACAGTTTCTCTGTTTCATGACCGATAATGTCCCCAGTATTACTTCCCTTGACGTGATACGTTGATTTTGTAGACATTACAAATGATTGATCGGTGTAACGATGACATGAACTAACCCCAAGGCGTGTAGTGGTTTCTATCTTTAATATGAACTTATGTACACGGGTTTGGTATAAAGAAACAACATACATCTCTGCAGGGAATACATCTCATCCTGCTCTATGAATATAAATCTCATGTAACAGTGTCATATATCATTGGTCATGAAATTCGTAACTGCCGCTTCTACGTCTTTGCTCTCTGTTATGGTATTCAGTTTTCGATACAGTCTATTGTTCCCTAACGCAGCTAATTCAGGTTATTTATTTACATAAACTGGACTACCTCCAGGGTCTGGCGCTTTTGTCCTGACCACACTGTCTACTTAGAGTTAACTGAATAATGTCTTCCTATAAATGTCACTGGCCCAACAACACGTGACCTTATCTCCTCACGACTGAAAAGAAAGTGAGGGCTAAATATGATACATAAGAATCTAAATAAAAATAAATATAAAAACTGGGTACTTCCCTAAAGGCGGCTAAAACCCAGCACGTCTGCCTAAGGGAGAACGCGCCACAAGCACATGAAATGGCCGCCACTTCCGGATGTAAACAGTAGATACTAAGAAGCGGAGAAACGAAACTGAACAAGAAACTACCCAAATGTGATAATAATGAGTACTAGAGATAGAAGAGGACAGAATGATTTGAAAATAAATAAGTTATTAAATAGAAACATAAGAAATAACAAATTGATTAATTTAAAACAATGGAAAGGGTGATTGGCGAAGAAATAGAATAGGCGTGGAAAGGATCACCTCAGACAAAGAAGTGTAGGGTGTTAAGACCGCCTTGTTGGAGATACGATGGATGAGACTTTGTTCAAGCTGGACTCTGCTGGCAGTATCAGAGAAGCAGGATCTGATCGCAGTGACCTGGATGTCAATGGGACCCTGGTGGTCAGAACAATTGAAGTGAATGGCCACTGGTGTGGATTTTTGCTGGGAGATGTCTGATCGAATCCACTACAATCTCTCCCAGGTGCCTACCGGTTGTGTCTCTGTCTTAATTATTCAGGTAACCGTTTCCCACTTTGTGCGAACATTCCCTGCTGCTAATCCCCTACTCAATATAAGTCTGGTTACCTCTCTTCGCTCATAAACTACCACAAACAATACAAAAACAACTAAATAGTCAGGTGCAGCTTACCTGTAAAATGTTCTCAACTTCAGGTGTAAACTGATGCTCTTTAAAGAGCGAACAACTGACAGAAAGAAGAGGAAATTGACGGGTAATGTCTGAAGATTGAGAAATATGTTTTGGTCATAGATGGCAGGACTTGGAGAGAAAGATCGAGAAGGCAAGTACATATCTACAAAGTGATTGAATAAACACTCATTCTCTTCTGTTTAAATGTTTGTATCCTGACTTGTATCTTTCGGATATAAATAAAATAAATGCCAAAAACAAGGAACAATAACTGCCATGTGACAGATACGTTTTATTTTGTTTATGTTTTAATTCCCAGAAACAAAATAAATAGTCTAAAAACAGACGACGCAAGAAACAGCAAAAGTTACAGCCCCTTATTCTTTCAAGTGTTGAATAGGTCGAATAATGTTAATGTCACATGCCGTTTTAATATAATATAATTGTACTTAATTGTCTTTATTTTAACCTTGATTTCACGTAAATTAGTTAGATAGAAGTGAAGGAATAACAATTTAAAAACGTTTCCATCACCCTGTAGAGAAATACGGATACGTCATTTGAAAGTTTTCGTAAATATATACTATTGTGAAAGAATTATAAACCAAATCTAGGAGAAGAAACCAGGTTTAATTACACAGGACGTAAGATCAATAACTTAGGGAGTGGGGATATCGGGGTATTAGAGCAAAGTTAGATCTCCGCCGCGATCCACAAAAATTAAGAAACAGAAGTAGATAAATGGATCAATAGGTAAATAAATAAATGGACACATGGCTCAATAATTCAAACCTGACTTGTGAGGTCACAAATAGGAGACTTGACGTGATGTCACCAACGTATACCACTAACGCTTTTTTCATATTTACACATAAATACAGGTTAACGTTTGCTAAGCGCTTTTGAAAAAACACTCATATTTAATCACAAGGGTGTTGAGTTCCCAGCATTAACGTGTATTACTATGCTACTATGTGATCTCTCTCGATTTCTCATCTAGCGTTCTCGTTACACATGGTTAGATCTGAGTTAAACATTATTCATAGATCCTAACTGTTGTTGCCAATGGTTCCCTTCCCCCCCCCCCCCCCCCCCCCCCCCCCCCCTTCCCCCCCCCCCCCCCCAATCACTGGGAACAAGATAGCTGATTGCTTTGTCTAGAGTTGCAAATAAAATAGAGAAATTCGGCCACCTATTGCCCTGTAGCTGACATCACCGGTGTCAATGCCTTGTCGAGGTATGGCGGCTTGCGTACCCTGATTACCCCCAGAGCTATGCCAGCTGGAGTTTTACTCCTGGAAGGTTCTACCAAGCTGGACAGGTTTGCGCGGGCAGGGGTCAGACTAAAGCAGACACCCTGGTCCTCCAGGTTGGGGGTTTTAGCATAGGGCTGACACCCCTGTCTGTGTAAAAAGAAATGAAGTTACGGAAACGACAACAAATGAACAAACTTTGCTGCAGGACGGACATCCGGAGTCTGAGGCTCGTATGACTGAGTGGTGAAAGCCGAAAGGAAGCCACTGACACGAAAACGGACGTCCTTACTGCAAAACGTGAAACAAGAATAGGATTTTGGAATGTCAGGACAATGAATGAGGCGGGTAAACTAAAACAGGTCACAGCAGAAATGAGAAACTATAGAATAAACATTCTAGGGATAAGCGAGAGCAGATGGACAGGGGCAGGAAAAGTTAAAACAGCAACAGGAGAAACAGTACTTTACTCTGGCAGTGAGGATGGACAGCACAATGAAGGATTAGCCATTATTCTACAAAAAGGAATAGAAAGGACATTACTGGAATGGAAACCCATCAACAACAGACTGATAAGAATAAGATTGAGAGAGAGATTCACCAACAATACAATAATACAACGCTACGCACCAACGAATGACAGCGATGATGAGGTCAAAGATGAATTCTATCAACAACTACAGAAAGAAATAGAAGACACACCTAGATATGATCTTATCGTAGAAATGGGAGACCTCAATGCGAAAGTTGGAACACACAATACATATAATGAAAGAGCAATGGGGAAATGCGGCAGCGGAACAGCAAACGAAAATAGGGATAAATTAATAAGTTTCTGAAGCATTAACAACCTGGTCATTGGAGGAACACTTTTCCCACACAAAGAAATTCACAAATTAACATGGGAATCACCAAATGGTCGGGACAGAAACCAGATAGACCACATTATGATTAACGGTAGATGGAGACATGCATTTCAAGATGTGAAGGTAAGAAGAAGTGCAGATGTGGGAAGTGATCACCATTTAGTAGTAGCAATACTGAAAGTGAAACTAAGAACGGCTGGACCAACTATAACTACACAGAAAAGGTTTGACATCAGCAAATTGAAGGACCCCCTTACCAGAAAAGCTTTTGCGGCTGACATAAAGAAACGATATCAATTTGCCAAAAGTCAGGAAAAGACATTGACTGATGATATAGACCAGAAATTCAACACCATTTCAACAATATATAAGGAAAGCAGCAAATCATGCTTGGGATTCCAGGGAAGGAAGAAGCAAGACTGGATTACACCAGAAACATTAAACACCATAACGATGAGAAAGGAAATGAAAAGAAAGAAAACAGAAGCGAAGTCCCCAAGGTTAAAGCAACTATATAGCGAACAGTACAGTCAGCTGGACAAGAAAGTTAAACAAACCCGAGCAAACAAAAGGAATTTCCTAGACGATCTTGCAAGACAGGCAGAAGAGGCAGCACTGAGAAATGAACAAAGCACAGTATACAAAATAACTAAAATCATCAGCGGAAAACGAGGTGCAAACAATATTACATTAGTAAGAGATAAGCAAGGAGATCTCATCACAACAGCAGAGGGACAGGAAACAAGATGGTCAGAGCATTTCAGAGAAACTCTGAACAAGGAGCCACCAGAGATACAATTGAATGTTCCTGAGGCTGAAAATGATCTAGATGTTAATACAGACATTCCACGAAAAGAAGAAATCATCACAGCAATCAAAGGGTTAAAGAATGGAAAAGCTCCTGGCCATGATAACTTAAATGCAGAGCTATTTAAGACAGGCCCTGAGCTAGCAGCAGAACTATTAGAACCACTATTTGCACAAGTCTGGAAAACAGGGACAACACCAACGGAGTGGAACAAAGGAATAATTGTCAAATTGCCCAAGAAGGGAGATCTTGCAGACTGCAGTAATTGGAGAGGAATAACTCTTCTCTCAGTTCCCAACAAAATACTAGGCAGGATAATTATACAGAGAATTTCAAAAGCAGTAGACCACAAACTGAGGAAAGAACAAGCAGGTTTTAGAAAGGACAGAAGATGTATAGATCATATATTTACCCTCAGGAACATTATAGAGCAGTGCTCAGAATGGCAAAGACAGCTGTACATTAATTTCGTTGATTTTGAAAAGGCTTTTGGCAGTATACATAGGGACAGTTTATGGAAAATACTGAGGGCTTATGGAATTCCAAGCTGCATAGTGTCAATCATAAAAAGCCTCTATGCCAACGTTACGTGTAGCGTTGGGCAGAGCTACCTAACCTTTGAGGTGAAGACAGGAGTACGTCAGGGATGCGCCTTATCAACCACTCTATTTTTGACAGTCATAGACTCGGTGATGCGCCAGACAACAGAGGGCAGTCCAAGAGGAATAAGATGGACTACATTTTCTACATTGGAAGATCTGGAATATGCAGATGACATTGCACTACTAGCACATTCACATCAACACATCCAGTGAAAAACGGATAGACTTAATAAGTATAGCCAGCAGGTGGGCTTGAACATCAATCTAAAGAAGACAGAGGTCATGACGCTCATTGTGAGCAACCCCTGAGCCCATATCAGTATGGAATCAGCAACTGGAACAGACAGACACCTTCACATACCTAGGATGCATAGTAACACCAGACGGCGGAGCAAGCAAAGACATCAACAACAGAATGAACAAAGCAAGAACAGCCTTTTTTAGCCTAAACAACATCTGGAAGTCCTTTCAGTACAGCACAAGCACAAAATTAAGATTATATCAGAGCTGTGTGCTTTCTGTGCTTCTCTATGGTGCGGAATGCTGGAGAGTTACAGAGAAGAAAATGTCGAAATTGTCCTCTTTTCACACAACATGCCTAAGAAAAATTCTCCGAATCTTTTGGCCGAATACCATCACCAACCAAGATCTGCTTACTCGGAGCAAGCAAGAGGACATGCACACCATCATAGCTGGCAGACGCTGGGGCTGGGTTGGCCATGTCTTTAGAAGAGACCCCGATGCCATCACAAGAACAGCGATGCTATAGATCCCTGAAGGAAAACGAAAGAGAGGCCGACCAAAAAAACAACTTGGCGGAGGACTGTGGAGGCTGAGATGCAAAGAATGAACCAGAGTTGGGGCACTGTACGAAGGATGGCCACCGACCGAAGTGGAATCAATTTGTTGTTGCCCTACAAGACGCCACCAGGCGTGATGGCCACTGACTGCTTTGACGGTCGGCGAATAAGGATCGAAGAAGAATAAGATTGCCCTGTAGACAGGTCAAAACAATTATCCACAAACCAATACAACCACCAATGGAAGAAAGAAAGGGATGTCGAAAATAGATCCCACCCACTCTTCCAGCTTCATATGCACAAGCAGACTTTCGCTCAGGCACCTTAGAACCTGTCACTGTAGATTACTAGACTGCCTCCATCGTTTCATGATACCTCATACAAAAATATGCAATTGCGGAAGCAAAATCCAGATCCCTGAACACATTCTTCAAAAATGCCCAGTTTACAATGACCTGACCAGAGGGGACTGAGCTGAGGCAGAGGCTGTGGGGCTACTGAATGAGCATGGAAAAAAGAATGTCGACTTTCCACCAACAACAGGCTTGCAGATTTAACATAAATCACAAACTGACCGCAGAAGACCCCAAAACAATCGTCTGTTTAATGCAGTTCATATTTTAAAACTCGTAGAATGACTTCAGCTACTATTTAAACAACTATTTTGAGTTGTTAAGCAGCACATCTGCGTGTTTTGATGTTATTCTCACAATTTGTGTGACGATTCGCGTGTTTGCGTTTTTTCGTTGTTATTGCTATAGAAATATGTCCCGCTTTATATTTACATTTTCTAAATCTCCTAAGCGAATAATTGTGCCAAACTACTTAGAAACATTGCTGACATTGACGATGATTGTTTGGTAGTCACAGTTTGTTGTCAAAATACGGAATCGGTGCAGACAAGCTAGACACATTAGATTTAGTTGATGAGTTGGCGTAGTTCTGGCCGATCGAAAAGCAACAAAACTAGACATACAGTAACATCTAATCACTAGTCCTAGGTTTTTTTGATTAGACGAAGCTAGGGATTCTATTAAAACATTAAACAAATGTGAAAAGTTTTTATATGATGTTATTCTTCTGTATGTGTTTAAAATTACGTAATGCAATATTGCATAATTTATTTTATTCTTATAATGGACCACAGTAAAAACTGGTGTGAATAACACTAAATGTACTAACTGTGGCCATAATTAATGTTTTTTTAACTTCGTAAATGGATTACCTTGATGTTTGAAGACTTAAAAAAAAGTGTTATTGTATACAACAGTAATTTTTCTTTGGTAAGATTGTATTCTACAGTTAACTTTTTAGTGTTTTTCAATTTTATATGCAAAATGTTTTAAGTATACCGAACACACGTGTGTTAGTACTACCAAAGAAACGATATATTACAATTCTCTATCTATTTCCCTACAGTTTGGTACATAATAAGTACATGTTCACAGAAAAGATTAACATAAAATTTACACTAAAAGATAGCACACTTCACCGTTTAGAATTCTTCAAAAAATAATTACGGCACAGGGTGGAAAATAATTACGGAGTCAAAGAGTTAAATTCCATTTCTGCTGGTTGTTGTTGACGTAACTCAGTACACGGCAAGTAAGAAGATAAATAGTGTGATTATGCGTCCCTGATGCACTCCATATCTTATGTGAAAGAAATTGTCCATATATTCTTCATTATTATATGCTGTTGAAAAATGGACAATGAACAAATAATTAGAAGAAATAATTGAGGCATTTGAGATATTGATATATAGAAGAACTTGACAAATAAAGAGGTCCTCGAAAACCTAGGAATAAAAAGAGAATTATGAAGTAGATCAAAATTAGACAGCTAAAATATTTTGGTCATGTACAATGACATAAAACTTTACTGAAGACCAAAAATGGAAAGACGGCAGAGTTGAAGGTAATCGTGCAAGACGAAGACAGCGCTATACGTGGGAAGATAACATCAAGAGATGGACAAGCAAGAGTTTATCAGAGTGCACCATCAAGACAAGAGATAGGCAAGAGTTTATCAGAGTGCACCATCAAGACAAGAGACAGAAGACGTTCGAGACCTATTGCAGCCGATCTTCGTTGTGAAGACGGCAGCTGGTGATGATCCGGCCGATGTTATCTGGAGAAACATCCATTCAAGATCAGAATTTGGTCAAGTAATTTACAAAAATCTTCCGTGTGTGACTGGGGACCGAAAGGGGAGCAATGAATAATAATGACTTAACCCACCACGCAATCGTGAATGACGAGTAGGAAAGGTTGAATTATGGAGCTCGCTTCTTCATCTTGTAAATACTGCACGCCACAAAAACATTACCAAGTATGGACAAGTTAACGTGTAAAACAAATTGTAACAGAAACAACCGCTGCAAAAGTTTGTGCTTTGGCGTAGATTTCCTCAATGCGGACGTCTGTAGTGGTGACTCCGTGCGCCATAGAGAGAGATTATGATGAGGATGATGATGGTGAGGATGATGATGTTTGTGATGGTGGTGATAATGATGGCGATAATGATGACGACTGATGAGAATTGATGACGATGAGGGAGATTATGATAAAGATGGTGATGATGATGATGTTTGTGATGGTGGTGATGATGATGGCGATAATGATGATGAATGACGACTGATGAGAATTGATGACGATGAGGATGATGATGGTGATAATGATGACGTTTGTGATGGTGGTGATGATGATTACGATAATGATGATGAATGACGACTGATGAGAATTGATGACGATGAATGACAATTGATGAGGATTGATGATGATGACAAGAACAGAGTCAACGTTAAATAAGTAACGTCACAAAGTGGCTTTAATCAGAGTCTGTCTGAGTACAGAGACAAGACACCAGTTTTGAGGAAAGTCTGAGAAGATAGCTGTTGTAGTCATTCTTCATGGGGGTTGCTGCGTGACTACTGAATCGTGCTGATTTCGCGAATATAAATAATCTTGATGCAGTAAGATGAAAACTCAACGTAGGCACATCAACAAGTGCGAATACTGTGGTAGTCAAACTCGTTACTTGAAATGGTTACATCGTTTATTGACATCACATCATACAGGACGAGACATTCAACGTTGACGGTTAATAGGTAATTCAACATGATGATAGTGGACGTATGTCCTCAATAAAAATCCACATAAATAGTCTCAGAAGAATCCTCAAGCAAATTCTGACTGGGTCTCTGAGTTAATACATCAATAGTCATAAGAGTCATGAAGTAGTTAATTACAAGGTTATACAGATAACGGTTGACCTTTCTCAAGGGTAGGAGATTCTCATATACTTTGGAGTATCTAAGATCTCGATCTTGATTATGTTCTTTGACCAAATGTCCTCATTAACTATTCATAGTCGAACATAGGTACTGGTTCCTACTAAATAATTCTAGGCATATAAAGTTACTTAGTTATTGATACTTGAGTCACCTCTTGAATTAGCCGTGACTGACACAACGGCTTCCCAATAATATAAATACAACGAAGATCCACGGTATTTACCGACAATCCTTTTGATAGGCATATACAGGCCTATAATAAAATATATTCAGCGGTGAATCCATTTCGGTACAGGCTAGTTACCTGTCATCGACTAGATACTCACGACTTTGAAGAACGAACATTATTATTATAATAATAACATACTTGGTTCTTCCAACGAATCGACACTTACGTGGACGACTACCGGCTACGACTGCTAATCCGCAGGGCCGGGTCTAAACATAATACTTTTCCCCAATACCCGGGGTTAAAATCCCAAAGATCCTAGGACTCATCTTGGGTTACCAGCTTGTACCATCCAAGCTATGACGTCGACCGACTTTTGTTGACAACCAGCGCGTTACTTTAAAATTCCCCAAAAATGTGCGTTCTCGTGCACCATAAACCTAATATACCAACGTATCTCAATTGGTGCGTACACTTGTAACAAAGACAGAACCTGAGACTGTCTATATATGTTAAAGTCTGTTAGGACTTAAAAAGGACGTAACAATAGATTAAGATGAGAATTACAGTGAATGTGGAAGGATGAGTCTACAGTGGTGTACCCATATCTGAAAGAGCTAAAGGGGGCGTGGGTTGCATTGTGGCCCAAAATCAAAAAGATAGTATCAAGGGATGGAACTTTGTCTCGGAGCGCATTATGGTTGTAAAACTAAAAGAAGGAGAAACCATAGTCAACCTGGTCATAGTGTATGGGCCAAATGAGGATGAGAGAGCAGAGGTCAAGGAGGAATTCTTCGAGCTGCTTCAAAAGACAGTGGATGACTGCCTAGATGAAGTTATCATGCTCGGAGATTTTAATGCCAGAGTTGGAAATGACCATGCTAGATGGGGTGGAGTTATCGGAAGATATGGAGAAGATACTCTCAATGGCAATGGAAAGCGACTCCTTAGATTCTGCAGTGAGCAGAATCTGATCATTACAAACACAAAGTTCCCCTATAAGCGCATACATGCATACACTAGATGTGAACCAACCAAGAATGAGAAGTCAGTGATCGACTACGCCATTGTTCGGAGAAGCTCATTCACATATGTCCGAGATGCAAGAGTCTGGAGGGGGCCAGAGATTGGAAGTGATCACTACCTGCTAACAATCAAACGAACAACTAAAAGAGTTGCTCAGCCTAGGAACTGTCCAACATCACGCAAGAAACTAAGTAAACGAGCAGGAGAAATGAGCATTAGGACCTACAAGCTGAGAGAGCCAGAAATTAAGACCAGATATCAGGGGCTTATTGCTGCAGCAGTGAGCAACACAGAAGAACGACCTGATGACTTGGAAACCCTTACTTACTTAGTCGTTCCCCTTCTACCGTGAGGTGTAGAGGTTTGGAAGAGAGAGCGCCAGACCATTCTATCAGCTGTCTTCTTCCTGGCCTGGTTCCATTCTAGTCCTCGGTCCTTCAAAGATTGTCTAATGTTGTCCTCCCAGCGGACTCTGGGTCGTCCTGGAGGTCTGGATCCCTGGCTCTTTGTTTCCCATGCTTGTTGTGGTAGCCGATCTTCTCCCATTCTGCAGACATGGCCAAACCATCTTAGTTGGGACTGTTCTATTTGGGTCTGCAGCGGGTGGGATTTTAGGCCTTGACGGATCGTCTGGTTGCGGACTATGTCTCTTCTTGTTACTTCAACCACTTTCCTCAGATACCTCATTTCCGAGGTTTGGATCTGGCTTTTGTGGGTTGTAGTCATTGCCCATGACTCGCATCCATATGACAAGACTGGGACATAGGTGGAGCGACTTGGAAACCCTCTGGAATAAATTCAAGGATATCATAAAGACAGCTGCTGCAGAAGCATGCGGTGAAGTCCGACTTGGGAACCAGAGAAAGAGGACACCTTGGTGGACAGAAGAAGTCAAAGAGAAAATAAGAGAGAAGAAAATGGCATGGAAACAATACTTAGGAGCTAAAAACACAACATGACAAATGGAAAAATATAGAGAATATGTGACACTCAGAACAGAAGCAAAGAACAAAGTGCTAGCAGCAAAACAGAAGTCCTGGGAAGAATTTGGAGAAAAGCTAGAAAAAGATGCACAAGAAAACCAGAAATTGTTCTATAAGACCCTAAAGAACATGAGGAAAGAAAAACAATGCCCTCTTAAATTTATAAAGGACAAGCAAGGCAAATTGCTTACTGCCCCGAAGGAAGTAATGGAAAGATGGAAAGAATATTTCTCAGAACTCCTTAATGGTGAGCAAGATCAAGCATCAGAAATGATAACCACTAGCACAGAAGATGAAACAAATGGTGATGAAGATGACATAAAGATTGAAGAACTGAAGGCAGCACTGGAGAAAATCAAGATGGGCAAAGCAGCAGGGCATGATGGTATAACACCAGAAATGGTTAAGTACATGGGAGCATCAGGCGACCTATTACTCTTAAGGGTCCTACAGGCAGCATGGTGCAACAAGACCATACCAAAGGATTGGGAGATTACCATCATAACATCAATTTTCAAAAAGGGTGACAATCGACAGTGTGGAAACCATAGAGGCATATCCCTTCTCAGTGTCCCTGGTAAAATCTACTCTAGAATCCTAGAGCAGAGACTCCGACGCCTAGCTGAGCCACAATTGGATGAGGTCCAGTGCGGATTCCGAGCAAACCGAAGTATTCAAGGCCAAATCTTCACACTCAGCTGAGTGAAAAGGCCCTTGAGTATAAGAGTGAGATCCATCTTTGTTTCATAGATCTGGAAAAGGCGTTTGACAGGGTCCCCTGGAGCAAACTTTGGGACTGTTTGGCAAGGAAGAATATTCCAGCACCTCTGATTCATGCTATACAGAGCTTCTACAAGTCATGCAGAAATTATGTGAGGACAGCAAACCATAAGTCAGAAGAGTTCAGGACCACCACTGGTGTAGGACAAGGTGATATCCTATCACCTTACCTCTTCATACTCCTTATGGACGATGTCATCAAGGCATGTAAAGAGAGAACAAGAAAGTATTCAGTGGGGTACTGAAAGATGAGACAGGTCTATATTTCGGAGCTGGCATTTGCTGATGATGTTGCCCTGATTGCTAAATCAGAGGCACATCTCCAATCCAACCTGCAAGTCTGGAAGGAAGAGCTGGAGAAGAGAGGGATGGTCATAAGCAGCTCTAAAACAAAATCCATGGTGATATCACGAGAAGAAAGAAGACATCAGATTAAGCTGGGAGAACAGGTCCTGGAGCAGGTCAACCACTTTAAATACCTCGGAGCTATTATAGACCGAAAGGGAGGCATCAAAGAAGAGTTGGCCACTCGAAAAGCAGCAGCTGAGACTTTTTCAGGCCATAAATCGAGGATTCCTCAGCAAGAGAGAGGTTGGTAAGAAAACGAAGATGGCTGTATACCGCTCCACCTATGTCCCAGTCTTGACATATGGATGCGAGTCATGGGCAATGACTACAACCCATAAAAGCCAGATCCAAACCTCAGAAATGAGGTATCTGAGGAAGGTGGTTGAAGTAACAAGAAAAAACATGGTACGCAACCAGACGATACGACAAGGCCTTAAATCCTACCCCCTGCAGACCCAAGTAGAACAGTCCCAATTAAGATGGTTTGGCCATGTCTGCAGAATGGGAGAAGATCGGATACCACGACAGGCATGGGAAACAAAGAGTTAAGGATCCACACCCCGAGGACGACCCAGAGTCCGCTGGGAGGACAACATTAGACAATCTTTGAAGGACCGAGGACTAGAATGGAACCAGGCCAGGAGGAAGACAGCCGAAAGGATAGTCTGGCGCTCTCTCTTCCAAACCTCTACACCTCACGGTAGAAGGGGAACGACTGTCGTAGATTTTCGATAGGAGAATTAAGACTAGGTTTGGTCCCTTCTGAATAGGTTTGAATAGGTGATAGACTCAGTGAGAGTTAGTGTAAGGTAATAGATGATAGATTTTGATATAGTGGCTGTCTCTGAAAGCGAAAAGAATTCTTCTCTCTCTCACCTATCTTCTACAACAGTTGTTACAGCGTCAGACAGACTACACCAATATACATATTACGTATATTTCTATCACTCACAGGCACGCACATACACGTGACGACAGGTAAACACACAGACGTGGGAAAACTATAACAATGATATATATATATATTATCTAGAACGAGCTGACCAAACACGATTATTAAGTTCAAGAGAGATTTAATATCAGGAAAAATCGGCTCACAACATCAAAGAAAGTACATCAAGGAAAATACATATACACATAGTCATAAAAATTCAAGGAAATGTTGCAAGGATGTTAGCCCCGTTATAGTGTTAACTCTAGGTTTAGCCCGGCCCCGTTAAGAGAACAGATGATGGCGCCCGAGTCACAGATACGTAGGGGTTGAGTCTAAGAGTTTTCTATGTTTTATCTCGTAATTATATGCACAGAGTTTGAAAAAAAAAAATCTGATTTAACCTAAGACAAAAACACAAGAACTCTAGCCTTAGCAACAAATTATGCAGATTGAAAAAAAAATTAGGACAGCAACAGGGTGTCAAAGATATAATAGGGAAAAATATCACTCAAACCAGTGTACACTCATTCATTCCGCCATGGCCTCTCATACATGTACTCACGACTTTGCTCGCTGCCTCTTGGAACACACTGATTTTAGATCTTCACACAGACTCAAAAAAATGCAGTCTTCTGCCAAGAAGTCCCCCGTTCCAAAAGACGTATTTAACTCGGAGTCTCCGGGAACGACTACTTGGGTGTGCAAATTTGTTCAAATGTCTGATTAAGTCACCTAAAATTATTCCAGGCGCGGGAGTTAGCAGAGCACAGTGTCAATAGCGTAGGTTTCTAGAAATGATGAATGTCAGGTCGGTGCCTTCCCTCAGTATAGGATTCACTTTAGTCACACCACAGATTTGTCCACAAAAATATATATATATATATAGTCGGGAAATGTTAGTTAATACTTGAAGTATTTCGCGCCACCAGGCAGAAAAATTACGTAGAGTTTTCTAGAAGAAATTGAGATCTGGCTCCAAGGTCCAGTATTTATCATTACAGTCTTTGAAAACCCGTTATTGGGATATAGTATTTCTGGCTAACTCGGGTTGCATATGCACTGTTTAGACCAGTGGTACTTAAGAAACCCACGTGGTTCAAAATAAGGACTGTCTATTTCTTCACAAGTATGGAAACTACTACTAGGTGCTGGTAAAGTTAGGGTCACCCCAAAACTTTCACTGTGTGGAGGAAAAATAACACATATAATATAATAAACAGAATCTGTACTGGTTATAACTTACATTTAAACTTGCAAGCAGAGAGCTTTGCTTATCATTTAAACTTCCCGTGACGTAAGTTATATTTAAAAATCAGCAATCCTCATGAATTAGGAACACGTGCGTATTCCGTCACCATTCATGAGGCTCGATTCTAGAGTTTATACGTTAGTTTAGAAAAATACACTCGACTGAGTATTAGCGGTTAAATTAAATTCATAAATAGCTACAATTGCCGTTATAAGCTAGAAATTTTAATTTTATTCTGCTTTCCACTGAATGCTTCCCTAGAAAATATAATAGCCTACCACTTTATTTCTCTTCTGCGCTAAAGAAATAGATTAAAATGAATTAAGCGATTAAACACTTTAACACTCACAAAATCTATATATCTATCATATTAATTACCTCAACCACAGAATTACAGGTAGTCGCACAACTTAAGAATAAAAATGCTGAAAATATTTCTGGAAGTCTAGAAGTTCGACAAATTGCCGAAACAAACTGAGATCTTCGCTAACAGCTATTCTGTTTACGAGCAACCTATCTACTGTGAGTCTATGAGCGAAAAAGAAATTAAAGTTTCAAACTTGGCCAATATCTTTAAAATCGGACACAGGATCCTAATCTTATTTCGCCAAGCGAAATAGTCTCCCCTGTCCGTATAACACCTTCGTCCGCTTATCGCGTGACGTAACAGCCATCAGTGGCCGAGGGCTTGCATGAGTTGCAAATCTCAGACCACCGTCTGCAGTGCGGAGTGGATTTTCACGCTAAGCCGGGTTTTTCCTGACGAAAAACCTCATGCGTTTACTGAAATGCAGACTCGCTGTCTACTTTCCATGTCCCTCGGGTGAATTTTCACGCCCCAGGCCAGAGACCCTCAGACGAATGTCTAGCGAATGCTGTAAATTCACGCCTATCGTCCGACCAGCGCGACTGACATGTACGCAATACCACCCAGGTGCGATTCTCAGTTTTAGAGAAAGGAAAACAGGTAAAGTTTGCGAATTATATGAAAATAATATTCGCAAAACGAATGGATGAAAAATATACAGGAAAAATGAAATACAGAGATAATAAAAGAGAGAAATCGGGTGAAAGAATAGGAAGAAGATGTAGGAAATTAAATGAATATAAACCCTACGTGACAGAGCCTCCCCCCTTTAAGATATGGAAGCACTCCATGTCTACGTTATGGAGTTTAATTTCCTATAACCGTAGCTTCGGGGTGTCTGTCCTCTTCCCTCTCCTCTTCCCCCTCCATCTCTGTCCAATTCCTACTCAAGTCCACTCCTCAAAGTTTCCTTCCCCTGGAATGTCTCATATGCGCGCTTGAAAGAGCGTCGCCGCTTCTGACATTTTTGAAAGATTTCCTGTGATAGCGGTGGAATATCCCTGCCACTATCGTCATCTTCGTCAGTTTTGGCGATCGTCAGGAGATGGTCGGAGGTTGGCACTGGTTTTTCCAAGTATCTCTTTAAGAGATTTAAATGGAAAACCTTCTCCTTTCCTTCAATAGAGATCTGGTAGTTAGCCTTAGAAATCTTTTTCAGGACGGTAAACGGCCCTTGCCATCCGATCTTCAGTTGGTTGTTCTCGGTAGGGAGCAACACCAAAACTTTCTCTCCTGCTTCCAGTTCTCTCTCTTCCGCGACTTTCCTGTATCGGTTAGCGTGCTTGGTGCGTGCTCGCTTAAAGTTAGTCGTTGCTAGGTCCCACCCTAGTTTCAACCGTTCCTTTAAAACCGACACATATTTACTGGCTGAGACAACTGTCTCATCAGCCTTCTCGTCTGTCAGAGACTGAAGTAAGGCTTCAAGCGGGCCCTTAATGGGTCTGCCGAATAAGAGTGTAGCTGGCGGAAATCCTGTGGAAGTATGAGGAGATTCTCTGTAGCCAAATAATGCTGCAGGAATACAGAGATCAAAATCTTCAGGTTTCACTTGTGCCAGCTTACTTAGCATCATGGTGAGGTTTCCATTAGCACGTTCCACGAGCCCATTTCCGGCCGGAGTATATGGCTTAGTGTGGATGTGCTGGGTCCTCAAGATCTTAACGATCTCATCCATCAACAGGTTTCGGTATGGAGATCCATTATCCGTCAACACTTGCTGAGGGAATCCCAACCGAGTGAAAATCTGCACGAGGGCTTCTGCGACATGCTTGGCATCTGCGCATGTTAGCGGGATAGCTTCTGCCCATAAAGTGCATGTATCGACTAAGGTCAGGATGAACCTGTTCCTTCTTTTAGTCCTTTCGAAAGGCCCTAAAATGTCGATCACAACCCGTTCGAATGGTGTTCCCATTATTGGCATTTCACCCATGTGGACTGGGGGTGCTCGTTGCTTGGGTGGTACACGTTGGCACTGGGCACAGGATTTGACGTACCTGATAATATCAGTATTCACTCCTGGCCACCAATAATGAGTGGTTATACGTTGGTTTGTGGCGTTCTGTCCCATATGTCCGCTAAAGGGAAGAGAGTGCCCCATTTCTAGGATTTGGCTTCTGTACTGTTTCGGTACTAGGAGCTGGTTGTAACCTTGGTCAGGCTTGCCCGTTCTCCGATAAAGTACGCCATCCTCAGAAAAAATGTCCCCGTGCTGTTTGGGTTCCTTAGCAATGGGCAGTTTCCTAAAGCAGGGTGCCAAGGTAGGGTCCTTGTATTGCGCTTCTTTAAGTTCCATGGGTAACAAATTAGGCGCAGGCTCCCGTTCCTTCTTGGTTTGCCCTCTTATAGTTACTGCTGCCACAATCGGCTCTTCCGGTTTCCCAATACACACGTATCTCCCGCCAAGTATGACTGGGTAGATGGGATCATCCATAACAGCCGCTTTGATCACACCTCTGACAAAGTCAGAGTGTATCTCCACCAATGCGATGGGAAGCGCTGTAGGTGCATCACTCTTACGAACTCCACAAAGTTTGACGGTCTCTCCTGTCTCTTGACCGGGTTTAACCAGGTTTCTGGCAACAATGCAATCGTAAGAAAGCACCGTGTCAAATAAGCAAGAAGTTTGAGAACCGTTCAAAATAACAATACCTCGCGTTGAGGGTCTATCCCCAACAGGTTGGGAACCACTGTCAATAATTCCGCCTTGCGAGACTGTCAATAAGCATCCGATGCGTTTTGGCTCGGTGTGCTCGGTCTGATCATATGTCCCGTGCTCGGGGGTTCTCCCTTTGCCACCTTGTCCTTTCTGGCTACGCTGCCATGTAGGGCGGTCGGGTTGATCGGACTGTTTGGGGTGGTTGGGGTACTTGTTCTTGTAGAACTTGGATTTTTCAGGAGGGGGGTTTTGAGGTCCAGTTTCTCTGTGGTTATTTTGGTTAGAAGCCTGAGAAGATTGCTCTAGGTTATGTTTTCGAAAATGCTCCTCTGTCGGTTTCCGCTTTGTGGCCGGTAGTTCAGCCAGCGCATTGTGATAACGCTCAGACTTTTCCAAAATGTCTTCAAGTTTTTCTGCCCCCTGCTCAGCGAGAAATCTCCGGGTATCAGCAGACAAAGTGTTCTTTATTTGTTCAGTTAGAACAAGTTCCTCAAGACCTTCATAGGTAGAGGGGAGCTGCGAAAGCTCAAGGCACTTTGTTAGATATCCCTTAAGACGAGATGAGAACTGGTGAAAAGTTTCAGAATTCTCTTTCCGGCTGTTGCGAAACAGTTGCAAAAACTTGCGAGCGTTCATTTCAAAGCGCTCCAGTAACGCTTTCTTCAACACATCGTAGTCGTCTTGTTGGCTACTTTCCAGCTTAGAATAAACATCATAAGCAGAACCTTTTAGGGCCTGGGAAAGTTTCATATTCCAACGCGACCTCTCTAACCCGTACAGAGTTGCAATTTTCTCAAATTTTTCTAACCATGTGTCAAACTTCTCATTTGGACAAGGAAAAGATTCAAGAGTGAAAGACATAGCATTTAGTTGAAGAGATTGAGTGTTAGCAGGGTCAGTTAAGGAAGAATGAGGAGAAGACTCTCCATTGCTGGAGGTAGAGGCAGCCCCACGCCTTTGGAATTCCAGAGTTTTAAGAGCTAACTCATGCTGTCTCTCTTCTCTCTCCTTCTCATGCTGTCTCTCCTTCTCTCTTTCCTCATGCCGTCTCTCCTTCTCTCTTTCCTCATGCTGTCTCTCCTTCTCTCGTTCGTTCGCCCTGCGAATTTCCATTTCTTCATCCATCTTCTTCTGCTGTAAAGCTTCAGCTGCTTTCCTCTCCGCATCATATCTCTCCAGTTCGTCTCTGACAAAAGCTTTCGCTTCCTCTCCTTCCAGTCCCTCCTCTCTCGCTTCGTCCCTGAGAAGTTGTCTAAGCTTTGCCCTCTCGGCCATATTATGTCAGTGACTGAGACTGTTGGAGAAAGAAAATAGGAAAAAGAATAACCTGGTTCCTACCACTTACGAGAAAAAAATTACCAAAAAAATCAAAAGATGATATATTTAACCCTGGGATACCTCCTCCAAAATAAAATCTAACTATCGCTGCTATTATCGGCAATAAAGCACTCAATGCAAAACACGACTACGCCAAATAAATGGTAGTTAAGATTACAACTGAAAAATAAGTTGCTACAGTGGAAAAGCAAAAGAATATTGCAAAAATTTAAAGAGAAAAATAATCCCTTAATTTTTAAAAATCCACTATAAGTTCGCCCCTGAAGTCAGATCGGGTAAGGGAGGGAATTAATCTGGACAAAAAGTCCGAAACACACTCCTTCACTTAGTTCAAACGCCGTTCTGCCTCAGTACCCAGTGAATGTTATACACTCACCACTTTACCAGCATTTAGTATTACAATCAGCAGTTAACATATATCCCGACAAAATCAACCTGTAACCAAAATGTATATTATTCAAAGATGCTGTGGAAAAAAAACTTATTAGTTTGTGTGGTCAGCACGCCCGTAAACAGATCGTTAGTCTAGGGGGTAATATTTTTTTAAAAGATACACAGTCACAAGACATCACACTCTTACTCTATATCAGAATACAGAATCTTAAGTTCAAAATCCAGATAGACGAGTCCACATTTGTCGTACTCGTCTTCCTATTCTAAGTTCAAAAATCCTACGGACGAGAACCCATTTGTCGTATCGCCTAGGATTTTGGGTTCAATTCCCGGTAACGAGCGACCATTTGTCGTAGATTTTCGATAGGAGAATTAAGACTAGGTTTGGTCCCTTCTGAATAGGTTTGAATAGGTGATAGACTCAGTGAGAGTTAGTGTAAGGTAATAGAATTTCCACACACGTGAGATGATAGATTTTGATATAGTGGCTGTCTCTGAAAGCGAAAAGAATTCTTCTCTCTCTCACCTATCTTCTACAACAGTTGTTACAGCGTCAGACAGACTACACCAATATACATATTACGTATATTTCTATCACTCACAGGCACGCACATACACGTGACGACAGGTAAACACACAGACGTGGGAAAACTATAACAATGATATATATATATTATCTAGAACGAGCTGACCAAACACGATTATTAAGTTCAAGAGAGATTTAATATCAGGAAAAATCGGCTCACAACATCAAAGAAAGTACATCAAGGAAAATACATATACACATAGTCATAAAAATTCAAGGAAATGTTGCAAGGATGTTAGCCCCGTTATAGTGTTAACTCTAGGTTTAGCCCGGCCCCGTTAAGAGAACAGATGATGGCGCCCGAGTCACAGATACATAGGGGTTGAGTCTAAGAGTTTTCTTTGTTTTATCTCGTAATTATATGCACAGAGTTTGAAAAAAAAAATCTGATTTAACCTAAGACAAAAACACAAGAACTCTAGCCTTAGCAACAAATTATGCAGATTGAAAAAAAAATTAGGACAGCAACAGGGTGTCAAAGATATAATAGGGAAAAATATCACTCAAACCAGTGTACACTCATTCATTCCGCCATGGCCTCTCATACATGTACTCACGACTTTGCTCGCTGCCTCTTGGAACACACTGATTTTAGATCTTCACACAGACTCAAAAAATGCAGTCTTCTGCCAAGAAGTCCCCCGTTCCAAAAGACGTATTTAACTCGGAGTCTCCGGGAACGACTACTTGGGTGTACAAATTTGTTCAAATGTCTGATTAAGTCACCTAAAATTATTCCAGGCGCGGGAGTTAGCAGAGCACAGTGTCAATAGCGTAGGTTTCTAGAAATGATGAATGTCAGGTCGGTGCCTTCCCTCAGTATAGGATTCACTTTAGTCACACCACAGATTTGTCCACAAATATATATATATATATATATAGTCGGGAAATGTTAGTTAATACTTGAAGTATTTCGCGCCACCAGGCAGAAAAATTACGTAGAGTTTTCTAGAAGAAATTGAGATCTGGCTCCAAGGTCCAGTATTTATCATTACAGTCTTTGAAAACCCGTTATTGGGATATAGTATTTCTGGCTAACTCGGGTTGCATATGCACTGTTTAGACCAGTGGTACTTAAGAAACCCACGTGGTTCAAAATAAGGACTGTCTATTTCTTCACAAGTATGGAAACTACTACTAGGTGCTGGTAAAGTTAGGGTCACCCCAAAACTTTCACTGTGTGGAGGAAAAATAACACATATAATATAATAAACTGAATCTGTACTGGTTATAACTTACATTTAAACTTGCAAGCAGAGAGCTTTGCTTATCATTTAAACTTCCCGTGACGTAAGTTATATTTAAAAATCAGCAATCCTCATGAATTAGGAACACGTGCGTATTCCGTCACCATTCATGAGGCTCGATTCTAGAGTTTATACGTTAGTTTAGAAAAATACACTCGACTGAGTATTAGCGGTTAAATTAAATTCATAAATAGCTACAATTGCCGTTATAAGCTAGAAATTTTAATTTTATTCTGCTTTCCACTGAATGCTTCCCTAGAAAATATAATAGCCTACCACTTTATTTCTCTTCTGCGCTAAAGAAATAGATTAAAATGAATTAAGCGATTAAACACTTTAACACTCACAAAATCTATATATCTATCATATTAATTACCTCAACCACAGAATTACAGGTAGTCGCACAACTTAAGAATAAAAATGCTGAAAATATTTCTGGAAGTCTAGAAGTTCGACAAATTGCCGAAACAAACTGAGATCTTCGCTAACAGCTATTCTGTTTACGAGCAACCTATCTACTGTGAGTCTATGAGCGAGAAAGAAATTAAAGTTTCAAACTTGGCCAATATCTTTAAAATCGGACACAGGATCCTAATCTTATTTCGCCAAGCGAAATAGTCTCCCCTGTCCGTATAACACCTTCGTCCGCTTATCGCGTGACGTAACAGCCATCAGTGGCCGAGGGCTTGCATGAGTTGCAAATCTCAGACCACCGTCTGCAGTGCGGAGTGGATTTTCACGCTAAGCCGGGTTTTTCCTGACGAAAAACCTCATGCGTTTACTGAAATGCAGACTCTCTGTCTACTTTCCATGTCCCTCGGGTGAATTTTCACGCCCCAGGCCAGAGACCCTCAGACGAATGTCTAGCGAATGCTGTAAATTCACGCCTATCGTCCGACCAGCGCGACTGACATGTACGCAATACCACCCAGGTGCGATTCTCAGTTTTAGAGAAAGGAAAACAGGTAAAGTTTGCGAATTATATGAAAATAATATTCGCAAACGAATGGATGAAAAATATACAGGAAAAATGAAATACAGAGATAATAAAAGAGAGAAATCGGGTGAAAGAATAGGAAGAAGATGTAGGAAATTAAATGAATATAAACCCTACGTGACAACGACTAAGTAAGTAAGTAAGTGGAAGGATGAGACGTATAGCTTCAAGGGTGAGAACCTAGATTGACTCTCCCTCGCCACCTGTGACTTATTTACTAGCTACTGTATCACCACCTCTGACTACCAGAAAGGAGATAAGGTTACACTAAATTATCCACAGACACCACTATACAGTCAAAACATACAAGTACAGTATAGTTAAAGATAAACTGATCCAGTGTACATTTTATAGTTTATTAAACAACAAATCAATACCACAGAAAACAACAATAACGTGCGAGTTCGCACAACCTGGAAAAAAGAACAAATCAAGTGAAAGACACGATATAAAAATTACCACGCTCTCTTTTCACACCTGCAAGAAAAGGATAAAGATATATAATTGACGGGGGTCTCTAAGTAAGAGCCACCACCACTAACTACACTTTTGTTACTAACTAAACACACTGTCCCGCTGAAGATTTATAAACTAAATGACTACACTGTCTCAAAGGCGCTCTAGGCGGTCCTGCACACCTAACTAATACACCACAAAGAAATGCTACGCTGATGGATTTTACAGCACTACCTCAGAAGCTGTCCTCTAAGTATTTCTATCTAACCCTACTGTTCCTGAGGAAACCGCTAAACTCCCCTCTCTCTCCTGTTTTGTTCAGTGCCTCTCTGACGCTATTGTCTTCGTCTGAGGCTCAGATGAGTTGCTTTTCGTCACGCACCACCTCCCGTTAGCATTTAGAAAGGCATGTTTTCCCTCTCTCCTTTCCCGAATACTGATATATATATATATATATATATATATATATATATATATATATATATATATATATATATATATATATATATATATATATATATATATATATATATATATATATATATATATATATATATATATTTGCATAAGGCTGTAGATTTTATCACTGCTGATGACACTCTTCAAACCGACTAGTTAACCCGCTTCGGATTTAGGCCTACTGCATTATTGTAGCAGTTTGTAAACAACACCAGGCAACGTAGCCTGTTTTGGTATTGGGCCTTTATGAGCTAAGAGCTCCGATTTAGAGACAAGTCCCCGCTGAGGTATGTTTCCTCACGTCAAGAGAACTTCTAATTCCTCTCAGTGTTGCAGACGTAACTGGGCGCCAGGTACAAACGCGTACCCAGTTTTCTTCAATTACACTGATGTCTCGTGCCTCCCTCTCCCGAGAAGGCAAAGTCCGTTGTGGGCTTAGGGTTATCTACAACCTCCCTGCCGTGAATCGCTGTAAAACAAAATAACAACATCTATACAACAGTTCAAAATTACCTAATACATAACACATTAACACCCAAGATTCATCTACACCCTGGTGTCCCCTAAATTAATAAATCTCCCCTACACACAAGCTACACACAAGAAATAAAACAGACATTTCTGCCCGAGGGTCAGACTAAATTACAGCTCCCTCCTATCTCTCCCGCACAAATTACTCGCTGCCTGTTACGTTAAACCCAGACGCGGGCTGGCCTGATTCTTTTGTGTGCGTGATCTCGTAGGCGTCCCAACATCGCTTCCCTGAAGCCAAAATCCTACTGTACTGAATAATTTTCCAGCCCTATTCTTATTAAAGACTGCCCCGGGAAGGTTATCAAATTAGCAAAATTATTTAACACACTTATACATACACCATCTATATTAATATTAAACCCCCTTCAAACCTTGTCTTCTGACTACATTACCAAATAGCACAACTTATTAACACACAAACCACACCCGCGTATATTCACTACAATTATCATAATCAAATGCTGTTACTCGGACCTCTTTATTACATTACACAGAGCTCCCGTCTAACTTATCACCTAACCTCATACAAGGTACAGTTAATTATCTCAAAAACCCGCTACACTAATCATAGATACTGCTAGTTTATACATAGTATAATTATTGACAAAACTTACACTACACTGGCTCTAGTTTTGTATAAGTCAGCAATTGATGGCAACTCCTGACTAATAAAAATTAAATTTAATCCCAGAAGAAAACTTTCTCTAACGTGCTAAACTCCTATAGAAAAAACCTCCCTACACAACTATTAATTTATGAACATACCCAACTATACAGAATCTCCAGGAACCAGGCAGACTGAAATGGCGCTTATTCACGACGCAAAATTTTTGGACTTCTGAGCGATAACTAGCTTTGGCGCTCAATATATATATTGCTAGTAGTCTGATGCAAGACAGACGCGGTGAGTCATCGCGTCTGGCATAATCTCACAGGAACCGCTTTTTCCCAACTTTTGACCTAATATCATACCTGCACATAAATTAAATCGACCTCAACCAATCATAATATAATCTAACATCTGACTCATCGTTGACCGAGCAATCGTAAAATTATTTCTGCTCGCTCGCCGAAATTATACGTAATATTTTGTAACGCTTCTGACCTATCTACCAGAATGAATCACTGGCCCACGTTACAAACTGGGTAGGGGAATTCTCCCATCCCCACAAATAAAAGAGTTGGTGAAAGTTGTCTGAGTAATCCTAACGCCATAAAGAGTAACCCAGAATTAATAACTAACGAACTCGACCACCTAAGAATAATTAAAGAACCAAAATAATAAAATGGGGGGAAAAATGGGGCGAGTTGAAAATAAAAATAACAGTAACTCATCACAAGTAGGAAGGTAAAGGCGTACCTGCTTAAAAGTCACAAGCCCAGTAACTTGTTCATCATACTCAGATGAGGCAGAGTGCACTTCACAGAACGCTTTCTTAACATGTGGCGCATGAAGAATATTTGACCAAACGCAGGTAAAACAGCATACAACAGCAACGACCTTGCTGAAGAATGTTATCTTCGCCATCCCTACAGCAGTTAGTGCCTTGTACAAGCTACATGTTTCTTATATACTCCAATATTAACAATGAATTGTTATAATGACAGAAGAGAATGAGCAGAACAATGTTTTTAAAAGTTCAGAATCAATGTATCATCATAAGCTGTCAATAACTCAGGCTTGTTTAACGTAGCATTGTTGAAAGTTATTGGCTATAAATAAATAACCATTAACGGTAAATAGCCTTAAGTCAATCAAACACAATTCTTGTTCGGGTTGATCTCGCTCAGAAACGACGACTACAAGATCATACCACGAGCTTTCATGATTCATTCATTCATAACCCTCCACTCCCAAAGGAGCATAGGCCTTTAACAAACACATGCCAAGTCCTCCTGTCACGTGCCATCATCTCAAGTTCTTTCCACGTTCTCCTTATCATTTTCATCTCTGTTTCCAGCTCTCTTCTCCATGTGCTTCTTGGTCTACCACTGCTTCTCTTGCCCTGGGGGTTCCAGAACAAGGACTGCCTTGTAATGCTATCAACAGGTTTCCTCAGTGTGTGTCCTATCCATCGCCATCGTCTTCTTCTCATCTCTTGTTCCACTGGCACTTGTCCAGTTCTTGTCATCAGTTCCACGTTGGTAACCTTGTCATACCATTTTAATCCCTCTATTCTACGCAAGCACCCATTTATGAAAGTCTGTAGCTTTTTGGTAGTTGTCTTTGTTGTTCTCCATGTCTCAGAGCCATACAATAGGACTGACTTGACATTTGAGTTGAAGATTCTTATTTTCGTTTTTGGATCCGATTTCTCTTGATCTCCATATATTTCCCAGTGCAATGAAAGCTCCTCTTGTTTTTTGTATTCTTATTTCAGGATGCTGTGTATAATTTAAAAACCCTTCAAGATCATTTTTGAGTAACTGAGAATTGTTGGACAGTGAATCACTTGAAGCAGGGCTGAAACGGTGCGATTATTGTGATAATCATGTAGAAGGACGTAGCAGGAAAGAAGAAACAAATGTTCGGTGAAATGACAATGATGTAGGGATTGCTGTAAAAGACGAAATGATGAGAATAATGAAAAAAACTATTCATCGCCTCCATAACGAAATCGAAGAAGTTTTTGTTCGTCTAAATGACTTGGATTCAAAATTTATATTTCTTTTAAATGTTAAAGGATTGTTGCTTAACTCAAAGGAAAACCTCAGCAATCATGGACTAAATTTCTTGAAGGAAATTTATCTCAACCTTGAACTGTTTTATTCAGGTTTATGAAGAAATCCTGGAATGTAAGATGCTTCTAAAATGCCGTGCAAATGTTCAGATTTCAAAAGCTGAGGAATTCCTCAAGTTTATTGTTCAGTATGGCGATGGAAATGTTTTTCCAAACTTAAGAGCTGTTCAGATAATGCTCACTATTGCAATTTCAGTTTCCAGCTGTGAGCGATCTTTCAGCAAGTCAAAAGTGATCTTGTCATATTTTTAATGAAGCAAAGGAGACTTTCTGCTTTAGTCCTTATCAGCATTGAACGTGGGGAAACTGAAATAAAAAATTTTGATGACATTATTGATCAGTTTGCATCAGCTGAAGTTAGAAAAAGTACATTGTTAAATGTGAAGTTCCAGATCACTTGTAAATATCTAGTAAAATAAATAGTCTTTTGTTGTTTTCATAATTTTGTCTAAATACCAGTAACAATTTTTTTATATAAACACTGGTAGTTTTTACAGTTTCTAAAATGAAATGGCATTGACAAAGTGAGAAATACGTACGTGGTTATAGGTATACAAATATATTAGCATCAATATAAGTTCCACTATTTTAACAATACAAGTGTATTTTGTTTTTATTATTTTGTAACGGGCATCATATTAAGTAACCAGTTTGAGTACCAATACTGTGTAAGAATTCAGCAGGAATTTAAAAGAATTTTTTTTTTAAATTTGCACTGGGCGCCATCACCTAGTTAACAACGACTTGCTAACTAACAGTCAATCGAGGTTTAGACCAAAACATTCATTCCGCACAGCTGTAAATAAAATGACAGACAATTGACACCTAAAAATTAATAACGATAACATAAGTGGGGCAGTCTTTGTAGACTTTACAAGAGGCTTCGATATAACAGACCCCGTTATAAAATTAGAACACATAAGGAAGGGAAACCCGAGGCCAGTAAACAGTAAATAAATATTAGACAAACATAAAGGTATGTTTTCAGGCACTCGTAAGAAATAAAGAAGTAGAAAATTAGACAACAAGAAAAACAACAGACGTGAGTGTCTTACCCAGGACTCGAACCCAGGACCTTCCGTGCGACAACCCCGCCTAGCTATGCAAGCAAATCACACTATCCTCCCTGCCATCTAGGCATCGCCAAAAATAATGTTTTAAACTCATCATCATCATCAGTTGCCATCTCCACAACGAAGGTTGGCTGTAATGGATCTCCAACGTCTTCTGTCTCTTGTCTTGGTGGTGCACTCTGATAGACTCTTTCCCGTTCATCTCTTGATGTTATCTTCCCACTTATAGCGCTGTCTTCCCCTTGCACGTTTGCCTTCAACTCTCCCTTCTGTTATGGTCTTCTGCAAGGTGTTATGCCTTTTTATGTGGCCAAAGTATTTTAGCTGCCGAACTTTGACCTCTCTCATTAGTTCTCTTTTCATACCTAGATTTTCTAGGACCTCCTTATTTGTTTTCATCTCTTTCCATGAGATACGCCCCATTCTTCTATATATCCACATTTCAAGAGCCTCAATTCTTTCTTCCAAATGCTTATTCATCGTCCATGTTTCTGCACCATACAGAAATGCAGAATATATATAACACTTTATGATTCTCAGTTTTAATTTGTGAGATAACTGTTTGGATATCAGTATATGTTTCATGTTGTTGAATGTAGCTTTGGCCATTCCTATTCTCTTCTTGATTTCTGTTTCACATCTGCCATCTTCTGTTATTATATGACCAAGATATACGTAGCTCTTGACTTGTTCCAGGATTTTCCCATTTACGCTTATCTTTAATGTGGGTTTATCGTCTGTTTTGCTAATTATCATAGTTTTGTTTTTTCAATATTAATGTCGAGTCCATATTCGTGACTTATACTGTTCACTTGCTTCACTAGTTCTTGTAACTCCTGTTCGCTTTCAGCTAACAACACGGTATCATCTGCATATCTAAGGTTGTTTATTGACCTTCCACTGATGTTCAGTCCTGGTATTTCCTGTATCTGTTTGAAAATTTTTTCGGTGTATAAATTAAATAGGCAGGGGGACAGCACACAACTTTGTCTGACACCTCTTTTTATGTCTATGTATGGTGAATAATTCCTTCCCGATCTTGCTGTGGCAGTTTGCTCCCAATAAAACTAGTGACGATAATTAAATCATTCCTGTCAGACCGAAAACGTCGTTTCTTGCAATAATTTCTTGTTAAACCAAACCGCAATCGATACCGGCGTTACTCATGGTTCTATTCTTGGTCCTCTACTTTGTGCCGTTTACACCAAGCCAGAGTGTCATTGGCCCAGTCAGCCACAAGTACTCATCAATATTCAACGCAATAGCCTGACACTACTGAGGCGCAACACAGTCATTCAGCATAGCCACAGTGTCACTGGACCAGAACTCTGTGCAATAGCCAGATAGTATTTAGGCGCAATAAGGCCATTTATTATAGCTAGATTATTCAAAATTCATAGCAGACCGTGGTTATTTCAACACGCAAAGCAAGCTTCAAGAAGTCTAGTATATTGTCCTATGTTGATACTTGCTTTATTATGTCACCAGCATTATTTATGTTCATTGCGATTATATATAAAAAATCTACACCTTAGTTTATAATTTGTTTATATCATATGCGCTGTGAGTTTGATTTTACCAGTGATATCGTCTGTCTGACCTGAAGGGGGGGGGGGGGGGGCGGGGGGGGGGGGGGGGGGGGGGTGGGGGGCTGTCATATCATTAAGAACCCCTGAGTGAAGCTGTCGCTGGAAATCAGAATACCTACTGAAACCTTCTTATTCTCAGTGAGGATTAACATTCTCTTTTCACTCTTGGGGTCAAAAGAAGGCCTTCATTCTTACCGAGACATTGCCAAAGTCGGCCTATGGAATTTTATCCCACTATCATTCTTCTATTCAACATTTTCATAACAAAACCTAAACAACCTTGCGACAGTCTCATCACAGACCCCCGGGAACCTCTTTATAACTACTAGGCCCTCACTTTCTATGCACACATATGTTTGCTTTTAGTAGGCGTCTGAGGACCGTCATGTTGCTGATAGTAGGTACCACAAAGTGATTTTTGTTTGCACAGAAACACCAGAGAAAACAATGTACTTTTGAAGCCCTTGGTAAATCAGGAAATTTGGTACTTTATTTTTTAAAATAGGACAACAAATAAAAAAGTTATAGCATTTTAAAAAATGTGGGCACTTCCCAACATTGAAAAAGTTACATCACACCAACTTCAGAACACTGCCGTCTTCTTAAATATAATCTTACAACTTTCTCTGACAAACAGCATATAGTCTGGAATATACTGATCACACAAAGAAAACTATAGAGCTACATCATGAATAATTATCAATATATTTGAGACCAAAAATTGCAAATCTGCAAAACACATTACCGAAAAATATAGTTTGTTGAATGAAAGTCAATATTCACAACATCATATTTCAAAAAGTATAAAAGGTACAAGCTTTAAATTTGTACATATTAATCTGCATACTACATAAATATATCTCATTTTTTTTCAGAGGATTTAAACATCTACAGTAGAACTCCATTTATCCGAACCCCAATTATCCGAACATCCAATTATCCGAACACTTTTTCCAGAAAAAAAAAAAAAAAAATCAGATGCCACAGTCACGTTAGACTAAAATTCTGAATCTTTTGATGCGGCAAACTTCAAATGTGTGCGAACAATTTGTAGAGAATGGGATGGCTAATGGTCGGTCGCTTACGTACAGGAAGTCAGTTAGATCATAAAGTCAGTTAATATCTGGTTTACCAATCCAAAGTACGTGTGCGTTCTAGGTAGAACACTGGCTAAACAGACAGTTCAACTTAAAATAATTGTGTCTGCTACTACAGCAGAATAATTTTGGTGTACAAGTATTTCTCTGTGCGATATGGCACCTTCCAGTAGGCCTAAAGCATATAAAAGGAACCGCAATGTTTTGTCAATTGAAACGAAAACAGAAATTATCAAGAGACTAGGACAAGGTGAAACTGTGTCTTCACTTGCGAGGATTTTCAATGTTGGGAAAGCTACCGTCTCTGACATCAAAAGTAACAAGGATAAAATTATGAGTTTTGCATCGAAATTTGATAGTGAAAATGGGTCGAAGAAACGTAAAACCATGAGAAATGCGAAAGATGTGAACTTGGAAGAGGCTTTGTATATATGGTTTGTGCAAAGAAGAAGCAAAGGGGAACCTATCTCTGGTTCTCTGTTGTGTGAAAAGGCACTTCAGTTCAACAATCAACTTGACGGTCCTCCTGACTTTAAGGCTAGCCAGGGATGGTTAAGAAACTTTAAATCTCGTCATGGCATACGAGAATTGGAGATTCAAGGGGAATCTTTATCTAGCGATGCAACTGCCGCTAAAAATTTTAAAGAAACTTTCTTGGCTTTTTTGGAAGAAGAAGGTTATTCACTCGATGATGTGTATAATGCCGATGAGACTGGCTTATACTGGAAATCATTGCCTCAAAAATCACTTGCATCTCAGCGCGAAGCAGCTGCCCCTGGGTTTAAAAAGTGCAAAGAGAGAGTAACAATTTTGGTAGCCGCGAATGCCAGTGGAAGTCATCGTTTACCGGTGCTAATGATCGGCAAAGCCAAAAAAAACCACGTTGTTTAAAGAATGTGACATGTCTCCCATTGTGTTACAAAGCACAGAAGAGTGCTTGGATGAATAGTGAAATATTTCTTGATTGGTATACAAATCAGTTCATCCCAAATGTGAAGAGGTTGAGAGAACAAGAAAAGAAAACTGGAAAAGTAATTCTTCTACTGGACAATGCACCATCTCATCCAGAGACGGATACATTGAATGCAGTTGATGCAAATTTTAAAGTAATTTTTCTGCCTCCCAATGTAAGATCACTGATTCAACCAATGGATCAGGGTGTTATAGCAAAGCTTAAAAAGATGTACAAGAAGGAAGTCCTGCGTCGTTTATTGTTGGCTGAAGATGAAGAAAGTGTGGTGGCGTTTTCCAAAAAGCTTAATCTCAAAGACTGCTGCTATATGTTAGCTGATGCTTGGACCACACTGTCACAAGATAATCTCAACAAGGCTTGGAGTAGATTGCTTGGGAAAAAAGGAGGAAATGAAACTACTGCAGTGGACACAAATGATGATTGTATAAATGAAGTTGTGGAACTGTTTCAAGCAATGCCCGGATTTTTCGGACTGTGACAAAGATGATGCACACATGTGGCTAGAAGATGATAATGATTCTGGTTTTCAGTTTTTGAATGACGAAGAAATTTTGTCTTTTGTGCAAGAAGAAAACCAAATACATGTAGTGACCGATGATGAAGACTCCTCAGAAGTACACGATGTACTTGTAGATTATGAAGAAAAACCAAAACGTCGACCAAGTCCTGAAGAGGCCTTTATAGCACTAGAAACAGCGATGGCTTGGTACGAGCAAGAAGATGACAGCTGTCCTACACAGCTTCTGCTGTTGAAGAGAATGCGGGACTTAGCAGCCAAAAGGAGACTATCCAGTTTGGTGCAAAAGAGGATTCCTCATTATTTTAAATAGTGGGCTACATCTGTGCAAGTACATGTATACGTAAGTTGCGCCTGGTTTTGAATCGTTTGTAATGTTATTTTGAAAACATTTCTCTTTCTTAACAAAAATAATTAATACAAGTAGTACATGCACTGCAGTGTAATAAAAGATTTTGGTGATACAGTGATCTAATACAGTGTGGGTATTATTATTACAGTACAAGTAAATATGTTTTATAGTGTATTTTCCTTGTGATGGTTAATTATTTTTAGAAATATGTGTACATGTACTCGATACATTATGTAATCCAATTATCCGAACATTTGATTATCCGAACGATGCTCGGTCCCATGGGGTTCGGATAAATGGAGTTCTACTGTATTTGTTCTAGTATAATTTTTTAAAATGTGTCCAGAGGCCAATTTGTCCCAGGGGAAGAAAAAAGTGTGAAAATGAAGAAAAAAATTTTTTTTTAAGATACTGTCCATATTTCATTTAAAAAAATGTGTAGGCAATAATTAACAACATCTAAACAATAATTAGCAACATCTAAACGCTATATTTTTTTAAAACAACTGGTTATTAGCATTTAAAAAGACATTTTTTAACTGGAGAAGAATGATCATGGCGCACTCTTTCCCTGTGAGAGGGCAATGACGCCTCAAAACCTAAATGCTTCAGAAGTCCAAAATACAATTCTTTGATATTTCCTGATAGTTTAATGTCCTTATCATTCAATATTAATGTCCTTGTCATTCAATATTAATTATCTGTATCTTACCTCTACACCTCACGGTAGAAGGAGAACGACTAAGTAAGTATCTTAACTGAGCCTTAAGATTTCTAAGGGCATTTCGTCCTTTACAAATTTTATCCACATCCTGCTTTATGGTGCACAGACCCCCTTGGCTTATGATTGTGTTATATAACTCTATCTTCTTCTCTGCATTTTTAATATCTTTCTCTTTTTTCCTCCTATTCTTGTCAGTTATTCGCTGTTTAATTTTTTCTTTGACTGCCCTCTCTGACTCTTTACTCCGTATTTTCCATTTCAGTCTATGTTTTGGGTTCTTCGTCGTCACTCTTGCATAGTCCGAAGCACGGGAACCTACATGCTGTTGCATGAGCATGTTAGAAGCGGTTGCGCACATGTACTGTACGTATGTAACGGTCCTCAGCCAATGTTATTACCCTTGGTCTACCACTTATGGGCCTGTCTTGAGTTGTCCCAGGGGTGTGTCATCGTGTGTGCAAGTTCCTATTTGTGTCTCGGCACACACTGAAGTAGTGAGCAACGTCACTAACGGATCATCCTGCAACCAGTTGTCGCATGCCTTAATTAGGCTGTGCTTCAGACAATCGTAACATGGTGACATTTAGGTACAGTCAACACTAAATGCTGTTTTCTGGCAAGTGCAATCGCCAAAGCAGAGGAATTAGTCGTTAAAACTCATCACATACGTGGGGCATGTGGTACTAGAAAAACGCATATTGCACGTGTCGCACGTGCTGCATACACCGAGTGTTATTACGGTTTGTACTCAGTACACTAATTGCTAGTACTTCCTGGCAACCTGCCCATGCTTATTTTATCATCTTTTATGCAATGATCTCGAAATATTTTCAATTCTATACCTGAAAGGTTTCCTTTTGTCAGTGGGGTGTATATATATATATATATATATATATATATATATATATATATATATATATATATATATATATATATATATATATATATATATATATATATATATATATATATATATATATATATATATATATATATATATATATATATATATATATATATATACATATTCATTCATTCATAACTCTCGTACTTTTTTAGATAGGTATAGAGATTTATTTGGTTCCGTCTGAGTAGAGCAGAAGGTGGGGGTATATGAGAAACAAAGGTGTTGGAATAGATTCCACGAGTGAAGATCCGTCTCTAGAATGAGTGGTTTCTCTAGTCCGCCTATCTATACGACTATCTTTAGAAGAAGACGATCTGTCAAACCTCCCTATAAGCATAATAATAAGTTTACTAATCACCCACACACAATTATGTGGCAACAAGACACTTAAACGTGAAAAACTATGGTAAATGGATATGGGTCTGACCAACACGCTAAATTAAGTTTTGTTTAGTTTATTATCATTTAAACTTTACAACATCAAACATTAGAACTCAATATAATCATGTTTACAGTCATATGAAAATAACCCAATAAGTGCCCTCCCCTCTGTTGAGAAAAGATCCCAAAAGAAGTTAATAACCCAAAAGGTCAAAGATTAACACTAGGGTATAGAATAAACAGTAAAGAAAAGAACAAAGTTCCTTCTTAAGCTATCCAGTAAAATACTCAGGTTAGCGAAATAAAAAAGAAGTGAGTACAATGATTGTAACAAAGGAAAATATTTTTTCTCTCTCTCTCTCTGTCACTCACTCTGTCATCTGTGGCCGCAAACAATCTTGCTTACCTAATAACTGGCGTAGGTATCCTTGAAAAATTACAATAGCATGAACCTATAGTGTCAGGTGGGTTGCCCAAATATGGCCCCAGACCAGCCTTGGTATATAATAATAATTTCAAGGTGGTCGCCAAAGTTGGTGGGTTAATTTTTCCTGGATGAGCCCTATATCACCGCATATAGTTATTGAAGCAAAACGTTCTCGGGACGTTCACAGTTATAACAAAAGAGAAAAATAGTTCCTGTATTGTCTAGCCTCTGGGAGCTAACACAACTGTTACGTTATGAAAAAAAAAACTGATGATGATAAATCTTATCGGCTTTTCTCTGGGGTGAGTGCCGATTATGAAACAGCGAAATCTCCTGGATACAATCCACTTGGGAAAACGACTGTCAGAAGTCGGGAAAAATGTTATGTATATTGCCACAGCGGGCTAATAAAACTGAATGGAACAAAATCTGGGTATTTTGTAAGTCCCGTTACTCAAATTTACAGTTAAAAATGTTAGTGTGTCGCCTTGGCTATTTCTGTTCACACAGGTATGGGGACGAACGCCAAGGAAAACGACAACTATTATTCCTTCAGTAACTGAGGAAAGGACCACAATAGAGAACCGCTGGCCGCTGGGTTTTGACCAAGCACTGTATTGGGAAGAAAACAAAACATTTAACCAAAATGATAATATCCTATCCTATCAAACGTACGATATGATCTCTTATCCTCTCCGTCATCTAATTAAATTAAAAGGCACCCGATGTCTTAGCCTATCTTATCGCGCTTCGCTTAGCGAGTACGGGTTGGGTTTTAGGCATGCAGCCGTTCCCCCTCCGACCCGGTAAAACACTCAGCGCACAATGTCAGTTTTAATTTAATTATGACTACGCGCCCTTAACAAATATCGCCTATCATTACTAGCTAGTTGATTGTCGGCGTTTATCGTTTTGACACATGATATTACCACTAGCCATTAAAAAAAAATTTACACACAAAGAAATATAATGCGCATACTCACGGCTGTTTGTGCCCTATACCAGAGCGCTCTTTTAGTTTCTGTGACCGGAATTCTGACACCGGGTATAAAATTTTCGTGTTCACCGTAAAAGACTATTTAAGTTTTTGGCGGGGATAATCAGCTGTTGTGTGTGTAAAATCTGTAAAATATAAATCATTACACACTCGTTCTGGATAAACACAGCGCTAAATTTCTTTTGTGTACTATAACTTTGTTCTCTGTTCTATTTTTGATTGCATTTTTATTTGTTTGAAATTAGTTTTGACGGAGTTACAGACTTTTGAAAACAGCGTCATCATTTGAGGAAATTCATAAAATAAGTAATCTTTTTATTAATTTAATATCTAAAAATCGGCCCATTCGTTTGAGTTTATAATTATAAAGACTTCTCGAAGGGAAGCTAAAGATTATTTCCACATACTTTTTTTTTTTTTTGGTTTCATATCTTGAGAATGTGTGGTAGTCAATTTTGTGAGTTTGGCATTACAAGAACAAGCATATTGTCACCAGATTTTATAGCATTTAAATTACTGTAAACGCATTCCTGATACTCACAAATCTTAAATAAGGTTGTACAAAAATAACTTTTTGTAAAGCACCATCTGTTTTTGCATTTTCATTCATTTATAATGATATTTAGCTACGTATATAAGCGTCAGAAAACATGTAAATCTATAGATAGATTACTTCCACATACTTTGTTCCATCTTTCAAGTCTTGTTAATCTTGTATTTATAATATGAATTTTTTTTAAATTGTGTGTGAGATAAGGACTGTTCCATTAGTGTTCTTTGGTAGACAATCCTGTGCACACGACGGCTGCCAAAGAATTCTAAGTAACTGTTTGTATATCTTCTTTCACTCACAGATAAAGCATTCTACATCCTGGTGTTAGACTTGATAGTCCCAAATATTCCTCTATCTTTATACATACACAAGTAAACTATACTACATAACAACGAAATGGAACATACTGTTTTGCATCATATGAATTGTGCCAGTGCACTGTGCAGAGCCTGTGGCAAGAGAGCATTAACTTCCAAAACAACACGTTCAATTCAGAAAGCACTGAACTGTTCTAATTATGTTAATGATCTGTTCTTTGTGTTTGGAATTAACGTATCAGATGATAAACCCACACAGCATTCGACTATATTTTGTAAGAAGTGTTACTTACGAATACAAAACTCAAAAAGGAGGCATAATGAGAAGTGTCTTGAAACAGCCAAGTTACTATCGGAAAACAGTCAGCACATCTGGAAAGACTAAAACCATAATTTAACTATAAGTGAATGTCAACTGTGCAATTATGTTGCAAAGACATCTTTTGGTGTTTTAAAAACAAAAAGCTGCTCTATTCCCTGTGATGTTCTTTCTGACCCCTCCATGTCTAGTCAGTCATTTAGCTGTAGTCAGTCAGTTAGTTTGTAGTCAGTCAATTAGCTGTAGTCAGGATAGCTCTGTACAGTAGGAGGTTGATGTGCCTGCCCACATTAGTGATGATATTGTTCAACTGGAGGTTGATGTGCCAGCTCACATTAAAGGCGATACCATTATTCATTTGGAGGTGGATAACACTACTCACCCTAGCATGCCAGTTTTTTGTTGCCACATCTACACCTACCAAGTCAGTTATACATACGACAAGTACATCCACCTCGCCTGTCTTCAAAAGCGACATCACAGTACAACAGTTACTTGCTAAGCCACCTTCACAACCACTAACACAAAAGGAAGAACCCCTATTCACATCCATTGTTAGAAAAAAACTAGAAACAGCAAAAAGTAATATCATAAAATGCAAAACCAGACGACAGCCTATTGTACTACAAAAACTAATTAAACATAGAAGAGAAACATCAGTCACCAGAACGCCAACAAAACGTAAGCGATCTCAATTGCTCCACACTGTTAGAAAACATATTGCTGGAACATCAACTGATTCATTAGACCTGCAGCAGGCACATGAACTACAACGCTGTTCAGAAACGTCACGTCAGGAAATTTGCAGGAAAGCAGGCATTGAAAGTAGAGTTAGAATCTCCAAATAATTAGCAATAGCCATGAAGGAAACAGTAGGTCTTACGTGGGCACAGGAGAGAAAACAGAGAAGATTGAAAATTGAAAGACGCGCCAGCGGTATTAAAAATATAACTTCACAATTAAAATTTATAATGGAAACTCATTTGTTACAAATTTCTCCATCTGTGAATGTACAGATTCATCCTATAAAAAAAAAGGAAGTGTGAATGATAATTGAGCGAAATTTTGGGGCTAGAGCAAATTATGGCAGTTGTTGCTTGAGATTGACAGAATTAACAGAGTGTGGAAATCATTTAATAGATGTATTTATTAAATACACCTATTTATCTATTAAATTGAACATTTCGTTTTACTCATGACCATACTCATTTTTACATGACCATCGTGATGTATGATTGAGATAATTGTTAGCTCTCATGTTTTTGGGGACAATTGGGTGTGTTATTTTAAGGTAATAAATGTGGACTTGCAATTTAATGTTTCAATAATTAATGTTTGACGCATGAAACCAAAACAAAACTTTGATATCCATTTTCTGCAGGTTTTCTACTTTTGATTTCTGTAATTTGTTATGCATGTTGATTGTGACCGATTTAGTGAAAATTGCATTATAAACAAACCATAACAAAATATATAAAAAACGTAAATTTTACACTATTTCAGACTATTATATCTTCTGTTGTAATTGTGATAAAATGTTTGTTCTTGTTCTAAAATTTACTCTAACATTTCTAGTCTAGCTTTACGCAAAATTAAAGCCGGTATTTATAATAATAAAGTAGCCTAAAAGCATTAATTAAGCCCTATCAAAAGTAAACATCGCCACATGTTTTTCCCATAAGGAAGTTGACCACGTGACCTCTGTCAAGTGGGCTATAAATAGCGCGGTCGGGTTAAAAGGGGAAATAACTAAAAGATTGCTGGCAAACAGCCGTGTACTACACTCTGCCACTTTTATCTGTCACTCGTAGCATTATACTTAAGTCAGCTAAACCGTATCTTCTGGTGTAAAAAAATGGTTGATGGATTTTACATTACTGAACCACTGGTAAGAGAATATCTACGCATTTGGTAATTTCGCTAGTCTTAACGCTAGGGAATGGCAGTGAATAAAATGGTAAAACTTTTAACACATTTAATACTAAGGCTGGCTGCAGACGAGCGTTTTCTTGCTGCGCGTATCTCGCGCGTGGAAAATGAAACAGAAGGGATTTAGAGAAAGCAGACAGACGAGCGAGGTTTTTCCCGCTGCGTAGAAAAAAAAAAAAAACGCAACTGGTTCCATTTTCTTCGCGTATCGCCGGCGTTTTTGGCTAACCTTGAACTTTATCACGTGACCAAGTATGTTAGCGACGAACTTCGGTTGTACACTGTCGTGGCATTTCTATTCTGAATTTGGATTTATCAAGAACATTTGCGTGAAAATGAGTTGTTTCGAATCCGTTACTTACTTTAGGCGGATCGTGATTACTTCTTCTTCTTCTTTGATCCATAACCACCAACCGTCAAAGCAGTCAGCGGCCATCACGCCTGGTGGCGTCTTGTAGGGCAGCAACAAATTGATTCCACTTTGCTCGGTCGGCGGCCATCCTTTGCACAGTGCCCCAACCGTGGTTCATTCTTTGCATCTCAGCTTCCACAGTTCTCCACCAAGTTGTTTTCGGTCGGCCCCTCTTTCGCTTTCCCTCGGGGGTCCATAGCATAGCTGTTCTTGTGATGGTATCAGGGTCCCCTCTGAGGACGTGGCCAACCCAACTCCAGCGTCTGCCAGCTATGATGGTGTGCATGTCCTCCTGGTTACTCCGAATAAGTAGTTCTTGGTTGCTGATGGTGTTTGGCCAAAAGATTCGGAGAATTTTCCTTAGGCAGATTGTGTGGAAGGAGGACAGTTTCGACATTTCCTTCTCTGTTACTCTCCAACACTCCGCACCATAGAGAAGCACAGAAAGTACACAGCTCTCATACAGTCTTAATTTGGTGTTTGTGCTGTACTGGGAAGACTTCCAAATGTTGTTGAGACTAGCAAAGGCTGTTCTCGCTTTATTCATTCTGTTGTTAATGTCCTTGCCCGCTCCGCCATCAGGTGTTACCACGCTTCCCAGGCAAGCAAATGTGTCTGTCCGCTCCAACCTCTGCCCCCCCCCCCCCCCCACTGTCATTGGCTCAGGATTGCCCACATTTAGTGTCATGACCTCTGTCTTCTTCAAATTGATGTTCAGGCCAACCCGCTGGCCATACCCACTCAGTCCATCGGTTTTGTCTTGAATGTGTTGATGTGAATGCGCGAGTAGTGCAATGTCATCTGCACATTCCAAATCTTCCAGCGTAGAAAACGCTGTCCATCCAATTCCCCCTGGACTGCCCTCTGCCGCCCGGCGCACCACCCAATCCACGACTGTCAAAAACAATGTTGTTGACAAGGGGCATCCCCGCCGCACTCCCGCCCTCACCTCGAAAGCCACATTACCCGATCCAACACTGCACGCAAAGCTAGAATAGAGGCTTTTTATAATGGAAACAATGCGGCTGGGAATTCCATAAGCCCTCAGAATTTTCCATAGGCTGTCCCTGTGTATGCTGTCGAAAGCCTTTTCAAAATCAACAAAGTTAATGTACAGCTGTCTCTGTCATTCTGAGCACTGCTCTATAATAATCCTGAGGGCAAACACATGACCCGCACATCCCCCCGTTCCCTCCGAAGCCCGCCCGCCCCTTCCTCAGCCTATGGTCTACCGCCTTTGAAACTCTCTGGATGATTATCCTGCCTAGTATTTTTCTGGGAACTGAGAGGAGGGCAATTCCTCTCCAGCTGTTGCAGTCTGCAAGGTCGCCCTTCTTGGGCAATTTGACAACCATTCCTTTACTCCACTCTGTTGGTGTTGTCTCAGTTTCCCAGACTTGTGCAAATAGTGGCTCTAATAGTTCTGCTGCCAGTTCAGGGTCTGTCTTGAATAGCCCAGCATTTAGATTGTCGTGACCAGGCGCCTTTCCATCCTCTAGCCCTCCGATAGCTGTGACAATTTCTTCCCCTCGTGGAACGCCTGTATTCACGTCTAAGTCACTCTCAGCCTCAGGAACATTCAGCTGAGTCTCTGGTGGTTCCCTATTCAGTGTTTCTCTGAAGTGCTCCGCCCACCACGCCCCCTGCCCCTGTGCTGTGGCGACGAGATCTCCCCGCCTGTCTCTCACCAACGCTATGCCGCTTGCACCTCGCCTTCCACCGATAGCTTTAGTTATTTCATAAACTGTGCTCGATCGTGATTACGCAGTAACATTAGTGGTGCTCGAGTTTTTAACATTTAATTGTGTGATGGGGTTCCGTTTGGTTCCATTCGTCTTCTCCTTCTTTTTCTTCTTCTTCTTCTGCTCCTCACCTCTTCTTCATTGGTCTTCTTCTTCTTGTGCATCATCTTCTTCTTCTCTTTCTTCTTCTCCTTCTTCTTCATCATCTTCTTCTTCTTCTTCTCCTTCTTCTTCATCATCTTCTTCTCCTTTATCTTCTTCTTCTCCTCTTTCTCATATTTGTCCTTCTACTTCTTTTATACTTCTCTCTCTCTCCTTATTCCAACTTATTCTCCTATTCCTCTTTTTTGTACTTTTTTATTTTCATCTCCTACTTCTTCTGCTTCTCCTCATCCTTCTTCTATATTTTCTTCTTCTTATATTTTTTTCTTCTTTTTCTTCTTCTCTCTGATATTTCTCCGCCTTCTTATTCAGTTTTCTTTTTTCTCCCTAACCTTCTTCTCTTCATCCTCTTCCTTCTTTTCATCCTCTTTTTCTTTACCTTTTCCTCCCCCTCCTTCTCCTACTCCTTCTTCTTTTTCACTCTTTTTTCTTCTCTATAGCGAAATCTGTGAAATAATCGCTAAATTCAGTAAGATTTTAGTCCTATGATAATAAATAAACCCGCCCGTGTGTGTTTGCCTATCGTCGTCTTCTACGCCAGTAGAGCGCTGAAGTTCGTCCTTGAGATTAAAAATAACATTTTGCAGGGTCAAGGAGTATTTGTTCCAAGACCGAAAGAGAGAGAAGAAACGGAGGTGGATGAAGGAGCGACAGAAGAAATGCTAGCATTGTCACGCGTTTGGGTTTTGAAACACAAAATTGTAGCGAGAGAGAGCGCCAGTATTGGCCTTTAGCAGATTTGAAAAACAAGACGCAAAGCCACCTTCCTCTTACTATATTATCGCAGTTAAAATGTATAAACACACACACTGCTCTAAATCCATGCCTAGTAGTGTATTTCTGACGTAACCCCAAACTAGTGTTTTATTTTGAATAAAAATGATAGCGAGAAAAGGGGGGGGGGGGGAGATGGCCGCCTTATGGAAAAGTTATAATTGACGATTAACAGTGACAAAACTGAAAATCCAAACGACAATGAATATAGCCATAAAAATCATATATATAGATAGCTTAGTGTCTCCTGAGCAATAATATGTTTTAATATACATAGTAGCCCAATTCAATTATTAACCAAGATATTGAAATAATACTATATATCTACGAACGCTAAGACTGTTGTTTTTGCTCATTTTTTACATAACGTTATTTGGGGACGCAAGTTTAAAAAAGAGGCATTGGAGTGATTCAAATCCGATTGGTTAGTCTAGGAGTATAGGAAGGAGGGTATTGGTTGGGCAAAAAGTTAAATATATTTTGCAGATTCACTCCTAAAATGTTTGGAGTTTTGTTTTTTTTCAAATTTGAATTGAATAGCTAGACCCTCGCTGTGATTGGGCCAGTCTAGTGATATTGGCAAAAAGCTTCCAAGGCTTGTGGCCATTTGATAAAAAAAATTGAGTATGCAAGCTGCGTTGAGAACAGCAGTGCTAAGAGTGAAACAAAACCTTGGCAGTCTGGACAAGGGCAAAGCTGAACTTATATATATATTAATGCTAATGACAGTCAACGTATGTTTGTGATATTTCATTGAATTGTGGTAAGAACGAATTTATTAACTTTGTTATTACAAAAATTTGGTATTTGAGATACTGCTTTATTGGGAAGGTTTTACGACTAAGTACAGAGGTCCCCAGCAGACTTATGCAGGGCCTGTGGTGTTGCTCACACGCAGTAAAACTGATATGAGTGTATAACTTAAAAGGATTTCCACAGTTACCAGTGGGAAGGCTAACCCACATTATTCTATGGGAGAGAATCATTGTTGCAGTGTCAGAGGGGTTGTAGCCATTTGGGAAAAGAATAGGAGCACTGGTGAGAGTTGTTATCTCAGATGAAAATGGTTGAAATGGGTTGGTCAGAGAAATCTGACCCTTTTCTTTTTATTGAAGTATATCATGTATTACTTGTGGAATGATATTGTAGATGTGTTATAAAGAATCATAACATTGTTTCAGGGTTTTTGTTCTGGTACTAAGTTAGTGCCAGAACCCTGGTGTATGTATCTCCAAGAGAGAATTTGAAATTTTTGCTGGTACACGCTGTCTACCACACTACATCAGGGACTGTGTCAGATTGATCTTTCGATTGAAATTTTTGCTGGTATACGCTGTCTACCACGAATCAACCCTTCAAATATAGGAGAGTGTCAGCATCGTAACTTCTATCAACAGATAAGTGCCAGTGTGTCGGCACTAGAGTTCATCCACTTTTAGTACTAAGGAAAACATAAAATATTTGATTGTAAAATAAACATTCCACAAGAGAATAAAGAAAAGAGAGGGGATGATGACAAGACCCCAACCCACCATTACTGACCAGTGTTAACGTAGTCTATAGAAATCCATCAATATAATTAGATTGTAATATTTCTTTATATGGACAGAAGATCCATTGTGGTATTTAATTTTATGTAAAATAAAACCATAAATTTCATTTTGTTGTTGGTCCTGACTCAGAAAATTCTGAATCAGGGCAAATAAAATTGTAATATATCCTGTTACACAAAAATTCAGCCACAGACTTCTATAAGATATATCCTAGAGTGTTAGTCTGTTTGTAGTTGTTGTATTGACCCAGTCCTATTTATGTGATAGAATTAAATTGTATTTGTATTGATTTGACTTACACTGCATTATATCTTCATTACCCTAGACACTTAGACGTAGTCACATAACTAATAAGTAAAAATATAGCGCCAAGTGAGATCATAGGGTGGTAGCAGATAGGTTCTCTGAAAATACTTAACCTTCAACTACTAAACTCAGGGGCCTACACAGCTGACCTCACTTGGTAGACAAATAATATTAAATAATAACATCTATAACACCAAATCCACCACATTCTCCTCCTTCTGCTTTTTCTTCTTTTTCTTCTTCTTCTTCTATCCCACCTTCTTTTTCCTTTCTTCTTCTTCCCCTTTTTCTTCTTTTTCTTCTCATTCTTTTTTCTTCGACTTCGTCATATTTTTCTTCTGCTCTTCCTTCTTCTCCTGCATCTCCTTTTCTTTTTTTTCTTCTTCTCCTTCTTTTTTCCCCCTCCTCTTCTTTCTTCTTCGTTTTCTGTTTCTCTTCTTCCTTCTTCATCTTCCTCCTTCAACTTCCTCTGTTTCTCCTTTTTCTTGTTCCTCGTCTCCATTATCTTCTTCTTCGTCTTCTCTTTCTTATGTTTTGTTTTTGTTGCTATGACACGTTAAGTAAATGTATTTTACCTAAAACAACGCTCAAGATTTATTATTTATATATGGTATATATATATATATATTTTTTTTTTTCGTACGCCCGCTAATACTCGAGGCGAAATCTCAGGTTATTATTTTTTATGTCTAACCTGACATTGATTTTACGTGAGTATCCCTTTTTCTTGTACAGAGACAGGTGTCCCTCGCCATTCAGGCAAATACTCTCCGATTTCGGAGGTACCCATTACAGCTGGGTCGGCTCAGGAGCCGCCAATCCCTCGTCGACGACACTCCTTCAAATGTTCTCGCCAGGTCTCGAGTTAATCCAGTCCAAATCCCGGTCGACGAAAAATCCTCAAATGCCGTCGCCCGGGTTTGATCCTGAATCACCCGGTCGCCAGAGCGGTGTTGTAACCACTACGCTAGCGGGGCTCCCATATAAATATATAAATATATAAATATATAAATATATAAATATATATATATATATATTTATATATATATATATATATATATATATATATATATATAAATATATAAATATATAAATATATAAATATATAAATATATAAATATATATATATATATATATATATATATATATATATATATATATATATATCAGTGGATGCACCTAGAATCGTCTTTTTTGTTGTTTTTTCCTGCGTGCTCGTACTACAAGCAACGACAGACATGCTAATTTCACGAAATTCATATCTGAACTGCGGAAGTGCCAGTCTGGAAATCTATTTTTAGGCGCGAGGTCATTGCAAAAATACGCTCGTCTGCACTACCCTGCGATTCTGTCAAAAAACCGTGCGAGATACGCGCAGCAAGAAAACGCTCGTCTGCACCAGGCACAACTTATATTATTACCAGAAAAATCAGAAAATTAAATCACCACGGGACAATTTAACACATCCAGCGAAGAAATGGTTCTAGTCCGTCGTGATTAGATTATTCAAGAAATTTCTGAGCGACTACTGATACTGAGTTTGAGAGAGCGCTGTATATATACAGATTTTGTGCAATATCTCTAAAGGGTGTTACAATTCACACCTTCGGCCTAGCCTGGAAACTCAACGAGCTTGGCTTCCGAGATAGAGGATTCTACGGTTCGATCTACCCGCGATGCCGAACCACATCAAAAGACATGCCGTGCGGACGAGCTTTCTTAGATTTCCTCGCCCTGCCGTAGATCAAATACTTAAGTCCCCTGAACATGTAAACATTAAAGGTGGTCGGGAAATATTATTATCGCTTGAATTGATACATAGTCTGATATTTTTCCTCGCGTGCTTTTCTGTCACTATCCGATGATTGACAGATCCGCTTGCGTGAGAACTCAAGTAAACAGACCGGTTCGCTCCCCTGTTATCTGGCATGTTGCAAAAATCGGTAAACAACTCGTTAGCGCAAGAAAGACAGGAAAAATAGGCGTGGCTTCAAAAGTGAGCGAATTGCGTGGTTTCGCCTTCGCAAAACATAAACACTAACTGGGGCAGCAAAGGTGGTCGGATTTCTGAGGCTATATTTACTTTTCCACGTCACAATAACTCTCCACTCCCAAAGGAGCATAGGCCTTCAACAAACCTCTGCAAAGTCCTCCTGTCACGTGCCATCATCTCAAGTTCTTTCCACGTTCTCCTCATCATTTTCACCTCTGTTTCCAGCTCTCTTCTCCATGTGCTTCTTGGTCTACCTCTGCCTCTCTTGCCCTGGGGGTTCCAGAACAAGGATTGCCTTGTAATGCTATCAACAGGTTTCCGCAGTGTGTGTCTATCCATCGCCATCGTCTTCTTCTCATCTCTTGTTCCACTGGCACTTGTCTAGTTCTTGTACTCAGTTCCACGTTGGTAACCTTGTCATACAATTTTAATCCCTCTATTCTACGCAAGCACCCATTTATGAAAGTCTGTAGCTTTTTGGTTGCTGTCTTTGTTGTTCTCCGTGTCTCAGAGCCATACAGACTTCACATTTGAGTTGAAGATTCTTATTTTCGTGTTGGATCCGATTTCTCTTGATCTCCATATATATATATATATATATATATATATATATATATATATATATATATATATATATATATATATATATATATATATATATATATATATATATATATATATATATATATATACTTCATTACAATTCGGAGCATTTTAAATGTGTTAATGCCCTGTATACATTTATTAAATAAATACCTTTTGTGTGAGGTAAAGAAATACACTACAAAGCATACTTGTAATTTGTTATGCATAATGACAATCTGCTTTCTAAAGTGAACACGTTGTAATTATACAACAATATTAATATTTATAACAAATAATCTTAAATAATGTTTGAACATTTTTATATTCCAAAATTACTTGTTTAATTTTTAAAAGCTGCATTGTATAACAAGAAAAGCTTACATTATAAATCACATACAATCTTTAATTTTATAATGAGCTGCTAATTTCTCTTTACATTGAAAATTATTATAAAATAATTTCCCTTGGTGCACAACGTTACTGATGTAATTATGGCGTCGCGCTATTTAATGATTGGTTTTTCGGATTTTTCTAGGGCCTCATATCTTAAGACCTATCAGCATGCCATATTTCAGACTTCTAGGTAGCCTAGAAGGGGTCAAACAATTTCATGTGGACAGATGGACGGAAAATACGCTTCTATTAAATATAATAAGATTATTTAATTGTTTTCTAAAGTTACTCATTTCCAACTTTATCATTGTTCAACTATATTTCATATATAAATATATGGGAGGACGTGGACACTTGGGACGCAAGTGAAATATAACATAGTGATTATTCACAAGTGATCCTATAACAATTTTTTATAATGCAAAAGTAGGTGCCAATGGCATGATTTATTTTACCATCCGTTATTATTTGTAGCATCCTACTACCTGCCACCCTGGTGCTGTTAAAATTGTTTTATAGGTTTTCATACAACAACATCCATCAATTTATGTTAAAAAATTTGTTATTTTTTGTTTGATGAGTAATTTAAATAACAACTGTGACACTATGCTATCATGTTAGATAAGTAAAATGTGACTAAATTCATTGGTTTCTTTATCACACTTAAATATTTAGGATATGTGTGTGTGTGTGTGCGCGTGTAGGGGTCAGTAGAAATTGGACAAACTGTCCCATGTATCCCCAGTACTTTAGGTGCATTGTTACCGAAAGTGATAGTTCCGAATACACTGGAATTGTAAAAGTACCTACAAGTGTTTGATTAACTAAGCGCATGTCGTACAAGGCGACTAATACGAGTTTATGCAAGAGGCTAGCAACCTTATCCTATAAAACATTTTGCTACATAAATCCCCGTGTGACATAATTTTGGGTCCATCTCTGCTTCACTACGGCATTAATCAGTTACATTTGTTGTACTGACTAATTACATGCTTTTAAATGGTTGGCACCTCTTTCTTTCTCTGCTATGTAGCAGATATTTTGTATTTTCCAACATTCTTTCACTCCTTTCAGTAATAATTCGTCTTGTCTGTTTACCTGACCATTCCTGCTGAAAGAGTAGAAAGGTGATGTAATATTAAGCGACAACCATGTTGGTTAATCTCGGGTGTGGCCGACATCAGACTACAGATTAACAATAAAATCGCCTAGCGCATTTGTTTAATCGCTGATAAGGCCAGGGTGCGTTCTTCGCCAAGATGATAATACGCTGAACTTTCGATAGCCACTACGGGGAGATAACTTACTTGTCAGCGCACAGGAATGACATAATCGTTTCCTGCACACCTTGAGGAAAGTAAGATGTAATTGTAGGCATTTGCAGAGAAGGTAACCGGATCTTTTATTGCCATTTATGGGAGAGGCGACCTTTTGTATCACGCACATTATTTCAGGCGGAAATATTTTGAAATTATCCCACAAGACATGCATGTTTGAAAAGATTGGAGCTCTGCTTAGCATCGTAACAAAACAATGCGGGGGAAGACTTGCAATATAAGCTGACATTTTCGCAAGCCTAGTTCACTGTGAAAATCGCTTGCCAAGACGACAACCAGACCTTGCCAGAGTTAGAATTAAGATTCTTATATCGGACCGGACCATTGTTTGAGTAATTTTGAGGACTTCAGAGCCCAGAATAAACTCTACCAGTTTAACAAGGACAACCGAAATCTGAGGAATCTAAAACACGGAGTCACAGTGGGAGTTTATTGTTAAAGTAACGACCACCTTGAACACGTGTAGAGGGCCCATTCAAGTGCCTTTATTCCTGTGAGCAAACAGTCTGTGAGCCAAGATTGGCGTAAGTTGTGCATTTTACATTTTATATTTTACATTACCACCATGTGAATTAATATGAATATATTGCCACGTGAATATTAATATGTGAAAATTGTTAGTGGATTTCCAAGTCATTTGAGGCTTGCAACCTCAGCATATAGAATGATGATTTCATGAAACACCACTGCAAGGGCTGGTGACTGCTTTATTGCTACTGTCCTAAAGAGAACCAAAAGCATAGGTAGTCCCAAGTTCCATATGGAGCAGGGAAGGAAAGATGAAAGAACCGATGTACATTCTAATTATAATATTTCATTTTCAACCAGTGTAAATGTCTATGTAAACATATTCACTTTAAAAATAATGAAAGTTTTCAAACTTTTCAACCAGTGTAGATGTAAACGAAAACGTATTCTTTCTATACTATTAACCTTTTCATTTGAATGTAAAGTAAATATAAAGCTATTCAATTTAAATTTAAAGAAAGTTTTCTCTCGAGGGATTAGGCTTAATTCTGATCGAGGGTATAGTCTGAGGTAGATGGGATGGTGGAATAGGAAGATGGGGACACATACGTATCTTTCGGGAAACTTAATACTCAGAGCGTATTCGTGTCTCTTCTTTCACCATGCTACTTGGTGGCACCAGTGAGGGTACTAATCTCTGGAACAAAGTGAGGATAGAGGTGGCCTGACGTCGAGCTAGACACCATCATCAGAGGGTCTTTGAGACGCGGGACCAGCTTTGCAGTTACTCTTTGATCTTACTTGAAACGTGCTGCGCCTGTAATCTTGACCAGAGACGCGAGAACTGCACAGAACCCAAAAACCCAGCGGGAGCAGAAACTACAATTTGCAGCTAAGACAAACCTAAAAGCTGCCAAGTGACTTCTTACATAAAACACGATGATGAGTATTTTCTTGTCTTCTGAAATATCTTATGAAACTCCCATGAGATAGAAGCATCATTATCCTTCTATCTACAACTCTGCCAATGCGAAGGTAGACACCTTTGAAGACCCATATTAGATACTCTTGAGTCTTGGCCACTGTTGGACCACTACTGCAAAACAGGGGAGGCAATTCCGTGACACACTGCTGCAAAAGCATGTGAGTACTTGATGCAAGAGGACCGGCTACAGTGGTGGTTCCATGGTCCACAAGGAGCGGAAAGGAAAATGAAGATTTGAAAAAAAAAATATAAGCAGATTTTGGTACTTAAATGTGAGCACCGTGAGTCATTCATTAAAATACAGCGTCAATTAAATAGTTATTTAAAGTAAATGATTTTTTTGTTTTATTTTGTAAGTGAAATGTAATAAAATTTTTATTTGTATTTTCAGGTTTGTCTCACTTCAGATGCTATTGTCCCTTATCTCCTTTAGCCATGTCCAATTTCATCTGATACTGTCCTAATTCACCCCATTTTGGTATGTCTTTGCAGATTCTTCTTCGTTCGCCCTTAGATTTCTACATTAACGACTCTAATAAAGGCAGTAGTCAGCTCAAGGTTCCTGACATCTCGTTCGCCCTCAGAATTCTATATTTACGACTCTAATAAAGGCGGTAGTCAGCTCAAGGTTCCTGACAGTTTTCAATGAGAGATGTGGGTTGTTGTCATATGCCACTCCGTTCACTTTTGTAAGTTGGGCAAGGCTGGAGCAGATGTTCAGCTGTCATGGGACTGGTGCCACAGGACCAGAGATCCGTTGGACCAATCCTGTTCTTGTGATATAGGTGGTACCTCAACCTATTGCGACCAGTGAGTAAGCGGAAAATGATGACCTGGTCTCGCCTAGATAGCTGGTGATAGGCATCATATTTTATGTGACCTGGGTGTTCTCTGTTGGACTTGAATATGGCTTTTACAGTTGTTTTAGCCATTTCATAAGTTGTCGCTATATCGTTTTGTTGCAGCACTCCCCCGTCTTCAGCAAGTTTATCTGCCTCTTCATTGCCTGGAATATTGCAAGGAGCTGGTATCCACTGGACTGTGCACTTGTTAAAGCATTTGGCCAGGCTTTCAAGTGAGTTTATCAAATCTTTCAATCCTTAAGCATGGTGGCTCGTAAAGGCTGTTGTTACTGAGAGAGTATATGTAAAGCTCACTATCTATTTTTCTGCACGTGCTTGTACCCAATAAGAGTTTCCGCTGCCTGTTTCAGGGCCTCTGATTAAGCATTCAAGATATTGCAGTATTTGCCAGTGGCGATTGCCATAGAGCGAATTCTATTAAAGGTTTAATGAGGATTCCAGCTCCCCCTTTTCCAATAGCAGTTTGGACCGAACCATCAAAACATGCATGTGTCCAAAGCTTTGTTGGACATGTTTGATCAATATACTTGGTTGCTATACGCTTTCTTTGAGTTTATGTCTGAAGTCCTTTACTTTCAATGCCTGGGATATTAGATGTTTGATCAATATACTTGGTTGCTATACGCTTTCTTTGTGTTTATGTCTGAAGTCCTTTACCTTCAATGCCTGGGATATTAGATGTTAGATATTAGATGTTAGATATTAGATGTTAGATATTAGATGTTAGATATTAGATGTTAGATATTAGATGTTAGATATTAGATGTTAGATATTAGATGTTAGATCAGGAAAGCATCTTCCTTTCCATAGTGGGAAAATTGTGCTTGGTGGGATTTTCTTTGCGAGTGAGTTTGCTAGCATGGTATTTTGGTAAATTTTTTTTTTTTTTGCCTGAGCAACAAAATTAGTTCGCTTGAGCCTGCCTCTTCAAAACATGTTTATTCTCTTGCACATGGGATGCCCATTGAGTCTCATTTTTCAACTCAACCTAATTCAGGAATTAATATTTAGGATTTTTGACTCCAGGAATAAAGTTCTACTTTTGTCAAATTGGTGTCCCATTTCTCCCCTCTACCCTACTGTTTATAATGTGATAGGTGGTGCGAACTGTGATGAGATATGTGATCTGTGTTATCGGCTTGCGGCCAATTCACACACTCACCAGACCTGTACACTAATAAAACAGGTGAGTAATAAGGCAGGGGTGGGGGTATTTATTTAAAGCTGACCACCCGGTAAGTTTCATTAAGTGTATCAAAGAGCAAATAAACAAACGATCAAACGAACACCCAGTCAGTGCTCATGTGCTAACGTGTCGCCATGTCTATGCAAGCCCTTCTGTCAACTCGTTTCACGCCTTCTACAGGCAAGCAATCAACAGAATTTATTTCCCTCATACGCCGGTTTTTTATTTGGTTCGGTTTTTGCCTTCTTGTGGCGAGGCGCGTTCTTTTCAACCTATTTGGTTATATCAGAGCGCATTTACCCTTCAAAAATAAGTGAACTCCGTTCACTGCTAACCCGATCAGCGTTGATAGATACGAAGTCCTGAAAAGGACTAACATTATCTATCTTCTTTCTTTTTTTTTCCTTTGCGTCTGTTATTTTGCTGTAATACCCTATTCAACCAAAACCCATTGAAGGGTTACAAACGGTTATATTGGGGTATATAATGTGTTTCACACACATTATCTATCTGCTAGCGTAAAGCCCTTAAAAAATGACTCGCCAGCTACGCCAACGATGCCGAGCTAAGGTTAAAAAAAAAAAACCGCGATAGCCAAATCACTCAGGGCGTAGGAATATGAGGCGCTTTGTGGCTTCGTGACTAATGACGTGGTCTCACGTAGGATTGTGCGGCAGCGCTAATTAGCAGTTTGTTGCTGCACACAGCCTTTGTCTACCCAGGATCTTTTGCCTCAAGCGTTGGTGATTGATTTCTCACGGCGGTTTGCGAGCGACACTTTAAATATTGTATTGTTGTTTTGAAGAAGAGAATAGGAATGGCCAAAGCTACATTCAACAACATGAAACATATACTGAGATCCAAACAGTTATCTCACAAATTAAAACTGAGAATCATAAAGTGTTATATATATTCTGCATTTCTGTATGGCGCAGAAACATGGACGATGAATAAGCAGTTGGAAGAAAGAATTGAGGCTCTTGAAATGTGGATATATAGAAGAATGGGGCGTATCTCATGGAAAGAGATGAAAACAAATAAGGAGGTCCTAGAAAATCTAGGTATGAAAAGAGAACTAATGAGGGAGGTCAAAGTTCGACAGCTAAAGTACTTTGGCCACATAAAAAGGCATAACACCTTGCAGAAGACCATAACAGAAGGGAGAGTTGAAGGCAAACGTGCAAGGGGAAGACAGCGCTATAAGTGGGAAGACAACATCAAGAGATGGACAGGAAAGAGTCTATCAGAGTGCACCATCAAGACAAGAGACAGAAGACGTGGGAGATCCATTACAGCCAACCTTCGTTGGAGATGGCAACTGATGATGATGATGATGATGTTGTTTTGAAGAAGTGATGGGTGGAGAGCGGGCATTTAACAGCTGATCGTTATTGCCGCTTCTCGTTCCATCTTAAGTCTACCCTGTTCAACCTGAAGATTGGTTATAATTGGGGTATTTAGTGTCATTTTATTTACTAATTTTGTATTCAATTTAAATAACTATTGTCTTTTGCAGTTGCTGATTTTTATTTATATTAGTATTTGTCCATTTTATTTTCTCTTTTGTATTGTTTATAGATAACTATTTCCTTTTCTGTGGCCTAATGGATATGAACGCAGTTTCATAATCCAGATATACCAGGTTCGAAACCTGCTGCAGGCGGTTTGGTAGCAGATCGCTTTGTGTGGATTTTTAACAATGGTATAAGCGCCGTACCTTTCAGAAAGCAATGGCTAACTACTGAATGACAATAATTGCCTAGAAAAATCACAAACAGCCAATAAAAGCTGGGGTTGATTGCCACGTCCTGTAAAGGATAAGCAACTAACTTATTGTCCTTTACCCTTGTTTTTAATTTGTATTAGTATTTGTTCTTTTTGAGTTTTTTTTTTTTTTAACCTCGTTGTCTTTTCTTGTCCTATGAGTAGTTAGTAAATTTTTTTTGTTTTGTTTTGTTTTTGTTGTTTTTTTTAATGCTTTGTTAGTTCTTGTTGCTTAATTCTATTTGGTTGAATGTCTTTTCTGAAGTACTAACCTTATATGTTTTCCTTTGTTTTATGTATATATCTTTTAAGTATTGATTGGGCATCTCCTGGGGCATCTATACTTAAAGCCTTATCACCTGTCATGTATGTATTGTGATTTCTATAGTAAGTTTTTAATTCAAGCTTTTGTTGTTCGTACTTTTTACAGAGGATCAGGTAGTGGTTTATGTCATTTTCTTCCTGACATTCTTGGCAGTGTGATTCTTCTATCATAAAGTATGCTGCACCAAGACGGAGACGCCACAGTTTTTTTGTTCGATGGTATCTTTAATACTTCTCTGACCTGGCACGTCCTTGTTGGTTCTTTCAGCAGTTTGAACACGTGTCTGCCTTTCCTACTGTTCTTCCATATTGTCTTCCATTCCTCGTTTATAGTTAGCTTCACTTGGCTCTTGATCTCCGACCTTCCCAGTCCTGCTCTTATATTGTTTTTACTTATTCTTCCATTCTTGGCGTTCTGGTCTGCCAACTCGTTACCAGCTATACCTATGTGTGCTGGAATCCATACTAGCCTCACACTACATCCTCTGTTCCCTAGTGATGTATTAATTGCTAGAATTTCTTCCTTAATGTCTGACCGGCTACATTTACCTGGGTGTTCTAGTGCTTGTAGTGACGATAGTGAGTCTGTAAATATCGTAACAGCTTTTGGTGGGTTATCTTCGATTATTTCTAAACTTTATAGATTTGCTACCATCTCTGCAGTAAAAATCGAAGCCCCTTCAGTTACACTGTAGCTCTTTTTAATTCTCCACTGTGGTATTTCTATTCCTGCACCTAGTTGCCCACTATCACCCTTGGATCCATCAGTGTAGACGGCCAGACTTTGTTTTGTTAGTTGATCTATGAACTTTCTACTTATCATTTTGGCTTCCTTATCTTCTATGTTTTGTTTGATCTTTTCAGTAAGTGAGTAGTCTATGATTGGTGTTTTTAGTTCCCAGGGTGGTATTTTGCTTCTATATTTATTACTATTTTGTTAATTGCGTTTGACAGTTCTTTGAACTGCGTTAGGTCTTCTATAGTTCTCTACCCTGTTGGATATCTATATTTATTTAAGGGGTTCCCATACACTTGGTTGGTTTTTGACAAATGCTTTATGTGCTGGGTGGGTCACTTCTTGTGCTACTTTACTCCAATAATTTAATCTTAGTTCTTTCTATTTTAGACCAAGGGGTGGTATGCCAAGAGCTACTTCTAGCGCTTCTACTGGTGTTGATATAAATGCACCTGTAATGGTTCTCATGGCTGCACGTATGTCTAGTTTTGCTTTGTTAGATGCTGCAACTGAGTCATAGTCTATGCTGGCATAATCCAGTTTCCCACTGATGAAAGACTTGTAGAACATAAGCATTATTTTATTGCTGGCCTCCCATCCATTATCTTATACTATCCTTAGTATATTTAGGGGTCCCCTACAGCTTTCTACTAAATTGTCTATATGTTTATTCCTATTTAGTTGTTTATCTAACGTTATGCCCAGAAATCTTGTTGTTAAGGAGGTACATATTTTCTGTCCTTTAATGGTTATATTGATTTTGTTTTGTTTTTTTAAATTTCCTTTGCTGAATATCATACCTACTGTTTTGTTTACATTAATTTGGAAGCCCCAACTTTTCATCAACTCTGAAACTTTGTCTATTTGTGACTTAGTTTTTCCTGACCGTGCTATTTATAGCTATCGTGATAGAGGTCACGGGGTCATCTTCCTAACGAGAAAAAAAGTGACGGTGTTTACTTTTGATAGGGGTAAATTAATGCTTTTCGGCAACTTTATTATTATAAATACCGGCTTTAATTTTGCGTTAAGCTAGACTAGAAATGTTAGAGTAAATTTAAGAACAAACATTTTATCACAATTAGAACAGCAGATATTATAGTCTGAAATAGTGTAAAATTTACGTTTTTTTAAAAAAATATTTTGTTATGGTTTCTTTCTTATGCAATTAAACTAAAACAATCCCAATCAATATGCAAAAAAAAAAAAAAAAAAAAAAAAAAATACAGAAATCAAAAGAAGAAAACCTGCAGAAAATGGATATCATAGTCTTGTTTTGAATTCATGCGTCAAACATGAATTATTGAAATGTTGAATTGCAAGTCCACATTTATTACCTTAAAATGACACACCCAATTGTGCCCAGAACATGAGAGCTAACAATTATCTCTCAATCATACATCACGATGGTCATGTAAAAATGAGTATGTTCATGAGTAAAATGAAATGTTCAAATTAATAAATAAAACATACACCCATTAAATGATTTCCACACTCTGTTAATTCACGCAATAACTGCCATAATTTGCACTAGCCCCAAAATTTTGCTCAATTATCATTCACACTTCCTTCTTTTTTTTTTTTTTTTGATAGGAGGAATCTGTACATTCACAGATGGAGAAATTTGTAACAAATGAGTTTCCATTATAAATTTTAATTGTGAAGCTGTATTTTTAATACCGCTGGCTCGTCTTTCAATTTTGGTAAAAGTGGAATGTGCAAATTCGTCTCCTTGCACTCCATGCATGCCCATTCCAAAGCCATGAGTTCTGATCCATTCTGCGCAACGTTTTTCTAATATGTGCTGTTTAGGAATCGTCTTATTGGGGAATAGCTTACTGAGCAAAGACATATATGTCTCTATTAATGCTGTTATTGATGATATTGATTCTTTACTAATAGGTGTTGAAGGTAAAGAAGGCCACCATAATGTTGAGGTCGAGACTGGTATCGTAAGATGTAGAGTGCTGTCTAAGTGAGTGAGTGGTCAGGTCAACCTGGTAGTACACTGTTGTAGTGGATGTAGGTCAACAAACGTTGAGGCACTGACAGGGATAATATAGACTCACTCGTCCAGGCTCTTAAATGTGTAGTGCTCGAAAAAGGGTTGTGGTTGATATGATGTGTGGGTGAGTAGACGTCATATAGAATGATGAACACGAATGCGTATAGGTTCTGGAACAATGTCACAAGACATCCATTCAACCACATGTAGAAGTCAGGAATGTTGATAACAGCTGACGTTTCAATAACTTATTACGATACAAGGACAAGATACGCCGACATCATGATATATAGTCATTTGACAAAACTTGGGACATCACAGCATAATAATAATAATGTTCAATGCAGCTGGCATTAATGGATCATAGGCAGGCTGTCCATATCATAGTGCTGACGACAATCTATATCTCTTCTCAGCTACAGCAAATTACCCCGCATTGGGAACGGGTCTTCAAATATATGAGTTTAAACAACTCTTGTCTGACACCAGCAAGTCAGGTTTACTTCTGGTATATAGCAGGCCGCGAAATATGGCGGGCCCCAGAATACAGTGTTCTCTGTGATTCCTTGGACAAACCTAGTTCAAGGTGCTATCGCCGCAATAGCGGGATTTAATGAATATATAAAGTTCTTCGGGCATTCACCAACCCGGTACATTCAATGTCAGCATAATACGAGAGCTCAATTACTGGTATACTCGATGGACTCTTTCCCGCCCAGGGAAAAGTCACTAGGCTGTAAGCAAAATGTTATTTATGATTCTGGCAATAAAGAAAAATGAATGAAGGCTAATTTACCTTGCCATTCCTTCCGAATAACACCAAAAACTCACTCGCCTCCTAGGCGCTTAGAAATACAATATGGGGGAACAATCTTTAGACACACAGAGAACTTTCCTTCCCCATAATATAAAGCCAGGTCGAAGACGAACAAGACGTCTTGACCCTTTGAAAACTACAGCTCGACTCAGATCGGAAGTCTTTCTTAACGCGCCACAAAAGTCGCGCATGCGTCGTTAGACGCTAGACCCTCTGAGCAAAACTCAGGTGGGCGATGTTGAACACATACTAGGAAAAGACTGACCATTCAAGCCATATATGGTCAGGTAATAAGACATCGGTTCTAGTTGCAAACATTCCGAGAAAAGCTGACCATTCAAGCCATATATGGTCAGGCAACCAGACATCGGTTCTAATATTAGATCGCTAGGTTAAAAACAAGTGGAATAACAACCACTGTTGAATTCAACCCAAGTAAAAAATGAGTAACTATCCTTTGATCAGGAATCTAACAAATAATGTCTCCAAATTTAAACAGGTACATTTCACAGACTATAAACTCAGCGAAAATGTCCGCAACATAGGTTTACTGTGTGATATTTAGTTGTGTACTTTCTGCTTCGTTCAGTGAGTTGAATCGTTCTCTGGCAATAAAAGCTTTGTCAGTTATATCATGTTTGTTTGTAATTTTCAGGGTTTGTGTAATGATTACTCTTGTAAGATCTTTATAAACTTTTTGTGTGAGATATCTGTGACAGTGATTCCAAATGAATGCTCTGCTATGATAAGCCTGTGGTATGATTTTGTGTTTGGCTAGTACCTTGTCCAAGTGTGAGCAAACTGGACCAGACCTAGCACACAGATCATGAAACTGAAGTTTGGCCAACGCATCTTGTGCATTTTCAAGTTTAACTTTAAAACTATCTGTCTCCACCTTATCCTCACAAAGTTCAATACCTGCCTGAAAAAATTCAATTTTAGCTTCTAATTCTTCTGTCTGTTTCCAGTTCCTACCAAATCTTCTCAAGTTCGTAATAGTACTAATGTTTGCGTGTATCTCTTGCGGATTCTAAAATATCTTGGCGTCTATTGTATCGGCTACCTGTTCTAGAAGTCTGTAGTGTTTCAAAACAATGCCTAATAAAATATGAAGGTAAGGAGGAGCAGCATATTCAATTTCAATCTCTAACATTGGTTTGTGTAAAAAATTATCGTAACGTGCCACTTGCCTTTTATTCCCTTTCCCATATTCCATATATCTATTGTAATCTCTTATCAACATGGCCAAACTTCTTGGTTTGCAAGTTGTATGCTCTCTGGATGTCTTTATTTCCTTGTTTTGATTGTCTTCTAAAGAACGCTAATGGAACAGTCCTTGTCTCACACACAATAAAAAAAGACATTCATATTATAAATACAAGATTAACCAAGATTAACAAGACTTGAAAAATAGTTCAAAGTATGTGGAAATAATCTATAGCTTTACATGTTTTCTGACGCCTATATACGTAGCTAAATATTGTTATAAATGAATGAAAATGCAAAAACAGATAGTACTTTACAAATAGTTATTTTTTTACAACCTTATTTAAGATTTGCGAGTAGCAGGAATGCGTTTACAGTGAATTAAATGTTATAAAATCTGGTGATAATATGCTTGTTCTTGTAATGCCAAACTCACCAAACTGACTACCACACATTCGCAAGATGTGAAACCAATTAAAATAAAGTATGTGGAAATAATCTTTAGCTTCCCTTCGAGAAGTCTGTATAATTATAAACTCAAAAGAATGGGCTGATTTTCAGATATTACATTAATAAATAGATTACTTCTGTTATGAATTTCCTCAAATGATGACGCTGTTTTCAAAAGTCTGTAACTCCGTCAAATATAATTTCAAACAAATAAAAATGCAATCAAAAATATAACACAGAACAAAGTTATAGTACACAAAAGAATTTTAGCGCTGTGTTTATCCAGAATCGGTGTGTAATGATTTGTATAATTACAGATTTTACACACACATCAGCTGATTTTCCCCGCCAAAAGTAGCGGGAGGCGTTAACGGTGCGCAGGAAGATTTATTACCCGGTGTCAGAATTCCGGTCACCGAACTAAAAGAGTGCTCTGGTATAAGGTACAAACAGCCGTGTTCTCCGTATGTTGGCCGTTTATATACAACACATATTTAGTGACCACATAATACCACGTAGCAACTCTGGTACAAACATGGGAACGCCGTATTCAACTGGAACAAATGTTTATTTACACTATGTATAACAAATGTCGTCGGTGACCCCTCCAACAATCTGGGTCCATCCGACTCTCCTCTCTTGAACACTATTAACTTCCATACACCCATGTAATTCAAAGTTTCACTGTCTTATGCATATTGTCCCTTTGAGGACAGTACAGGTATATTATTGGAATGCGTTCAGGTTATTAAGATAGTTATACCGGACTGACTCCGGGGAATGCAACTTTTCCTGATTATGGTGGCCGCTATCTTGACATACTTATCCACCATCGAATTGTCATATCTAGTTTACCCTACGTACGCTTTCTTCAGAATAAAGCTTCGCCGCTCCTGCCTCCTTGTACTATTGTTGGAACTCGTCAGCCTATCTATCTATGGAGGCTTATGTCTACACAACCCAGACTTGGGATATCTAAGAGACAATACATAGTCTCCTTTAACTAGTGGTCGCCTTCAATATGGCTGCCCTGCTTCTGTCCCGACGTCTCTCGCGCTTCTGCCAGATGCTGAGAAAAACGTGCCTAACCTCTTTCTGTTATGACCCTTTCTATGCGCATCATTTCCGTACATCCCTTTTTTCTACCTCGTCTATACCAACTCATGTTAGACTTCTCATTCTTCTTTCCCTTACTGCCACAACTACTTGAGTGTAGTGACGATCGCAAGACATGGAGACTGGTGCTTTTCTGACCCATCGCATATCTCCCTATTGGACATTGTGTGGTCTCCGCAACCTACTCTCCACCCGATGGCTCTGCGCATGATTCTTTCCGAACGGCGAGGCTTGAGGCTCAGCTCATGCAGGATGTACCAGCCCGGCTTGGGAAAGGGGGGGGGGGGGGGAACGGACCGCTTGGTCGTTTTGTTTCTCGCTAGACTTTTTCGAGCTGGCAGGTGCTGTGAGAAGACCCAAAAATGAATTCCCTTCGCCAAGTTCTGCATCTGCTTCCTGATATCTCCTTACTTCGTGGTATACCACTTTCATCCTAGGCTCTTGTTTGCCTGCTGTCCTTATTACACCAAGGCCATAGCCAGTATCAGGGATGGAGGTACATTGATCTTGCTTCTTCGCCTTCTCTGAGTATAGTCCCCTTTTCTGCACTCTTTCACCCTCACCTAGGGATATGGACCTTGACGACTGTTTACAATTGCGCATTATCTCTGCTGCTACGTTCTGTGAGGGCTGGACCTTCGTACCGATTCTCTCTTCATGGCAGTGGAACTGACTGCCTCCTTGTCTTCGCTCACAGGAGGGTAGGTGCCAAGAAACAGAGTCAATCAGTGGGCAGCTTAAAAGGACATGTTGCGTGGATTTACATTTGAAGCATCTCCTTGGTAGAGAGCTATGTGGGCACTGGGCAGCTAAGTGATCCCAAAAGGCAGCACAGTTGTAGCATCTCCTTGGTAGAGAGCTATGTGGGCACTGGGCAGCTAAGTGATCCCAAAAGTCAGCACAGTTGTAGCATCTCCTTGGTAGAGAGCTATGTGAGCACTGGGCAGCGAAGTGATGATAAAAGTCAGCACAGTTGTAGCATCTCCTTGGTAGAGAGCTATGTGGGTACTGGGCAGCGAAGTGATGACAAAAGTCAGCACAGTTGTAGCATCTCCTTGGTAGAGAGCTATGTGGGCACTGGGCAGCGAAGTGATGACAAAAGTCAGCACAGTTGTAGCATCTCCTTGGTAGAGAGCTATGTGGGTACTGGGCAGCGAAGTGATGACAAAAGTCAGCACAGTTGTAGCATCTCCTTGGTAGAGAGCTATGTGGGCACTGGGCAGCGAAGTGATGACAAAAGTCAGCACAGTTGTAGCATCTCCTTGGTAGAGAGCTATTTGGGCACTGGGCAGCGAATTGATGACAAAAGTCAGCACAGTTGTAGCATCTCCTTGGTAGAGAGCTATGTGGGCACTGGACAGCGAAGTGATAACAAAAGTCAGCACAGTTGTAGCATCTCCTTGGTAGAGAGCTATGTGGGCACTGGGCAGGTAAGTGATCCCAAAAGTCAGCACAGTTGAAGCATCTCCTTGGTAGAGAGCTATGTGGGCACTGGGCAGCGAAGTGATCCCCAAAGTCAGCACAGTTGTAGCATGTGACTCCCTTGGACCCCTTCTGTGCCCCAGGCCTTCTCTTCTTGTCACTTTCTGTGTAACTGCTTACTTCACAGAAAGAGGTGACTTTCCAATCTCCCTGCACAAAAAACAACGGACAGTCCTTGCTGGTCTTCCCAACAATTCGGCAATTTGAGCCTTTAGCTGTGCCATTTGTTTCCTCAGACGATGTACTCCAGTGTCCCCTTTTGAAGACATGGATCCCATTACTGCTGTTGGCTCGGCATCCATGTGCTTCCATCTACTCGTAGCACGTGTTACCTTTGGGGCCATTTTGCTGCAAGACCGCACTGCTGTGTGTTCTAATCTTTGCTGTTGAACTTAACTGTTAACTGTCTGCATATCCTGCTGACGATGCCAGTTGTGGTAGGGTGATGCGAAATATTTTGAGATATGTGATCTGTGTTATCGACTTGTGACCAGTTCACACACGCACCAGACATTTACACTAGTAAAACTCTTGAGTGTTAAGGCAGGAGTGGTATTTATTTAAAGCCGACCGCTAGGTCAGGTTCATTAACTTAAGTGTATCAAAGAGCAAATAAGCAAACAAACAAATGAACACCCAGCCAGTGCTTATGTGCTAAAGTGTCCCCATGTCTATGCAGGCTATTCTGCCAACTCGCTTCACGTCTTCTACAAGCAAGCAGTCAACAGAATTCCTTTCCTTCATACGCTGGGGCGTTTTATAACCCGCCATAACCAAATCACTCAGGACGTAGGAATACCAGGCGTTTGTGGCTTCATGACTGGTGATACGGCTCGCGTTGGATTACTTAGGTGTTTTTATATGTAGTATATGTATATATATATAATTGCTGAATCACCTTCAACTGGGGGTTCAAAAAAAAAAAAACACGAGCAAAATTTACTTCACAGAAGGGACGGTAAGATAAAAAGGTCATCATAATTTCAGTTGTCACGCTTGATTTCTTCACATTCCTGTGAGGCCCGTGAAATAGAAGTATCATCATTCTTCAATTTATATCTCTTCCAAGTGTAATCTTTAGCGAAGGTTGATACCTGTGAATAACCTCATCTCATCTCATCTCATAATCGGAACCTCTTCTACCCCGTGAAACGAGGTGTAGAGGGTACCCAAGTGCACAAGGCCCATGGGCGGGACATGTAATCAAAGTGACTTGGCAAACAGGTGATTAGCCCATTGTGCCCGGACTTGCCCCCTGTGAATAACCTCACTTTTATACTCTAAGTTTGGCCACTACTGTAGAGCAGTGGAGACGAATACCGTTACACTCATAGCAGTAGGCAGAGGATACACATTTTACGAGAACCTAGAAAACAGTTCGTTTGTAATGCCATACTGAAAAACTTTGTGAGACTCTAAAATAGGAGCGTAACCCTCCTATCTATATTACTGTCACGAATAATCTTGAGCACAGGTTGCTTGCTACCTTTGAAAAACACAATGACCATTCGTGGACCATTACTGTAGATCGAGGAAGACAACCATCGACAAGTAGCCTGAATTTTACAAATGTATCATTAATAAGATTTGTATTTTCAAATATTGTAAAGTCGATGCCGTTATATTGAAAAGGCAGTAAATATGAAACAAATAAGTGATGTACATAAAAAAGAAGGGGGGAAGGGGGGGGGGGGTGGAAATTAGTGTCCTTCTTATAAGTACTACTTAACTGATTTAACTATTTTTTACCTCTTTTAATACACGCTTGCACGAAGTACCTGACAGACTAACAAAATAACAGTGCCTTGAGAAGTAAACATATTAAACAATTAACTTACATTCTTTGACAGCTTACAGTCTTCACACAGCCATATCAAAAGAATCATGCACGTACGCATTTCTATTACGAGCTATTAGTTCACGGTAAATGCATATGAAAACATCAGTAGCAATCTAATTAAAACAACGACTCAAAGCAAGGTACACTTTTTTATCTGAATTATACCTTTTTAGATTTACTTTTCAGTCCATCGACCGAGCTATCAGGTTGTCACTAATACTAGACTTCTAATTACATGGAGCATTATGTCAGTTGTACAACAGAGCATGTTATTATCAGTTATCATGTATTATATCAGAGCCCAACTTGGTATTAGTACAAGTAAGATAATAGCTAAGTCCTTCGAATCGACTTCGTGGTTATGTTTTCTGTTTGCTTCACCTGTTAAAAGAGTAAGATTTTCGAAGTTATGAATACTGACATGCTGTTATGTTATTGTTGTTGTCTTGTATGGATACCCATTTAAAACGTTCAAAATTTTTTATATAATGTCAGGAAGAGAATGACATAGACCACTACCTGATCCACTGTAAAAAGTATGAACAACAAAGGCTTGAATTAAAAACTTACTATAGTAATCACAATATAGACATGACAGGTGATAAGGTTTTAAGTATAGATGCCCCAAGAGATGCCCAATCAATACTTAAAAGATATCTACATAAAACAAAGGAAAACATATAAGGTTAGTACTCCAGGAAAAACATCCAACTAAATAGAAATTAAGCAGCAAGAACTAACAAAGCATTAACAAAAAACGAACTACTCTTAGGACAAGGAAAGACAACGAGGTATATAAAAAAAAGGGGGCAACAACTCAAAACGAACAAATACTAATACAAATTAAAACCAAGTGTAAAGGACAATAGTTATCTAAAAACAATACAAAAGAGAAAATAAAATGGAAAAATACTAATATAAATAAAAATCAGCAACTGCAAAAGACAATAGTTATTTAAATTGAATACAAAATTAGTAAATAAAATGACACTAAATACCCCAATTATAACCAACTTTCAGGTTGAACAGGGTAGACCAGGATGGAACGAGAAGAGGCAATAACGGCCAGCTGTTAAGTGCCCGCTCTCCACCCATCAACTCATCAAAACAACAACAACAACGTTAATATATATCGGCACACTATAAGATGCAGTGCAACACTAAAGACCGTGAGGAAAAGTGGGTTTTTTTTTTTTTGTAACAACTGACGGCATTTACCATCTGCCATGGCCGACACGGAAAAGCAGTCTGAGGTTGAAGACAAGCCGGCGCCTGGACAAAAAGTAGAAAAGGAAAAGAAAGTTATCGCTACCCATATTACAGGGACGGTAAAATGGTTCAACGTGAAAAGTGGATATGGATTTATCAACCGCGATGATACAAAAGAAGACGTTTTTGTTCACCAGACGGCCATAGTAAAGAACAACCCAAGAAAATATCTTCGTAGTGTTGGAGATGGTGAAAAAGTTGAATTTGACGTTGTGGAAGGAGAGAAGGGCAATGAAGCTGCCATTGTTACAGGACCTGATGGTTCAAATGTCTAGGGCAGCAAATATGCTGCTGACCGTCGCCGATTCAGAAGAGGTGGTTGGTATCCACCCTATCGTGGAACAGGACGAGGTGGTAGACCTAGACAGCAGAGCTTCCAGGAAGAGGATGAACCTATAATGGATTACCCATCACCCAGGGGTCGGCCATTCTATCAGAACCGACGTTATTTTGGTCCACCTCGTCGTGGTGAAGGAGGCAGACAATACTTGGAGGGCCAAGGAGAGTTTACACTCCAGCGTGATCAAGGTTACCGTGGACGTCGGCCATTCTATCGCCGCTGTTACGGCCCTCCCAGAGGCTTTTATGACGACTATTATGGGTACCAAGGTGGACCTTCTAGAGGTGGACCACGTCGACGAGGTCGTGGACGTGGTGGCTTCCGTGGAGGCAGGGGGGCAGAGGAGAGCTGGTGAAGAGACCTTGACCCCAAGGGCTGAGTTTAGCAACGACACCCTCAAATCTGAGCCCTTCTTCACCCCTGTTGAGAGCAAAGAGGATTAAATAGAATGGAGGAACTATTTAATTAGTTAACAACTCGCCCAACTAACAGCTAGATCTTCCTTTTTATTTTGTGTGTCCATTTATGTCCGTGAGACAACCCAGTGACTTGATTGAAACAACCTGACAGGAATTTAACACCCCTCATAAATGGTTGGTTATCATCTGGGAACAGGGCTGGCTCTTGTGTTTTATCTTAAACCTTGTAACTCTTCGTCTGTTCAAAAGTATGATACAGAACCCAGACTAAACACCTTCATTCAACACAAACTTCATGTTAATACAACCATTGCCTGTATTGTTTAACACAACAGCAACTTCGACAGACCAACAGAGATATCATGTTAATACAACCACTGCGTGTATTGTTTAACACATCAGCAACTTCGACAGACCAACAGAAAGATTTTTTTTCCCCAGTGACAAGGACGACCACTTGTGATTCTATTTATGAATAACTTTGTCAAAATATGTTTAACAATCAAAACAGCACATAGCAAATTTTCAGTTGGACTTCAGAACATAGTCAAGGTCAGTGTTTTCACCTTTGCAATTTTTAACTTTTATTATTTTTAGTAATTTTAATGTTAGGTTAGTAGTTAACATATTCCAAAGACAGACTGCCAGTTTCAGTTTTGACGTAACATGTACGATACTAAGTTATTATTTTGGTGTTGAAATTGTTCTCTTGAGCCAATGCACGTGCTTATTAAAAGTTTTGATAAGTCAAAAAAAAAACATGGATACCATCACATGTGGGGATAGCAGGAAATGAGCTTGCAGACAAAGAAGCCAAAGGGGGTAGAACTAGTTATAACAAAATTGAAGTAGGCTTAGGGAAGTTTGAAATTATGTGCTTAATTGCTCAAGCAATAACTAAAGAGTGGATAACAGCATGGGACCAAAGTAAAAAAGCAAGACACTCATATAAAATCCTTAAAAAAACCAAGCAAAAAAGGTCTAATTCAAGATGAACTAAAAATATCAATTAATAAAAAATTGCTGAGGCTCAAGCTTGGAACTGAATATTTCATGATTGAGGAACCCACATGTGAAGAGTGTCAAGAACCAAACACAATTAGACACTTTCTGGTGGACTGCAAGAAATATGACCAACAGAGGCAAAACATTCTGTAGTAACCACAAGGTAGAAACGAGTGTAGAAAATCTCATAGGCACAAAGACCCATTCAGAAATGCAAAAGTTTATAAAACACTGTATTACAAAAACTAAAGCTAACAAATAAAAAATAAATAAGGATCCAAGCCAGTAGTCCAAACTGGTGAAAGACTCCCCCCAGATACATACAGATTAACCAAATAAACCATCCAGTGAAAATTAAAAACATACCAGCTTAGAAAATAGCATATTTTGGATTAAAAAAAACCATTTTGAACTATAACTACAAAAGAAAAAAATACCTACTAGAGATAATATAGCATAAAATAAATACAAACAAAAACATATTACAATAAAGGAAACACGTCCTGCTATAACCAACAGCTCCATGTACATGGTAGATGGTTGAAAGGGGCGTGCTACAAAGAAAAGTAGCAAATACACTTTAAAAAAAGGATTTCATAAAAAAAGCTACTCCTAGACCAGACGACTCTTTCCACTCTATCATATTTCTCCATTTTTCTGCCGCCTTCTAATAATATGTATGAATATATAATACACTGTTTTTAATAGGTCTTAATTTTTATTTCATATTTATTTATATCCAACTCATTCTGCCCTCTTCTATTTCCAGTCTCCACTAATATTACGTTTGTTCAGTTTCGTTTTTTACTTTCTTAGTATGTATTGTGTACATCCGGTGGTGGCAGTCATTTCCTTTTCCGGGCAAGCTCGTCCGTTCGCAGGAAGTAAAAGTGGTTGGGACTTCGATGTCTTAAGGGAAGTACCTAGGTTTAATTTTTATATTTATTTAGGTTCTTATGTGTCCTATCTAGCCTTCACTTTCTTTCCTTTCCCTGACGAAGGCCTTGTGGCCGTAACGTTGGGTATTTTCTTTGTCTCGTGTCCTCGTAAGACGAATCACCTTTTTTCGATTTTTTTTCACACCCATCCATTTTTTTAACAAGCAATAATGTATATATGTGTCGTACGGAAGGTTAATTGTTTTATTTGTGCCCCGTCTAAGTAGAGTGGATATCGGCAGATACGCGGGGGTATAGAGATAGATTTTCCACAGGTGGCAGAATTGAGGAAAAGATCTGTCTCTGGAGTGATCTGGTTATCTCCTCCAGCCTACCCATACGACTGTACTTTATTGCAAGACAGCTTTCACCTCCCCTATCAAGAATAGATAAGTTTCTCTCTACACACACACACAGCTATGTAACAACAAAACACACAAACGTGAAAAACTAAGGTTAAATGGGTATGGGTCTGACCAACACACAAAGGTAAGTTTCTTTGTAGTTTATTATCATTAAACTCAACAACATCAAAATATCTAAAGAAAAGATCAAAGAGTCATTTACATGCATATCAAATAAAGCAGAAAAAGTGCACCCTCCCCCGAATGGAGAAAAACCCAAAAATTATTAACCCAAAGGTTGAAGGTTAGCACTATGTTACAGAATGAACATTATTGGTACTCTATGAGACCCAATAAAGTAAACAAAATTTTGACAAATCAGATATATGGATAGTTTTCCCGCAAAGAAGAAAAATACTCGCACACTCTTTCAAGCAGTTGCCACTCTCACACTCTTACCTAATTGCCTTGTATGGTAGGTCTGTAATATCCCTTGGTAATAGAATTAGTCCAGGAATATATTATCTAATTCACTTAATATTCTGTCACCCCAGTTGTCGCAGATCCAAATTGGCCCCAGTACATCCCCAGAAATTAGTTAATGAGGCGAACACCTGATATGGTGCTTCTCTTAGAAGTGTTATTACAAATAGTTAAAACTGTGAGGGTTCTTGAGGTTTACTCTTTAACGGGAAAAATACTTCCAGTATTGGGAAACATCTGGTTGCTAAAAATATATGCTCATATGATGATGATGGTTCTTCTATCGGTCAACCTTGTGTTAAAAGCGCCGATTCTGCACAGTGTATGTGTTCAGAGAGGTATACTCCCCTAGTTTTATTTTTATATTCATTTAGATTCTTATGTGTCCTATCTATCCCTCACTTTCTTTCCTTTCCCTGATGAAGGCCTAGTGGCCACAATGCTGGCTATTTTCTTTGTCTTTTGTCCTCGTTAGACGAATCACCTTTTTTTCTATTTTTTTCATACCCATCCTTTGTACTCCACGTCTTACCGCAGATCCCCTCATCTTCCTCGACTTTTTGTGACAGAAATGCGCATCTGCTGCAATATCTGAGGAAAAGAGTGACTTATTGTAATACATCTCTCATCTCATAATCGGAACCTCTTCTACCCCGTAAAACGAAGTGTAGAGGTGACCCAAAGAGCACAAGGCTCCTGGGCAAAACATGTAATCAAAATGTTTGACAAACAGGTGATTAGCCCATTGTGCATTGTAATACATATGAGGAATAATTATATCCAAACTCATCAAGATTGTGATCTTTCCAAATAAAGGTGCAAAACTCAGTTGCTTCAGCTGTGTTATCAGACTGATTTTCTACAGAACAAATATGTGGGTGGTCTCCATTGAGTATTGACATGCATTATTTCTTGGTAATAAAACAATCAGTATTGCATCAGGAGTAAAATGTTGAACTGAACATGTGTATAAATCCCAGGAAAGTAAAATTTGACTATTTAATAACACTAAAATAAAATCTGCACTACTCTGCAGTTCTGAAATGTGGATTATCACCCAGAATATTGCATCCAGTCTTCAGACCTTCACAGACCAATGCCTGTGTAGCATCTCCAGGATAATGGCAAGGAATGTTAAAAAAGCACTGACGAACATTAGAGAATCAGACAACAGCAGTACAGCTGAAAAAGTGGGGAAAAAAGTTCAGAAGGATTGGACATATCCTCAGGAAGCAATCAACCAGTATACCAAGAAATGCTGTCAACTAGAGACCACAGGGAAAGAAAAATGGGAAAGCCAGAGAGAGAAAACCAGAGCAGTCCCTTTTTTTTTTTTAAAGAAGGAGTTTTGGCAATATGCGCTCTGTTCAACCTGCACATGAGGTCCGTCAGTTATATAAGGGCATATGCCCAAATATAAAAGATCTTGTCTAGTATCTCATGAACAGAGCTAAAGAAGATGATCCAAAAGTAGAAATAGGCGGAGAGCAATTACAACTACAGCTTTATGCTCCAGGAGAAAGGAAAAGAAATTTATGAAGGTGGTGATGTACATAATATAAACATGTATATATTTATATTCATGTAATATTTTAACTTCTATGTGGGCATACTAATTGCATTTTGGTGAGATACCCTACAATTGTTAGTAAAAGTAGCCACATATTTCTTTACAAAATAACTTAACTTTAGAGATGTCAATTACTGACTCAGCTGTTTGAAACAAAGAAATAAAATAAGCAGGCATATTATAAGGAGCCACAGAGACGCAGCCAGATTATCAGGGACCACAGAAAAACAGGGATCGAATGAGCATATGGAGAAAGCTGATGGAAATGTATGACTTTGTGCTCATAGTAAAACAGCTATTCATATCTCTTTTTTGGCAATAGAGACTGCAGTCAGCGACTCATAGCTTGACTGCCTGCGTCAGGACCAGCGAACCAGAGCTGGTCAAGACCGCACTCCACGTGGTGGTCCTGGAAACAGTCTGCAGCTGTGCAGTCTGGCTGAGCGAGTGTGGATCGAAATGGGAAGGCAAACCCGGTCCTAAAAAATGCCGTGCAGAAGTCGGATGTGTCGACCGAAAGGTGCAGATATCACAGCTTAGGCGTAAACAGACACAACGCAACCACCGTCCTTTTCAGGACGAACGAAGACGAAGAAGAAGATACTCCCCTTGAATTACGACTGTCAGGAGTCGGGATAAAAATAATGTTCTCTACTGTGGCTGGTAAAAATATAAATCTGGGTTTGATAAGTCCAGTGTTAAAAATGTATTGTCCTCCAATACTTTCTGGCGAGTGCCCGTACAAATGAAATTGGTAACCCACAAGCCAAGAAAAGGAGAAAAGTAAAAATCAGAAACAGACCGCTGGACGCCCTTGTGATCAGGTCTGCGAAGAATAAAAGAAACATTTATTTAAAAAATGCTACTACTGTATCTATACATAAACGGGACAAAACGATCTCTTCTCCACTCCGTCAGTCATGATTAAATTTAAAATGAACACGGTGTTTCCTTACGCCTACACGTTAACAAACGCCGCCTGCGCTGAGTTCGGTCGGACTGAATTATGTTATTCGCCTGCCCCTGCTCGCGACGGCGTCAGCGTACAATGTAAATTATTATTTAATCTCTCCATACGCGCTACCTAAACAATGATCGCCTGTCATTAAATGCTATTAAATTTTCGGCGTCTGGTAGTTTTGTCGTATGTTATTAAAATAATAGACACTATAATGACAAATATGCACAATGAATTCTATACTCCCACTATCAGTCGTTGTAGCAAGATTTGTTAACACTTGCTTGGTTGTAGCGCGACACACGCCCACGCGACACCCACACACACAGAGCAAGGTCAGCGCGGCGGTCTTTCTTTGAAGTTTAAGGACGGGAAATGTGAATTACGGTTAAAGCCAGACAATATTACTGAAGAATGAGGAAATAGCTATATAGGAATGTATGGCGGACTTTAAAAGTTTGCATTTACTGGACATTAAATTATTCACTACAAGAGAACGCCTGGTTGGAATACAATTAAATAAAAATAATTCAACAAAGGAGATAGACTAGGAATTATATCCAAAAGGATAATATTCAAATATAAATAGTTTTAAAGATAATTAATATTTTTCACCTTCATCACATCTGCTAAAAGTTAGCTAATAATCTTTAAACATTTATTATAACTACTGTGGTGAAGTGGGATGTTATAAATATTTATAGGGGACTTAGTGTACTGACTGAGATCAGCTGTGAAGGTATATATATATCTAATAAGAGTAGTATATTATATATATAACCTTACTTGCTGCCACATATCTATATATCTCAGTCAGAATTATTCTGGAATAGTGTGGTGACTACGTTATGTGTCTAGGGTATGTGTATGAAGAAGTGTAAGTCACAACAACAGACAGATAAACAATTTAATGTAATCCACTACTCTTGACAACACTGTGACACTCACATACATATAACACTCTACAAAGATATCTTAAAAGAGTCACTGATAAACTTTCGAATAACAATATGTATTCATTACTGGCATGAATGAATATGTGTCCTGATTCAACTACAAGGGAACCAGGAATCACAATCAATTTAAATTACAAGTTATGTACAGAATGTATTTAATATGAATATTGTAGTGACATATATTATTACAAATGTTCTATGTGTGTCAGTTGTGTAGTAGTAAAATGAGGTAATACTGGTTTTGTTTTGTTCAAGCTCTGTTGGTATTTGTCATCATGACTTCAATAGTTTGTCTTTAGGGACTATTATTGGAGATGTTCACAGTTCCTGATTTTAAGACAAGTAAATTCCCCTCTGAATAGTATTTTTATAAAGTTATTTCAAGATGAGGGGACATAATGTTGAGCTCAGCTGGCCAATTCGCTTATCTGGCGTGATGGCGGCAGGAAAGGACTCCTCTGCTCGAATTCTCCTCTGGGCTCAGGAGACACCTCACTGATAGCTAAAAAGACCAAGGAGTATGCTGTCCGACTCTGGATTCAGCAAATCTCTGATCAGATGCTGCTCACTACCATCAAGACCACTGTCCCTGAAATCAAGAAGGATGTACCTTCTACTTCATAACTAATTTATATTCTCTTTTACACTGATCACAATACAGCACAAACATTGCGTTCAGAGCGTTAGGCCAACAGTCAGCTTCATTTGAAATACTTTATTCCAGTATTACCCTTCTTAATGGTTACTACGCCTCTGCACTTCCAGCATTATTTCTCTCTAGTCCATCATCCAGGTGTCAGTGTACTACTTGGCCATTCCATGCCGTTTTACTTCTCTCCGACACCCTCTGTTCAGGCTGGAGCATTATAGGCTTTACCTCACGTTTGCCACTGAACTACACATATATATACAGGCATAAATCAACAATTCACATTCAATTTTTCATTAAAAGATACTGAATGGTTCAAGCTTACCACAATTTCATGGAAATAAACACAGATACGTTGATTAGCAATGAATTCTGGCACAAACTGGCACAAATTCCGTTCTGCCTATGTTCCAGGCTTTTATTTTAGCAAAAATGTGAGCTAGCTTCAACGTACTGTCGCTTTATCAAGCTTATTTGAATTAGTGGTCTCGAACTAACGCTCCCAAGTGTGTATATCAGCGAGACTGGCCAATGAGCCACGTTTCGACAAGTGTTTGAAAAAATGTTATCTTTTCCCGTCTCCCCTAACAACCAAGATAGTATTTATAACCCGACCAATCGTGGTTAGGCTTTCATTTGTTGCGCTCCAATCAATTTGGAGTTTACATGGTAGGCTATTTATGTAACGTAAGGTTTTTTCAAACACGTTATAAAAAAAATTTTATGAGCAGAAATGATTTTATGCTGTCAGGCACCCCCAATATTTTATTTTGGGTATAATTTATTAATTCCTGGACTATTTGCGTAACGTTTTACATATTATTTGTCAGCAAACCCTAAGGAACCCAAAAATACTAATTTAAAGGAGCTACGTGGCTGCGTTCAAAATATGCAATTTCTTCTATCTCCTGTTTAGAAGATGTGCTGTCTGGGTACTGTTATGTGTTCAAACGTAAACCCATATAATGTTGTCTTTTCTAATAAGAGTCTGTTATGATTTATAAACCTAACTCTGGGAAAGGGTAGTGTATTTTATCACTGTCCGTCTAAAAAAAATTAGTGCATGTAGACTTACACGCGTGATGGTAGTAATTGTGTATCGCGCGAAGCGGGTTTAGTGTTCGGCTTTCTGCCTCTCCCTTCTCTTTTTATCCCTTTAGTCCATCTGTTCGTTCGTTTTGGTAACGCAGTATAATTAATGTTAGGGTTAATTTAGGTCATTACGCAGTACGTCTCAATGCTTTTCCAAGAATTACAGCACACGTTTCATTGAAGAAGGCGGGTAATAATACAGTAAGCTTTACTATCAACGTGAAAGCGTTACAATTTGCAGACGAAGCAGAAAACAAGGGGGATTTCGAGTACATTCTTTGTGACAGCACTGTCATTTTCCCATTGCTCTTCTCTTTATTAATTTTATTTGTTAGGCTTTATATTTACCTAATAATTTATATATGTGGATTAGAATATTTCATGACACTTCCCCTCTTAAAACAGACATTATATGTCAGTCCTTTATTCTATATACACATAGAGAAATTTATTATTATTTCTGGGGTTTACGGTGATTCTCATCACACGGATGGCGGCTTAAAAAATCCGCTCCCAGATTTGTTTTTCCAGATATATATTCAATGCTAAAATTATATGGAGCCAGAAGCAAAGACCATCGGAGTAACCTAGAGTTCTCATGCTTAGCCTGTGCTAAAAACGATAAAGGTTTGTGGTCAGTTTGCAACTTAAATGCCTTCCCATATAGATAAATATTGAATTTCTTTATTGCCCATATTACTGCAAGACATTCTTTTTCGCTAGTTGAGTAGTTGATTTCAGCTTTATTCAACTTTCTGCTAGCATATGCCACTGGGCTTAATTCCCCATCCAATGCATCTGATTTCTGTAGTAAAGTTGCACCTAGCCCAATATTACTTGCATCCGTCCTTACTATGAATTCTTGACTTAAGTCAGGTAATTTCAAAATGGGTTTACTTGTGAGCTTTTCCTTCAATTCTTGGTAAGTCATTTCACATTGTGGTGTCCATGTAATGCGATCTGGAAGTCCTTTACGTGTCAATTCCGTTAACGGTGCACATATGGAATTAAAGTTCTTGATATACTTCTGGTAGAAACCACATAATGAGACAAAGGATCTCACGTCCTTCTTGGTTTGTGGTCTCGGGGCTTTTTGTAGTTTCTCTAAATTCTTTGGGTCAGGGGTCATGTTTCCCTGATAAACTGTGTGTCCCAAAAATTCCAATTCTTTACATCCAACGCAACATTTGGTTGGACGGGCTGTTAAATTTGCCTCCCTAAGTCGATCAAACAGCATGTTCAGAGAGTCAATGTGTTCCTCAAATGTTTCTGTTGCTATAAGGATATCATCCATAAAATTTGTTATACAGGGATTATTCAGAGGATCCAATAATTTTCTCATCATTCTAGAGAAGACACTAGGCGCATTCTTCAATCCAAATGGCAATCTATTAAACTCATAGTGTCCTTCTGAGGTACTAAAAGCTAGGTATGGTCTAACCTCAGGCTTTACTGGAATCTGATAGTATCCTTTACTCAGATCCACTTTTGAGAAATATTTAGCTTTATTTAGTCTGGCAAACAGCTGATTTGTATCCGGCAATGGATCCACCTGTCCTTCTGTAATAGCATTCAGTCTCCTGTAATCTATACAGAGTCTATGTTCTCCAGAGGCTTCCTTAAGAGTACAACACCGGAGCTATACGAAGACTCACTGTGCGAAATAATTCCTTCCTTCAATAGATAGTCTATCTCTTCCTTCAAAGCTTTTTCCTTAGCAAACGGAATCGAATATGGTTTCATACAGACAGGTGTGGAGTCTATGAGTTTCATATCATATTCCAATAGGTTTGTATGTCCTGGTCGGTCTGTTAACACCTCTGCATGATTATTTAGAACCTGTTGCACTCTCTCTTTCTGAGTTTTCGTTAAATGTGTACTGATTTTCACCTGTGCTGCTGTCTCACAGGGGTGTAATGGATATTCAAATGATGAAAGTGGTTCCTTTTTCATCTCCATGGCGATGGACAAGGTCAACAAGTGTGTCTCTTCCTGATGTTCTCTTTCCAAATATTTCTTCAGGAGATTCACATGATAGATTTTTTCTTTCCCCTTCTTATCTATCTTATAATTTGTTCTAGACACCTTCTCTAGAACTGTATATGGACCCTGCCATCCAATTTGTAACTTATTCTGACTCCCAGGCAAAAGAAGCAGTACTTTCTCTCCCACAGCCAAATTTCTGTCTTTCGCCTTCCTGTTATAATAGGCAGCATGTTTCTTCCTGGCTTGTTTCAAATTTTCATTGGCAAGTTTCCAGCCAGTTTTTAACCGAGTGGTCAGCTCATTCACATACTGGTATGAAGATGTAATGTTTTCCTCTGCCTTTTCATCAGTCCACGTTCTTAACATAGCTTCAAGTGGACCTTTTATTGGCCTTCCAAACAATAATGTTGCCGGGGCCATACCGGTTGAACTATGGGGTACCTCCCGATAAGCAAAGAGGGCGGCGTGCAGGTACTGGTCCCATGTATCTGGTTTTTTCGTGTGCCAACTTTCTCAGGATCGACATTAATGTGCCGTTAAATCTTTCCACTTGGCCGTTCCCTTGGGGATGATACACACTACAATGGAAGTGTTTGGCCTGAAAGATCCTGAAAACTTCTTCAGTTAGTTTCCCCTTGAACTGAGAGCCATTATCAGTCAAGATTTGATTGGGAAAGCCTAACCTTGTGAAAATTGTGAGCAATGCCTCTGCCACATGTTTAGAATCAATCGATGACAGGGCTACTGCCTCTCCCCACATAGAACAAGTGTCCACCAGAGTCAGAATGTAGCTGTTCCTTCTCTTGGTTCGGGTGAGAGGTCCCACAAGATCCACGGCAACTCTCTCAAAGGGTGTTCCCACTATGGGCATTTCCCCCAGAGTTGCTGGTGCAGTCCAATGTTTAGGTGCTACTCGTTGGCACTCTGGACAGGATTTTACATATCGTTTGATATCTTCAGTTATTCCTGGCCAGAAATAGTGACAAGCTATTCGCTGTCCTGTTGCGCTGATTCCCATATGACCACTGAAGGGAATCGCATGTCCTAGTTCCAACACTTTAGTCCTATATGAAGTGGGAAGGACCAGCTGTCCGTGACCATTGGATTCAGATCCAGCCTTCCTATATATCAATTTGTTCTTCATATAAAACTCTCCCTTGCCTGGAGGTGTATGAGATTTGGGCAACTTCTTGAAACATGGCTTGAGTGTTTTGTCCTCAGCCTGTGCCTTCCTCATCTCATCTGGGTGAGTATTTATGGGATTATCCTCCTCCTTCTTTGTCTGTGATCTGGTCTGCACTGTTGCCAATATCACAGGTCTCTTGGGATTCCCCAAGAAGACATATCTACACCCCAATATTAGAGGGTAGATTGGCTCATTTATCACTGCTGCTTTTATGATTCCTTCCACATATCGCGTTTTCACTTTTATTCGGGCGACGGGAAGTGTCATGGTAGCTACATCCTTGGTTGCAGTTTGAATCTCCACTGTTTCTGTGGTGTATTGATCGGCCTGCACCAGGTGAGAACTCACAACGGAATCGTAATCTAAACCGGTATCATATAAACATCTTATAGTGACACCATTACAAATGACATCTTCACACACTGGGGGGTGGTATGGTTCCTGTAATTCTTCAGGTTTGCCCTTCTTTTCCTTTTTCCCCGATGTCATAGCAGCAAAATGAGGAGGTTTCCTTCTACAATGGTCAGTGTCATGATTGTTCATCTTACAATTTTTACACCACCTTTTTCCTTGGTTGAAAGATTTTCTTTCATCATATTTCCTTTCATCGAATTGTGGGAATTTATTTTTATTGTCATACCGTGGCCTATCAAATTGGTGCTTACCTTTATTTTGATCCTTAGGATCAAATTTATTAAAGTTCTGTGGTGCCCTAAAGTTGTCCACCTGTTTCTTTTTATTACCTGTTACCTCTGCTTGAGCTGCTTGATACCTTTCAGCAACATTTAGCAACTCACCCAGCCTCTCTGCACCTTGTTCCATGAGAAACTTTCTCAGGTCTGGAGCCATGGACTCTCTTAGTTGCTCTATAAGGACCATTTCCTTAAGATCTTGGGTTTTCCCCAGAGAAGTCCATTTCTCCAAGTATGTCTCTATGCGTGCAGAGAACTGGTGATAGGTTTCACCTGACAGTAGTTTAGCATTCCTAAATTTTTTCCTGTAAAACTCTGCATTCTTTTCATACCTTAACAAAAGAGCCTGCTTTAGCATGTCATAATTTTCCTGATCACCTCTGCTCATTTTTGCAAAAACTTCATAAGCTGCCCCACGAAGTCCCTGAGATAACTTTAAGCTCCACCTTTCTCTCTCTAACCCATACGTGGTAGCTAATAGTTCGTACCTATTTATATAGCTCTCAATATCATCGTCTTTCTCAACAAAATGATCTAAATGAAAGTTCATAGCTGAGATTGAGGCTCCTTGAGTAACCGTAGCATCAGAGGCAAAGGGACTGGCACCATTTTCAGGAGCATGGCCTTGAAACTCAAACTCCCTTAGTCGTAACTCATGTTCCCTTTGTAATCTCTTCTCCTCCTTTTCTGCTTCCCTTTCTGCAGCTAATCTCTTCTCTTCCCTTTCTGCAGCTAATTTCTTCTCTTCTCTTTCTGCAGCTAATTTCTTCTCTTCCCTTTCTGCAGCTTGTCTTCTTTCCTCGGCTTCCAATGCTTTAGCCTCTTTGTCAGCCTCAATCTGCAACCTCTTAGTCTCAGCCTCCAACTTTCTTTCGGCCTCTTTTTCTAATCTTCTTTCTTCGCGTTCAATAAATTTGTCACATTCCGTTGTGACATAGGCAACCATAACTTGCCCATCTAATCCTAACTCTTTTGCAGTCTGAACCGCAGCAGATCGAAATTTGGCCAGGTCCGCCATTGTCTATCAGATAAATTTCTACAATGTCTAACCAACAATTCAATCTCTAATGGACAAAACAGGCACCGTGAGCTCAACCTTATTTAATTCCACCCAAGGATACCTTTTAATTCTTATATTCCCTGAAGTGAATTACCCCCCAATATTTTTAATAGTTAAAGATTCAAAATCCCAAGAGCGAGACCCCAATATATGTGGTGAAGTGGGATGTTATAAATATTTATAGGGGACTTAGTGTACTGACTGAGATCAGCTGTGAAGGTATATATATATCTAATAAGAGTAGTATATTATATATATAACCTTACTTGCTGCCACATATCTATATATCTCAGTCAGAATTATTCTGGAATAGTGTGGTGACTACGTTATGTGTCTAGGGTATGTGTATGAAGAAGTGTAAGTCACAACAACAGACAGATAAACAATTTAATGTAATCCACTACTCTTGACAACACTGTGACACTCACATACATATAACACTCTACAAAGATATCTTAAAAGAGTCACTGATAAACTTTCGAATAACAATATGTATTCATTACTGGCATGAATGAATATGTGTCCTGATTCAACTACAAGGGAACCAGGAATCACAATCAATTTAAATTACAAGTTATGTACAGAATGTATTTAATATGAATATTGTAGTGACATATATTATTACAAATGTTCTATGTGTGTCAGTTGTGTAGTAGTAAAATGAGGTAATACTGGTTTTGTTTTGTTCAAGCTCTGTTGGTATTTGTCATCATGACTTCAATAGTTTGTCTTTAGGGACTATTATTGGAGATGTTCACAGTTCCTGATTTTAAGACAAGTAAATTCCCCTCTGAATAGTATTTTTATAAAGTTATTTCAAGATGAGGGGACATAATGTTGAGCTCAGCTGGCCAATTCGCTTATCTGGCGTGATGGCGGCAGGAAAGGACTCCTCTGCTCGAATTCTCCTCTGGGCTCAGGAGACACCTCACTGATAGCTAAAAAGACCAAGGAGTATGCTGTCCGACTCTGGATTCAGCAAATCTCTGATCAGATGCTGCTCACTACCATCAAGACCACTGTCCCTGAAATCAAGAAGGATGTACCTTCTACTTCATAACTAATTTATATTCTCTTTTACACTGATCACAATACAGCACAAACATTGCGTTCAGAGCGTTAGGCCAACAGTCAGCTTCATTTGAAATACTTTATTCCAGTATTACCCTTCTTAATGGTTACTACGCCTCTGCACTTCCAGCATTATTTCTCTCTAGTCCATCATCCAGGTGTCAGTGTACTACTTGGCCATTCCATGCCGTTTTACTTCTCTCCGACACCCTCTGTTCAGGCTGGAGCATTATAGGCTTTACCTCACGTTTGCCACTGAACTACACATATATATACAGGCATAAATCAACAATTCACATTCAATTTTTCATTAAAAGATACTGAATGGTTCAAGCTTACCACAATTTCATGGAAATAAACACAGATACGTTGATTAGCAATGAATTCTGGCACAAACTGGCACAAATTCCGTTCTGCCTATGTTCCAGGCTTTTATTTTAGCAAAAATGTGAGCTAGCTTCAACGTACTGTCGCTTTATCAAGCTTATTTGAATTAGTGGTCTCGAACTAACGCTCCCAAGTGTGTATATCAGCGAGACTGGCCAATGAGCCACGTTTCGACAAGTGTTTGAAAAAATGTTATCTTTTCCCGTCTCCCCTAACAACCAAGATAGTATTTATAACCCGACCAATCGTGGTTAGGCTTTCATTTGTTGCGCTCCAATCAATTTGGAGTTTACATGGTAGGCTATTTATGTAACGTAAGGTTTTTTCAAACACGTTATAAAAAAAATTTTATGAGCAGAAATGATTTTATGCTGTCAGGCACCCCCAATATTTTATTTTGGGTATAATTTATTAATTCCTGGACTATTTGCGTAACGTTTTACATATTATTTGTCAGCAAACCCTAAGGAACCCAAAAATACTAATTTAAAGGAGCTACGTGGCTGCGTTCAAAATATGCAATTTCTTCTATCTCCTGTTTAGAAGATGTGCTGTCTGGGTACTGTTATGTGTTCAAACGTAAACCCATATAATGTTGTCTTTTCTAATAAGAGTCTGTTATGATTTATAAACCTAACTCTGGGAAAGGGTAGTGTATTTTATCACTGTCCGTCTAAAAAAAAATTAGTGCATGTAGACTTACACGCGTGATGGTAGTAATTGTGTATCGCGCGAAGCGGGTTTAGTGTTCGGCTTTCTGCCTCTCCCTTCTCTTTTTATCCCTTTAGTCCATCTGTTCGTTCGTTTTGGTAACGCAGTATAATTAATGTTAGGGTTAATTTAGGTCATTACGCAGTACGTCTCAATGCTTTTCCAAGAATTACAGCACACGTTTCATTGAAGAAGGCGGGTAATAATACAGTAAGCTTTACTATCAACGTGAAAGCGTTACAATTTGCAGACGAAGCAGAAAACAAGGGGGATTTCGAGTACATTCTTTGTGACAGCACTGTCATTTTCCCATTGCTCTTCTCTTTATTAATTTTATTTGTTAGGCTTTATATTTACCTAATAATTTATATATGTGGATTAGAATATTTCATGACAACTACATGCCTAAACGGATTTAAATATAAATTGGATAGAATGAAAGCCTCATATGGGGAAAAGGAAATGATACATAGGAAGGAAGGAAGGATATAAGTGTGTAGTGAACAGAAGAGAAAACAAGTACAGGAAAAACACAGATTGCTTCAAATCGCCTCAAATCAGGAGATGAAACTAAAATCTTTTGGGGAATTTGGGAGGTGCTTTCTCGGACGGGCGAGAGACTGAAATATAAGGACAGAGCGGTGCATTGGAAATCACACACACCAAATCCAGAAGCCAGAGTGAGAAACTGGAAGACAGCATCTGCAAGAAAAGTTCTATTTTCACGCTGCATGCAGGGCAGATTAAATTAAGCCAATACAGTCTCACCGTGAGCTTATTAATCCTAAGAGGGTATGTAAGTTTATTAAAAATATATGTATTACTAATATCATTTTATTTCAGATTTTATTTCTGATTGATTGTAGCAGATATAATAAAAAAGGGAATGACGCTAACCAGAGATAACCTTCACCGGCATTGTCAGGAAGCATAATCATTAATTGGTTAACCACATATATCACGGCTAGTTCTTGCCTGGAAGCTTACGACATACCAGCAAGTACATAAGTGACTTGACATCCATAAGTGGAAGGCAAAGGTTATATCGTACCCATGTATCATAACATGTGATTTATTCATGTATATTGTTAATTCGGCACAGTATACATTATCTTATCATGCTATCTCTGTAACACACTACCATGATTCATTCATTTATATACAAACACTGAAGACATGGTCGCATCATGAACAGCAGTGGGTGGTGAGATTGTTGGAACAACATGGCCACCTATTACCTTTTGTTCCAGGTTTTATGATCAATATTTATGATCATTCCTGATCGAGAAACTAAAGACTTGAAGAAGTTGATCCAGCTCACTGAAACCTAGAGGTCAACCACTCTTCAACACCTTAGTCCCCCGTAGTTATAGGGCGGGCTGAAGAAAAGTCTCCCGTACTCCAGTGTGTCGCAGGAACCCCGAGCAGACGTGGCTAATAACGTAAGATGAGTTTTATGTGTATCCATCCAACAAATTCTGTGAGCAGTTTCTAAAACGACTGTTTAATGATGACAACTAGATGGCAATAGATAATGTGACAAACTTGTTTTATAAGTTCAGTGGAAGATAAATCCAAGACTTTTTAGCTTGTTTATTTGATTTGTATCTGTAAATAATCATACATTTGACCATCTTACAACAACCATTTCTCATTACAAGAATATATAGATGTACATAATAAATTGGATAATTGTACTCATTTGACTTGTTAAATTTTTAACTGTTAAAATTTTGAGTTACCTTTTCAAATTTAATTATATTATCACATAGGGTTACGATAGCGAAAATAGCATCTTATACTTCTGAAGCCTAAATCTATTGTCCAGCTCAGAGTATTCACAGCTGTAACTCACTTGTGATACCAGTGTACTTCTCGGGCACTGGAACTTCATACTTTCTGGAGAGAGATTCTACTTCTGCTCTACCACTATTATCATAATAGGAAAACCTTTCGCTACATTGGGGGCTCTTTCGCGGGATATTATTTTGTATCCTGAGCCACTATCTATGTATTCTTCTATCTTGAGCCACAAATAGTTTGTAAAAATAAATTTTTTTGAAAAAATTCTAAAACTTAGAAATTTTTCGTAATAGTAGTACCATTGAGTACGAAGTAAATAGGAAACGCTCACAAGGTTTTAAGGATTTGTCTTGTTCAAAGTAATTAATTGATTTTAATTAAGTTACTTGCTTAGTGAAGATAAAATTATATACCCTCTGGTAAGTAAGCATCATGGCTGAATTGGTGAAGTTTAGAGCTGCGATTATGCAGGAAGGAAAAGACTTGGGTATGACAGGAGATGCTCTAATTCGGCATATCACAACTGAAGTGATTAAATATTTAGATAGAGAGACTAAAAGAATGGAAGCTGAAGCTGAAAGAGAGACTAAAAGAATGGAAGCTGAAGCAGAGAGAGAAGCCAAAAGAATGGAAGCAGAGAGAGAAGCCAAAAGAATGGAAGCAGAGAGAGAAGCCAAAAGAATGGAAGCAGAAGGTAAGAAATTAGAAGCAGAAAGAGAAAAGAAGAGACTAATGTTGGAAGCTGAAGCTGAAGAAAGAAGGTAACAAAGAGCTCATGAGTTAAGTTTAAAGGAACTTGAACTCCAGGGAGCAGCTAGCAATCATGATGCTAGCTCACCTCACTCTGAGAGTAGCTCCAACCATAGCACAGCAAATGGAGCCATGAGTTTCCACCTGGATCCATTTATTGAGAAGGAGGACGCCATTGAGTCGTACCTGGATAGATATGAGAGATTGGCCTCTACCTATGGACTGGAAAAGGAAAAATGGAGCCTTAAACTATCTCAGGGGTTGAGGGGAGTTTCATACGATGTTTATTTAAAACTCTCAAAAGAAGACCAGGAAGATTATGAAATCTTAAAACAAGCTTTACTGGTCAGGTACGAAAAGAATTCTGAATCTTATAGAAAGAGATTCCGAACTGCTAAGCTACTTCCAGGAGAAAACTATCATCAGTTTTCTGCCAGATTAGAAACTTATCTGACAAAATGGATTAGCTTAGGAAAATGTCAAGATATAAAAGAAATGGTCATGATGGAACAACTGAGAGAATCCATGCCTCAAGAAATGAGAAAATTTCTTATGGAGCAAGGAGCAGAGAGATTGGAAGATATTTTAACCGTGGCTGAAAGATATCAAGCAGCTCAGTCAGAAGTGTCAGGAAATAAGAAGAAGCAGGGTGAGAACTTCAAACCTTCACAAAACTTTACCAACTATGAACACAGGGACAATTCCAACAAGAACAAACACAGAACTGATTATAAAGACAAAAACCCTCTAGGATCATAAAAGAAACCTCCAAGAAAGGAAAGGAGAAGATATATCATGTCAACCTTCTTAAAAAGTATTATGACAGGGAAGCATCAGAAGTTGCACATATCATGACCCTGTCCATTGCAAGAGAAATGCAGGATGAATCAATTTCCTCCATGGAATACCCCCTAACAACTACAGAAAGTTATGCTCAGGTTAATGTAAGTGAACATTTAACTCTTGAGCAGAGGAAAAAGGTTCAGGAGGTTTAGACATCCATGCTGATGTACTCACAGATAAGCCGGGGTGTACTAATCTGTTAGAGTATGACATGGCGATTACTGACCCTACACCAGTTTGTATGCGGACATACCCTATACCTTATGCTAACGGACAGGCACTCAAGGATGAGATTGACTATCTCTTAAAAGAGAAAATTATTTCAAAGTCTGAATCTCCCTACAGCTCAAGTGTGGTGCTATTAAGGAAACCTATTGGTGAACACAGGTTATGCATTGATTATAGGAAACTAAATGCTATCACTGAATCTCAGGTAGACCCATTACCTGACACCAATCAGTTGTTTGCTACATTGAGTAAGGCTCGGTATTTTTCAAAAGTAGATCTAAGCAAGGGATACTACCAAATACCAGTAAAACCAGAAGTTAGGAAACTGTTAGCCTTAGTACACCGGATGGACATTACGAGTTCAATGTACTCCCATTTGGTTTAAAGAATGCTCCAAGTATCTTCACCAGAATGATGAGGAAATTGTTGGAACCATTACAAAATCCTCATATCACCAACTTCATGGATGATATTCTGATTGCTACCACTACCTTCGAGGAACACGTAGTAGCACTCTCCATGTTGTTGGATAGACTGAGAGAAACGGGATTGACAGCACGTCCAACTAAGTGTCATATTGGATGTGAGACATTGGAATTTTTAGGTCACACTATCTCTACAGGGCAAATGTCTCCGGACCCAAAGAATGTAGAGAAAATGAGAAAAGCACCAAGACCACAAACTAAGAAGGATGTAAGATCCTTTGTGTCACTGTGCGGGTTTTATCAGAAATATATACCCCACTTTAACTCATTGTGCGCGCCATTAACCGACTTAACCAAAAAGGTCAGCCGGACCAAATACAATGGACTGCGGAGTGTGAACAGGCTTATACAGAGTTGAAAAATAAGCTGACAAATAAACCTATCCTTGCCCTTCCCGATCTCACTCAAGAATTCGTACTAAGAACGGATGCTAGCAATGAAGGCATCGGAGCAACATTACTACAGCGGGCAGACACACCGCAACATATGCTATTACCAGTAGCTTTTGCCAGTAGAAAGTTAAATACAGCTGAAAGAAATTATTCTACCGTTGAACGTGAATGCCTCGCTTTGGTCTGGTCGATCAACAAATTCGCCCCTTTTCTTTACGGGAAACACTTCATTGTGGAAAGTGATCACCAGCCTTCGATGTTTTTAGCAGTGTCTAAAAAAATTAAATTCACGACTTTTAAGGTGGAGTTTACTGTTATCTCCATATTCGTTCAATGTGAGATACATACAAGGACGGGACAATCCTGGACCCGATTTTTAAAGTAGGCATCCTATTAAAGGAGATATAGAGAAACAGAAAATTAAGGAGGAACTGCAGCATGTGTTACCAAAAAGTTAACCGTGCAGGCACTGTTTTAAAGAAGAGGGCTCTGTAGCAAGATTTGTTAACACTTGCTTGGTTGTAGCGCGACACACGCCCACGCGACACCCACACACACAGAGCAAGGTCAGCGCGGCGGTCTTTCTTTGAAGTTTAAGGACGGGAAATGTGAATTACGGTTAAAGCCAGACAATATTACTGAAGAATGAGGAAATAGCTATATAGGAATGTATGGCGGACTTTAAAAGTTTGCATTTACTGGACATTAAATTATTCACTACAAGAGAACGCCTGGTTGGAATACAATTAAATAAAAATAATTCAACAAAGGAGATAGACTAGGAATTATATCCAAAAGGATAATATTCAAATATAAATAGTTTTAAAGATAATTAATATTTTTCACCTTCATCACATCTGCTAAAAGTTAGCTAATAATCTTTAAACATTTATTATAACTACATGCCTAAACGGATTTAAATATAAATTGGATAGAATGAAAGCCTCATATGGGGAAAAGGAAATGATACATAGAAAGGAAGGAAGGATATAAGTGTGTAGTGAACAGAAGAGAAAACAAGTACAGGAAAAACACAGATTGCTTCAAATCGCCTCAAATCAGGAGATGAAACTAAAATCTGTTGGGGAATTTGGGAGGTGCTTTCTCGGACGGGCGAGAGACTGAAATATAAGGACAGAGCGGTGCATTGGAAATCACACACACCAAATCCAGAAGCCAGAGTGAGAAACTGGAAGACAGCATCTGCAAGAAAAGTTCTATTTTCACGCTGCATGCAGGGCAGATTAAATTAAGCCAATACAGTCTCACCGTGAGCTTATTAATCCTAAGAGGGTATGTAAGTTTATTAAAAATATATGTATTACTAATATCATTTTATTTCAGATTTTATTTCTGATTGATTGTAGCAGATATAATAAAAAAGGGAATGACGCTAACCAGAGATAACCTTCACCGGCATTGTCAGGAAGCATAATCATTAATTGGTTAACCACATATATCATGGCTAGTTCTTGCCTGGAAGCTTACGACATACCAGCAAATACATAAGTGACTTGACATCCATAAGTGGAAGGCAAAGGTTATATCGTACCCATGTATCATAACATGTGATTTATTCATGTATATTGTTAATTCGGCACAGTATACATTATCTTATCATGCTATCTCTGTAACATACTACCATGATTCATTCATTTATATACAAACACTGAAGACATGGTCGCATCATGAACAGTAGTGGGTGGTGAGATTGTTGGAACAACATGGCCACCTATTACCTTTTGTTCCAGGTTTTATGATCAATGTTTATGATCATTCCTGATCGAGAAACTAAAGACTTGAAGAAGTTGATCCAGCTCACTGAAGCCTAGAGGTCAACCACTCTTCAACACCTTAGTTCCCCGTAGTTATAGGGCGGGCTGAAGGAAAGTCTTCCGTACTCCAGTGTGTCGCAGGAACCTCGAGCAGACGTGGCTAATAACATAAGATGAGTTTTATGTGTATCCATCCAACAAATTCTGTGAGCAGTTTCTAAAACGACTGTTTAATGATGACAACTAGATGGCAATAGATAATGTGACAAACTTGTTTTATAAGTTCAGTGGAAGATAAATCCAAGACTTTTTAGCTTGTTTATTTGATTTGTATCTGTAAATAATCATACATTTGACCATCTTACAACAACCATTTCTCATTACAAGAATATATAGATGTACATAATAAATTGGATAATTGTACTCATTTGACTTGTTAAATTTTTAACTGTTAAAATTTTGAGTTACCTTTTCACATTTAATTATATTATCACATAGGGTTACGATAGCGAAAGTAGCATCTTTGATAAACGTGTTTTTCCGATGGTAATAATGATGAAGGCTGTTATTCTTGGATGCTGTATACTGTGTTTTATCAGTGTACGTTGTAAAGATGTACTGGGACTGAATAGTCAACTCAAACAACCGAGCACAGTGTCAGGTGTACAGGTCATCTTGCTCCAAACGTCTTGAGGACTCAACAAGGAGGTAATGTGTATCATGAGTGGTAGAGTGACTGTTAATACGCGAATGTGTGAACTGTTCTGTAGAGTTGACTGGAAGTACAAATACTCACTCATACTTATCAGAAGTTAAGGATACAGACTACTGTGAACATTTCAATGGTTTAATGGGACGCACACACTTGACAGAACTGGTACAGTTGCAGGAACACAGGTCCACATCAATAGCATATTGTTGACCCACGGTGTACAATAATAAATTGGCATACATGTTGATGAAAATCACAATGGAACATCAGTATACAAATGTTCAGAGTTCCATATCTCATATAAATGTTCATCAGGCCTTACTGACTGATCATGTCAGTTAATATGTAATGTTTAACAAATCTTCATCAGGCCTTACTGACTAGTCATGTCAGTTAATCAATAATGTTTACGGTGACTCCTAGACAGAACCTCCTTTAGCATAAGTGTAGCTTGCACCAAAGCGGAGATTTCTTTAAATAGCATTCAGCAAATATCTTCTGAGCGAATGTTAAATCACCCGTAATAGATTTTCCTTTCATAAGTGTGATCTCTTGATCATCATCGGATAATAAGGGCATCCCTGTTCTCAGATCGATGACTGACAATAGGCAGGATTCCAAGATGGCTCCTGGTCCTGTAAACATCGCTCACCATAACGATGCACGACTAAGCTTCAATAAAGATTCAATTCATGAATATCAAAGTTTCCACAAGCATCAGCATAATCTGTCCTCATAATTGCTGTATAGAAACATAATTAGTGCTGCTGGATAATATGTCGTTCTGACATACTGACATAGGTAGATTCTTGTAAACGTCTGCCCATCTTAAGCCTAGGAATGAACGAAGTCAGCAAAAGTACGTTTACCTTGACATAAGAATACACTAGCAAGCACAAACGCTCTCCCGGCGTTATAGAATCACCACTGGGGAACTCATAGACTAAACAATCCTGGAAGAAACTATCTTCGTTCCCATGATAAATTGAAGAAGACATGACTTTTCCGCCCTAGGCTTCGACAACCGAAGGACAATCTAACGTATCTTGATCCGCCGAAAAGCACCTGACCCCTAAAGTACAGTACAAGAAAAATAGTTCCACTTAAACATACTAAGATATTCAGATATAAGACATACTCGTCCTACATAGACAAGAACTACACATAGATTTGGGCCATAGACATTCTGAAGCAAGAACAATCTATTCCTAACCAAACACAGAATAGATTGCTATAAACCCAGATTCCTACGCCCCAGTTCGATCTTCAGAAAAGATACAAGAGCGATAACTCACAGAATGAATACCCATCGCCTAATCTGAGTTCTGTCCCTTTAGACCGAAAAACATGCATTCAAAGATAAATATATCTTTATCAGACAAATAAATACATTTTCCATTTGTATGCGTAATCCGTGCCACCAAAGAATATGTGCGCAACAGATTACCACACCCCCCGAGAAAAAAAATGAAAATCATTTTTTTTTCCATCTGAGAGCAACATACAATAGGCTCCCAACGCATAAATACTGCGCAGATGAGAAATATCTGGAATTATTTAAGCAAAGTCGAAATATAGATCGACTGATGAGAATACATCTCAACATCTCAGAGAAAGCATTTCTCTTAAGCATAAATGTTTCCAGGAGGTGTCACCAACGCATACTACTATACTTGCAATGACACAATGCATATAACAATTTAAGTTTAAGCATTCTAAGTACATGATTTACAAAAAGAAAAATCATCAACGAGTATCGGTGAATATATATATCAATGAACGTAGTGTCATTACGAATTACATTGTGTATCTATCTTGATATAGAAAAGAAAAATCTGTTGTCGAGTTGGAAGTGTTAAGAAGTCCAAGACTCAACAGTTAAGTGGAATCATGTGGGCATCTAGACAGAATGTCTGCCATCACATTATCTGATCCACGGATAGCTCGTACCGAAAAATGAAAAGGTTGAAGAGCAATTGCATATCCAGTAGACCTCGAACTCTTCAAATTTTTACTCTGAATAGCTGTAAGAGCTTTCTGATCGGTTTCTACTATAAAATGTGCGCCTAGAAGGAATCTTTGTAATTTGAGAATTGACCATACCATAGCCAATAGTTCACGGTCTAAGACCGAATAATTCCTTTCTGCAGCATTAAGCTTTCTGGAAATATACATTACAGGATGCAGAGTTCCAGAGTACTCTTGCATTAGTGCCGCTCCAATCCCAGTGGATGAAGCGTCACTACGAAGAACAAATGTCTTATCTTTAGTAGGTAACACTAAAATAGGTGCAGTAGAAAACATAGTTTTGATCTTATCCAAAGAGGATTGACATTCTTGAGTCCAATGGACTATATTAGGAGACCCTTTTTTTAGCAAGGAAGAAAGAGGTGCCATGATCGAAAAAAGATTCGAAATGAATCTTCCATAAAATTGTATGAGACCTAAGAGACTTCGCACTTGCTTTTTAGTCTTAGGAATAGAAATGTTAAGTATTTTACTAGTATTATGGTCCTCTGTCTTTAGGAAACCATGACCCACTCGATGGCCTAAGAAAGAAATTTCGCTAAAACCAATGCAGGCTTTAGATGGTTTCGCTGTCAAGTTATGCCCGCGTAAGGTAGACAATAGTTCATTTAACCCTAAATAGTGATCTTCCCAAGTATCACTGAAAAGACAGATGTCGTCTAGATATGCGATGAAATCTGACCGATAAGATAGAATTCGACGCATCATGCGTACGAATGTAGCTGGTGCGTTCATAAGGCCAAAAGGCATGAAATTCCATTGAAAAAACACGTTTATCAATGTGGTGGCCAGTATGGGGAATATGTGCGCAACAATCTTATACTTCTGAAGCCTAAATCTATTGTCCAGCTCAGAGTATTGACAGCTGTAACTCACTTGTGATACCAGTGTACTTCTCGGGCACTGGAACTTCATACTTTCTGGAGAGATTCTACTTCTGCTCTACCACTATTATCATAATAGGAAAACCTTTCGCTACAGTCGCTTTATTGCCTATACGTCCAGTCAGCTAAACTGTCGGGTTTATCTCTCTCCTGTAGAGATTAAGTGTCGTGTCTGCCTACATTGTTAACATAATTACAGTCTAAGGTATGCGGGTGGCGTGATTTAACATTTTAATAGAATATCTGGTATGAAATCGCTACGCGTTACTTTATTTCACTCGTTTTACTAGCGAGAAAAATCTAAGTGAAGAATACATGTTAAAAGCTATCACTTCTTAAATCATTAGCACTATTATCCTTTTACCAGAAATATCAGAATGAAAATCACCACGAAATACTAATACACCAAGAAAACTGGTTCTAGGACTGCGCGCTAGAATACTTCCAAATTCTGACTGACAACTGATAGGGGGTTTAAGAAAACATCAGTATATATATCATTGGATTCCTCTGATCTCTAATGCTGTTAATTTCGCGTCCCGTAGATGCCCGCTTCTCAAGATGTTTCCAGCTTTCCCCGAGTCAACTTCAAAAGGGTCGGTGTTTCGTCTCTCTCAGGGTAGCTATTAGGTTGCAATAAGTTGTCGGATTCCTGAGACTCTTTTTCCATTACACGTCACAATATGTTTGAAAAGAACGTGCTACGAAAAACAGTAGTAAAAACGTTAAAAAAGGATGAGTTAGAATATTCTTTCTTGGTGCGTCAGGATGGAAAGGGAAAATGTGTCTTATTAATTTGCTTCTTGCTAAAACTCGGGAGCAGAATAAAATTGCTTTTGCGATTCCATCATAAGAAATAAGAGTTTTTTTTGGAAAAACTCGGAAGCAAAGTGAAAATCAAAGTGAAATTACACTTCCGGTAGAACCATAAGGAATAACAGTATTTTGTGCGGCCTACATTGGCAATTACTGTAAACAAGGCACGAGGAAAGTCACTTAAATCAGTAGTCATTAACTTAAACGAAAAATCATTTTCACTCGAATACCAAAATATTATAGTTTGATTTTGACATTTCATAAGTTTCCTAAACAGTTACTAAAAAAGCAATTTGCAATTACTGTAAACTGTCACGGTTACCTCCCCTGCTTTGCAGTAGTGGCCCAACAGTGGCCACAACTCAAGAGTATCTAATATTGGCTTTCAAATGTGTCTACCTTTGCACAAGATTACTCTCGCAGAGTGATAGATAGCATAATGATGCGTCTATCTCAAGGGAGTATTCACAAGATATTCAGAAAAGCGAGAACAATGCTGCATTGGCTGAGCACGTTAACTCTTTGATCAGCCGACAATTTGTGTGAAGGATTAAGCAATATTATTTTAGCTCGTTGTCGTACAGATAGGTTGTGAGTTATTTTTGTCCCGTCTGAGTAGAGTGGATGGCGATAGATACGTGAGAAAAAGTGTGCGAAATAGATTTCACGGGTGATAGCTTACGCACAAAGATATGTCTCTAGAATAAGTAAGTTCCTCTATTCCAGCATATCTATACGACTATAATTTAGTACAAGACAACCTTTCCCTCCTCATACATATAAAAATAAGTTTAACTACACACACACAGCGATGTGACTACAAGACACACAAACGTGAAAAAACTATGGTTAATTGGGTATGGGTCTGACCAACACACAACGTTAAGTTTCTTTTGTTGTTTATTATCATTTCAACTTGACAACATCAAATATCTAAAGAAAGATCACACACACAAAAATAAAGATGTACATACATATGAAATAGCAGAATAAATGTACCCTCCCCTTATGGAGAAAAGAAACCAAAAAAGTTAAAACCCAAAGGTCGGAGGTTTGTACTATGTTACAGAGTAGACAGTGAAGTAAACAAGTTCCTACTATATGCTACCAAGTAAAGTTAACAAGTTTAAGCAAATCCAGTTTTGGTAAAGTCCCTGTAACAAAGAAAAAATATTCACTCTCTCTTTCATACAGTGGCCACTCAATCACTCTTACCTACTCTTAGTGATATCCTTTGGAATTACAATGTTTTCTGAAAATATAAAATGTCAGGTTTATTTCCCAAATTGGCCCCAGTCCATCCTCTAACAAATAAAGACTAGTGAGGTGAACGCCGAATCTGGTGTGAGTTTTTCCTGGATGAACACAATGTCACCGCCAATAGTTGATGGAAGAGCGTGATCTTGGGGTTTACAGTTAAAAGAGGAAAATACTTCAGGGATTGGGAAACATCTGGTTGCTCTAAATGTTACAATTGATAAATGATGATAATCCTATCGGCAGACTCTATTGTAGAGTGCCTATTCTGATGAAACAGCGTACAAGTTAAAATGTTTCTCATGTGTCGTTGACAAATACTTGCTCACAAATGAAATTGGTGACGCACAACCCAAGAAAAGACAACGTTAACCAATCAGTAAAAGAAAAGAGAAAGACCGCTGGATGCCCTTGATCAGGTCTGCTATGAATATATAAGAAACGTTGATGTAAAAATGGTACTATTCTATATAGCTACATATATGCACACGGATGGGGCAAGACGATCTCTTATCCACTCCTTCAGTCCTGATTAAAATTTAAAAGGCACACGGTGTCTTTAGCCTACCCTATCGCCCGTCGCAAGCGCTGGGTTTTCGAGTCGGAAGGAGTTATACAACTCTCCCCGCCCCTTGCTCGCGCTTAACGATTAGCGGACAATGTCAATTATCACAAACTATCGCCAATCGTTAAGTAGCTATTAATTTGGTCGGCGTCTGATAGTTTAGTCGTATGATATTAAATAATAGGCACTTATAATAAATACGCACAATGAAATAAAACGTGAATTTAATTCTTTTCTGTCACTATCAGTCGCGCCTAGCATTTAAACCAGTCAGCTAAAACCGTGTCTTCTTGTGTGAGAAAGCGTGTGGTGAAAATTAACATTAAAACTGAACATCAGGTATGAAATAGCTACGCGTTATTTTATTTCACTAGTTTTACCAGCTAGAAAATCTAAGTGAATTATAATGGTAAAAAGCTAACACTTTTAAACACGTAAGCTTACTTACTTACTTAGTCGTTCCCCTTCTACCGTGAGGTGTAGAGGTTTGGAAGAGAGAGCGCCAGACCATTCTATCAGCTGTCTTCTTCCTGGCCTGGTTCCATTCTAGTCCTCGGTCCTTCAAAGATTGTCTAATGTTGTCCTCCCAGCGGACTCTGGGTCGTCCTGGAGGTCTGGATCCCTGGCTCTTTGTTTCCCATGCTTGTCGTGGTAGCCGATCTTCTCCCATTCTGCAGACATGGCCAAACCATCTTAGTTGGGACTATTCTATTTGGGTCTGCAGCGGATGGGATTTTAGGCCTTGACGGATCGTCTGGTTGCTGACCATGTCTCTTCTTGTTACTTCAACCACTTTCCTCAGATACCTCGATTCTGAGGTTTGGATCTGGCTTTTGTGGGTTGTAGTCATTGCCCACGACTCGCATCCATATGTCAAGACTGGGACATAGGTGGAGCGGTATACAGCCATCTTCGTTTTCTTACCAACCTCTTTCTTGCTGAGGAATCCTCGATTTATGGCCTGAAAAAGTCTCCCAGCCGCTGCTTTTCGAGTGGCCAACTCTTCTTTGACGCCTCCCTTTCGGTCTATAATAGCTCCGAGATATTTAAAGTGGTCGACCTGCTCCAGGACCTGTTCTCCCAACTTAATCTGATGTTTTCTTTCTTCTCGTGATATCACCATGGATTTTGTTTTAGAGCTGCTTATGACCATCCCTCTCTTCTCCAGCTCTTCCTTCCAGACTTGCAGGTTGGATTGGAGATGTGCCTCTGATTTAGCAATCAGGGCAACATCATCAGCAAATGCCAGCTCCGAAATATAGACCTGTCTCATCTTCTAGTACCCCACTGAATACTTTCTTGTTCTCTCCTTACATGCCTTGATGACATCGTCCATAAGGAGTATGAAGAGGTAAGGTGATAGGATATCACCTTGTCTTACACCAGTGGTGGTCCTGAACTCTTCTGACTTATGGTTTGCTGTCCTCACATAATTTCTGCAAGACTTGTAGAAGCTCTGTATAGCATGAATCAGAGGTGCTGGAATATTCTTCCTTGCCAAACAGTCCCAAAGTTTGCTCCAGGGGACCCTGTCAAACGCCTTTTCCAGATCTATGAAACAAAGATGGATCTCACTCTTATACTCAAGGGCCTTTTCACTCAGCTGTCTGAGTGTGAAGATTAGGTCTTGAATACTTCGGTTTGCTCGGAATCCGCACTGGACCTCATCCAATTGTGGCTCAGCTAGGCGTCGGAGTCTCTGCTCTAGGATTCTAGAGTAGATTTTACCAGGGACACTGAGAAGGGATATGCCTCTATGGTTTCCACATTGTCGATTGTCACCCTTTTTGAAAATTGGTGTTATGATGGCAATCTCCCAATCCTTTGGTATGGTCTTGTTGCACCATGCTGCCTGTAGGACCTTTAAGAGTAATAGGTCGCCTGATGCTCCCATGTACTTAACCATTTCTGGTGTTATACCATCATGCCCTGCTGCTTTGCCCATCTTGATTTTCTCTAGTGCTGCCCTCAGTTCTTCCATCTTTATGTCATCTTCACCATCATTGGTTTTCTCTTCTGTGCTAGTGGTTATCATTTCTGATGCTTCACCATGCTCACCATCCAGGAGTTCTGAGAAATATTCTTTCCATCTTTCCATTACTTCCTTCGGGGCAGTAAGCAATTTGCCTTGCTTGTCCTTTATAAATTTGAGAGGGCATTGTTTTCTTTCCTCATGTTCTTTAGGGTCTTATAGAACAATTTCTGGTTTTCTTGTGCATCTTTTTCTAGCTTTTCTCCAAATTCTTCCCAGGACTTCTGTTTTGCTGCTAGCACTTTGTTCTTTGCTTCTGTTCTGAGTGTCACATATTCTCTATATTTTTCCATTTGTCCTGTTGTGTTTTTTAGCTCCTAAGTATTGTTTCCATGCCATTTTCTTCTCTCTTATTTTCTCTTTGACTTCCTCTGTCCACCAAGGTGTCCTCTTTCTCTGGTTCCCAAGTCGGACTTCACCGCATGCTTCTGCAGCAGCTGTCTTTATGATATCCTTGAATTTATTCCAGAGGGTTTCCAAGTCATCAGGTCGTTCTTCTGTGTTGCTCACTGCTGTAGCAATAAGCCCCTGATATCTGGTCTTAATTTCTGGCTCTCTCAGCTTGTAGGTCCTAATGCTCATTTCTCCTGCTCGTTTACTTGGTTTCTTGCGTGATGTTGGGCAGTTCCTAGGCTGAGCAACTCTTTCAGTTGTTCGTTTGATTGTTAGCAGGTAGTGATCACTTCCAATCTCTGGCCCCCTCCAGACTCTTGCATCTCGGACATATCTGAATGAGCTTCTCCGAACAATGGCATAGTCGATCACTGACTTCTCATTCTTGGTTGGTTCACATCTAGTGTATGCATGTATGCGCTTATGGGGGAATTTTGTGTTTGTAATGATCAGATTCTGCTCACTGCAGAATCTAAGCAGTCGCTTTCCATTGTCATTGAGAGTATCTTCTCCATATCTTCCGATAACTCCACCCCATCTAGCATGGTCATTTCCAACTCTGGCATTAAAATCTCCGAGCATAATAACTTCATCTAGGCAGTCATCCACTGTCCTTTGAAGCAGCTCGAAGAATTCCTCCTTGACCTCTGCTCTCTCATCCTCATTTGGCCCATACACTATGACCAGCTTGACTATGGTTTCTCCTTCTTTTAGTTTTACAACTTACTTAAACACGTAAGCACTAATTTATATTACCAGAAAATCAGAATGAAAATCCCCACGAATGCTATTAACACATTTAGCGACATGGTTCTAGAACTGCGTGCTTAGACTATCCAAAAATTCTGAGTGACAACTGATACCAGGTTTAAGAAAACACAGTTTATACCTCATTATGTTTCTCTGATCTATAGATGATGTTACTTTTCGCACTATTGTGTGTACCGAGGAACAGAAACAGAGTTCCCAGATAAAAGCTTACGCCCGTCTTTCGTCGAGCGCTTTCGATCGACATCAGAAGAATTCTTACGTCTAACGGGTCTCTCGAAGATTTTGCCCGTGAGTCTACTTCAAATCGTACTCGGGGAAAGAATTTGCCCGTGAGTCTAGTTCAAAGCGTATTCGGGAAACCCTTCGTAGACTTCAAAAGATTCTGTGTTTTTCACGTGCGGTCTGTCAGGTATCGTATGATTGACAGATAAGCTCGCGAGATAAGATGAGGTAAACAAACCTTATTCGCTACCTGTTATGACAGGCAGGTCACGAAAGTTTGTAAACACTTCGTTTTCTTATGTTCAGAGAAAAGAGGCGTGGATGAAAAATAAGATTGTGTAAGACAGGCAGAAAAATGCATGGTTTTGCTAGCAAATCATAGGACACTAACGGGACTACAAAGACTGTCAGATTACTGTAAGCTCTATTTCCATTTTAAGTCACACTCGTCAAGCCCCCCCCCCCCCCCACCCTGATTTACTCAGTGGAATTCTTAATATTATGGTATAGCTCTGTATAGAGTGTATGTAGTAAATTGACTGAGACAAACATGCAGTACATTTAACATGATTAAATCGAAGTTAAATTTGTAAAATTACAAATAACAAATTTAATAACGCTCCAAGATAACTTGGGATAAGAGGAACGTGGGGTTGTCGATTGTTTGTAAACAGTATTTGTCTCGATGTATATGTATTATTAGTTAGAGGACCCTAATTTAGGTGACTAGCTTATGGTTTGTATTTATTGTATCTTCACAGCAGAGAAGGCAAACTTCCACACGCCACCGATGTGGGAACCTGGCCACCAGCATTTCGTCAAAGATCTGGTATCATCTCCTTGACCGAGTTCTCGAGTTGAGATCGGTTTTTTTGTTAAATCCCAAAACCCATTACAAGGAAGGCAGAGTTGAGTACCCAGCTGCTGGTACCTTATGCTCCTGTAGCTGCTAAACCTCTGAAACCATCAACACTCAAGCTCACCAAACTTCAGAATAGAGCGCCCATCCTGTCTTCGTTGCAGACCGGTGGGTCCTGTTCACGATACGACCAGTCACAATTGAACTGGCCGCGTCTCTCGGGTATATTAATGCGCACTGCTTGCACAAACCTGAGTTTGGACTCATTAAACCCACAGGAGATAAGGGTTAATTATCATTTGAGTCACACTGAAATATATATTTCCCACTGTCCTCGTCACACTTGGATGTATCTGAAATTCTCACCTCGACGGAAAGGCATAGAATTTACCTGATCATTGGTTCAAGTCCAGGATATTACCTCACTGACAGACAGGGGTTTTATATCCAAGACATTAATTAATCTTCCTTGAAGTACTGGTTGTGCTAGAATAGGGTGTTTACCTCTCTCCATTATTGTTGGGGTTTTTGTTGGTGGTGTGAAATTTTGCTGTGGGGTGTGTGGTTGTGAAGCCTAGTTGCAGTTGTCTCTATTTGAGGCTGGGGACTGTGAAGGGGACACAGATTACAATTTGGTTTAGACCTTATAATACCCATTGTGAATGTTCCTAGTTTTGTTTTTTTGGCAGGGGTGTTATGGGGGTGTTTCTTTGTGTACCACTTTGATTGCCATCTTAGATTCTTTTAAACCAAAATTGTTTGAGGGTTGTCTGGTGTTATTATTGTATCCATTGATAGTGAATCATACTTTGGTTTGGATTGATTTTCTAATCCTTGCCATCACGCAGATACAGTAATCTTTATATATATATATTAATAAACATAGACAACTAATTAGCCACGGATCAGAATTGTCTTCTTACCTTTCCATCTGTAATTGTTGAATGTGAAAACCACTTGGCGTGTATCAATCCCTTACTTTGTATATCTATTCATTTGTTGATAGGTGAGAAAGAAAGGGTTAGTGGAGTTGACATCTAAATAAGTCCGAGTGGCAGGGTAAAAGAGTGTTTCTCATCTTTGTACGCCTGACTGTTACACTTCCATTCAACATTCACATTTGCTATTTCAGACTTTCCTTTATTTTATACTCCTCATCCAGACTTATGTCTTGTCTCAGGCAGACTCATTTTCTCCACTCGTGACAGCGTGTCAGCTCTTTCATTGCCGCGGAGCCTTGCATGACCAGGACAGTAGATCCACACCAGTTCCTGAAGATTAGAGGCATCTATGGAGATTCTCCATTCATGCCGGAACCATCCACTTTAGACCTCCCGAAGCATGGGTTATGAGTCTGATGCTCCATTCTCATGGTGGAAGTTGTTATCATGTAAGCCCCTCTATGGTCAGTGACGATTCTGCCCTTTACTCTAGCAAAGAAGTCCCACCGCGATTTTTAACCACGGGCCCATCAGTGTACAGACATTTTGTCGCCGACTGGACTAACTAGAGTTTAAGTACAAACTGAATAACAAGATATATGACAAAGTACAGTTTGCATAAGAACAACGTTTCGAAGAATGACACCATTCACTAACATGTCTGGCTTTAATGATTTTCAAATATTAAGGAACCATTCTCACGACCAGGTGGAAACAGAAGACATTATCACTGGCGAAGCGAGAACAGTATTTGAAGTTGTCAACTTAGTTGTTATATGTAGTTTGGTTGGCATGTTTGGAATTATAGCCAATATCATCAACATCGTCATATTTTACAAACAAGGTTTTACTAACACAATCAACATTGCCTTGCTTGGGCTCGCCATCTCCGACTTGTGCTTGCTCATCACCCAGTTGTGTTTATCAACTTTAATGAGCCCTTTCTTCGCCACATCTGGAGTCCCATGGGTTATTCCCGATGTCACGATTTTCTCATTCGGATGGCCGCTTACTTGTTTTAGCCGAATCACTAGCTTCATTACTCTTTACATTACATCGGAAAGATATCTCTGTATCGCATTACCACTGAAAGTAAAAGATATCATTACACCAAAAAGAACCACGCTACTTATCTGTCTAATCTATCTCATCAATACAGCGACGCTTATTCCAGAATATACCACTTCTTATCTTGGTTGGAGGTTTTTCCCAGAAAAGAACGTGACATTAGTCAGTTTAATGTTCAACAGCAAAAGAATTCACGTTGAGGGTGTAAGCTATGTCCTGCATTCGCTGCTCAGCACAACGTCTTTTGTTGGTGTGGTCGTTTTTACAGTTATTTTAGTTGTCAAGTTAAGAAAATCTTCAGAATGGCGCAAAGAGGCAAGTTCATGCAGCAAGCAAAGTGGGCACGTTTCCGTCAGAGATAAGAAGACTGTGAGGATGGTTGCATTGATAGCATGTGTTTTAATCGTCTGCTATACACCGGGTGCAGCTATCTCCATGACGAACTTTTTGGTTGGACCAGAGTTCAGCGTAAAAGGAAGATATATTAACATCTGCGTTGCATTATGGTCTATTGCATGCGTCTCCCTGACTCTTAACTCCAGCGTTAACATTTTCCTGTACTACAGAATGAGTTCCAAATACAGACACACGTTTGATGAAATTTTCTGCAAATTTATCCAAATTTGCCGTGTGCGGTTACTGCCCGATAGACTTTCTTAAAGCCTGTGAAAATGCTTCTAATGTTGTTTTTTTTTCTGCTCCATCGACAGTATTGTACAGAGTGTCCGAAAAGTTACTGTGCACTTGAATATACGGTAGACTAGAGTAGCGGTTTTGATGTGAGAGTTGTCAGTTCTACTCTAGGTGTGACCTTCACAACCCTGCAGAAGGTCTTCGACAATATGAAGAAGCGTGTTCAGACATGTCTTGAGGCCCATGGTGGACATTTCCAACATCTGCTGTAGAAGAAACTGCTGCGTGGTACTGCAACGTTGTACGAGGTACTTTACTGCACAGTAACTTTTAGGACACCCTGTACTTAGCCGGCCCTTTGGCTATATGCAACTCTGACGTAGCTGATGCAGCCTTAAAACTTAGCATAAACGTAATGTTGGAATTTATCGTTCAACTGCAATACACGAGTGTCAAATCGTGTAAACAAAATGGACAATTCTGAATACAGTATGAGATTGTAATTTTCAGTGCAGTGTTCATTTGTTGTGTGACCTCAAATTGCTTGTATTTTTTTTTTTTTTATTAGACTGTACTGTTCAAGTGTGTTAAAAATCACGGAATTACTTTCCAAATTGATCACACATTTATGTAAATTATCAACATTGAATAAGACAGCCGACTAAAAATGTCACATGTTGTTAGTAACGATGATAATATGGTGATGCCTACGTTGCTGTAGTTGGTCAGCTTGCGTGAACATGCGCCAACGCGCTTTATGCGCACTTACAGTACTGGTTTCTTTATCGATTTACTTTAACTAAAGGTGTTCCTGTCACCATTCATAATCTCACACACACCATCTCTTATTTACGACAGGCCTAGTTAACGAGTAAGTCACCCGCCCAAATATTCGGGAAATTATTATGTTGTGTCTGCTCTTCTGTGTGCCATGGTTACTGCACTAAATTCTCATGTGATCATTTTAATCATTTGCATTTTACTTCAGAAATACGGACACATAAAAACAGTGTGGCTGTGGTAGTTTATGAGTGAAGAGATAGTTTATGAACGAAGAGGTGGATCATGATCAAAGAGATGTAACCAGATTTATAGAGACTAGTAATAAGTGAATTACAGTACATACAAGAGCAAAGGGTACTTGAATAATTAAGAGAGACACCATTGGTGGTCACATGGTACAGGTTCTAGATGGTTCGAGAAGCCTGTCTATAAATAGGGGCGAACCAGTCGCCTCTCTCTTTCTCTCTCTTTTCTCTCTCTCTTATGCACCATGTATTTCAGTGAGACAATAGCACAGAAGTGCTCATCAAACTATCTCGACTTTGTTATAGTCGGTGGTCTTCGGTTAGCAAGGCATACAAGTCGCTGAGTGAGACAGAAGATGCAAATGGGCATCAATCAGCGTTTGTGATCAGCACTCAAGACAGGATTTTGGTACGTAGAGTGTAGTAGCAAAACGTGTAACCACGCAAAGAAGTGTAACTTAAGTCGTGGATAGATAAGGCATCGTGCTGCAGATCAGTGACATTTGGTAATGAGACATTTTCTAAGTGTCGATAGAGAGACAGCGTATTTAGGCCAAATTAACGCTACTTAGAAGTGTACAGCAGTAATGACTATAACGTGAGATAGATGGATTTATCAAGAGTATTCTAGAAAAGGTAAATACACTTAAGAGATAGCAGAGACAAGAAAGAAGAAGGGATTCGAAGAAGCTTCCATGACCAACATAGAATCATTAAGTTATATAAGAATGATGTTTTCAGCAGGATGAGCTATGCCCTGCAGAAGTGTACGCTGTTACTTCTTGATTTAACCCCTTGTACATAGTGTAATAAACGTTGAGAACCATTGCACGCCTTGGGGTCAGTCGTCAAGCTATAGCTTGCTCATTATTGAATGTATTCACGTGTACCATTATCATGTCAAGGACAAGAGTCTACATTTTGGATCAGGTAAGCAAGTATGCTTAGTTATGGCCAACCTGCCACATGGCCCGAAAGCATAGAAGCTTGGTCTATGATGAGTCAAATATATCAATATAAGGTGGAGACACTCATTTATGCTTATCCGAACTATTATTTATAAATGGGAAAATTCCAGAAATCTTGTCAACGAAAAGCAAAAAAGGCATGAATATTTCTATTTTTTAAAACATCCCACGCAATGTCGTATATTGGGAATAAATGCACATTGTTTTAGTTTGTGCGCAATTAGGTTCCCCTACCGACACGCGCCATGAAAAAAGATTGCAATGCTGGTGGGACGATAAAGACATTAACATGACGAAGAAGAGAATTAATATCTTTGGTGCAAACCTTGCAAAAGCAAACTATTAAAGGATTGATTAGACTGAGCATATTGATCACTGAACATTTTTTTCCCGATAACAATTTTTAGGTGCATTTTTCTTCTTTTTCCTGTCTGCCTTTTTTTCTTTCGTTCTGTCTCATTGACTGTCTGTCTCTCTTATTTTCTTTCCTTTATTTTTCTACTTCCTTTTTTCTTTCACGAAACAAGCACTAGTGGTGTAAATACAACTAACAGGTTTGCAGCCCGTAACGATTGTTCGGTACAAAGTGAACAGACATTAACATCGCTGCCAGATCATGTACTGATGCCCCAGCAACCCATTCAAAAAACCTAAACTCATCACGACAATTCACAACAACAAAATCATCAATGACAGCAGCAACATTCAAAACGAAAACATAGTCAACAACCACGTAACGAAGTGACTTATATGGTAATTGGCAACTCTCTCCTGAAGGGCATTTATAACGATCGTATGTCCACCACAGGGGATTAAACAGTCTCAGTTTTGGAGGTACATGGAGCTGGGACTGATACAATTAGCATTTTCAACATAAACCATAACAAAAACAACAATGCACGTAGGCATAAATGGTATAATGAATGGACGAAATGCAAGCACCACAGGGATTTCCAGACTGTCGGAAACAGTAAACAAACATTTATAAACACCTCCATCTTTATATCTTCAGTAATACTGCCTTGCTATTGTTTCCAACGTCGCATAGCGTACATCAACAACAGGGCACTACAGAGTTATTGCAAACTCAACAGCCTTGGTTTTATTAACCACACACCATTCTTTGCAATCAGCAAAGAGACGCCTCAACAGAGATTTTAAAAAAAAACACACATACATCCAAACTATGAAGCAGCATCTTTACGAAAAACACGTTTGTTTTATTTTTATTTTTATTTTTTTTTGTTGGTGAGACTTTTTTCTTTTACTCCTAACAAATTCAATTAATTGTAAATGTAAGCATTACCTGTGGCAAGTATTTCGTACTTTAATTAATACAAATCGTATTTCAATGTCCTTGATGACGTTTAATTAGTTTAAATCTTCATTCCTTTTGTGTTTAAAACTGTTTATTTGTTTTGTTTTAATTTATCTTTTTAAATCCCCTTCTAAACAATGCCTCGTAACTAAGGATGGCTAACTAATGGTGGTCTTCAGCTGGGCCATCTGAACATTTATCACCTTCTAGGTAAACTTCCCGAGCTTACACGAGTTATGAATCAAAATGTTCATGTCTTATATATATATTCATTCATTCATTCAGGCTGCTTCTATAATTCAATTAGGGTAAGTCTGATTATCGCTCAAAGCGATAACCAGTTAACAGTGATAAACAAAAATGATGAACTTTAAAGAAGCCGCGGAGCTCTCCCCTTTGCTGGAGACCCGCCACACGCACAAAAGAAAAAAAAACTTCCACCAATTTATACACAAGACCTGTGAGGTTGAAAATATTAATTTATTGATGAATTTTTCTTAAGAAAAATCTTTATGTTGTTGTTGTTCCCTTCCGTGAGATTATCCACACCCTAAAATTAAGTTGCTTAGCGAAACACTTCACTAATAAAATAATTAACATAGATCTATTTCACAAAGTATAGTCAGCATCTGTTTATATTGTTAACCCATTGTAAACGATAACAACTAAGTGTTGCTTACCTAATAGAAAAAGTATCTGATCGGCTTTAGTGACATAAACGATGACTCGATTATTCACTTTACAAAACAATTCCGTGTTCGTTAGCTGCTAGGGAGTAGGAAAAGTTAAGTGCTCACTTATATAGGGAAAATGTCTGAGCACATCTGCTCTTACTTTCTTCTTAACGCAGATTGCCAGTGACAAACGATCTGGAGAAACGAAGATTCTCCCCGAAGCGAAGAGATAAAAGAATAAAGTACCTGGTTGACTGGGAAATTTGAGAAGCGTCCATGCCTGTGAAGGTCCCAAGACCAAACAGCTCATGGGACATGAAAACTAGTAGCACCACCGATGTTCACATTTCCCCAGTCAACCCGAGGAAAGTTAGATCATATGTAACAGCAAAGGAATACTAAATAGGTAGTTCCCTAGGCACTGTACGAAGGATGGCTACCGACCGAGCAAAGTGGAATCAATTTGTTGTTGCCCTACAAGACGCCACCAGGCGTGATGGCCACTGACTGCTTTGACGGTCGGCGGCTAAGGATCAAAGAAGAAGAAGTTCTCCCCTGTCACGAGTATGGAAAATAGAGAATGTCTGTAGACAGAATATGAATGAGTAATGTGAAAGTAGAGAAAATAGTCACTGGTGAAATTATGGGGAGAGATATCACTTCTGGAAAGTAGTGAGATATGTACTGATCTCTAAAGGTTTACTTCTCCACCATACTCCGACTGTGTTTAAGATGTCAATCTTTCACCCATCCTCTAAATGCTAAATAGAATAATCTATTACAGTAAGGACACACAGCAAACATAAAGTGGCAGTTAGAATAGAAGAGATTCTGACCACAGGTCACATATAAATATGTTTATTACAGAAAACCACAACAGGAATTAAAGAAAAATAAATAATGCCTTCACGATCTCTGAAAGCTAGTGAATCACAACCACAGATGAAACTAACACACCACTTCGCTCAATCACACCAGCAAGCGTCTTCTTCTCATGCTCACACCACCAACACCCATACACTTCCGTACACAAAAAGTATTGTCAAATTAAAGGGGTTAGGCCCTCAGTTCTCAATAATGAGAACGACCGGTTCTCTAATGTCGACAATGCTTGGCAGATAATCTTCTCCTCCGCTAGGAAAACTCACACAGTTCCTCCTCAGTTTGGTATACTAAGGCAATGGGAATAAGCTCCCTCTGGAACAGCTTCAGAAATCCTACAGGTTAACACTCTCTGTTTCGGGTGGCCACTACACATAGGTGAATAAAATTAAACTAAGTCTAAGACGATTGTGCTCATTGATCGAGATATGTAACTCCAACATGAATCAGTGATTACAGCTGGCAAACTGGTTATCCAGAACGACCCGAGGGGTATGCACCTCTGATAAGGGATAATGAAGAATGGAACACACAGGTGCCGAGAACTTGAAATCGTTGGCTTCTTCTTGGCTGTTACGTCAGTATACTCCACGAAGACAGGACTTAAATGGATCTGACGATGTTTCCCCGAAGAATGGAGGGCAACGACATCAGCCTGTAGGCACTGGCGATTTGCGATGGGTAAATAATCCACAATGACCACCTGGTCGGCTGAACGAATGACAGACCGGCTGGCCGGCCGTGAGATCTGAGTATTAACTGGTGGTTGGTAATGCAAGGGCAGTAGTGATAAAACTCGAAGGGGCACTGATACATCTAATGTTGCTGATCCACTAGAATGGTAGGCCACCACTGATAATTCTATATAACTGAAACCAGTGGTAGATAAGTGATGAAGGTGTAAATGTGTTCTCCTTATATAGGCCACGCCCCCTCAGGGCTATTTGTAAATATGTCCCTACTGTCACTATGCCTTGACTATTCATAGTGGGTGTGTATTGGTGCATTCTTTCGTCACAGCACAGTAACACACATAGAAGCCATGTAGCGTAGGACGACTGGTGATGGTTAATGAACAGTTTTATTAACACTACACACACAGTCACGATAACACAGACGGAAATTACGCATACAGTACAAATCATAGGTAAGTCAAATCATAAGCTCAAAACACCCCACAGAGCTCCATTATAAGTCGTGGTGCACACCTCATATAAATGCACGTACACCACTCCTAAAGAACTGCGCTCACTGCAGTTATAAATATGGCCTCATAACCTATAGCATAATGATGCACTTCTCATTGAAGATGACCATCACGATTTTCCTCAAAGGACTCCGTCCTCCCCTTCTCCACCAAGGCTGCTCCCCGGCAGTTGAATAATCATCGTCAGCTATATATATTCAAGGCCTAATCATAAATAGTGGTGCACTTCCTCTAGAAGATGCACATCACCATATTCCTCAAAGGAAAGACTGCGCACACAGCAGTCTGCAGTAATATAACCTGCATAATATCTATCTATGGCCTACCAAGTCATGTCTTCCTCTCAGACTCTATATATGGCCTAATCTCCTTCACAAAATGTCTATGGCCTACAAAGTAGTCTCTTTACCTCTCGGACTCTTCATAGCGCCTAATTGTAGACTCCTTCACAAAAATGTCTATGGCCTACAAAGTAGTCTCTCTACCTCTCGAACTCTTCATAGCGCCTACATAGACTAGTGGTACACTTCTCACAGAACGTGCCCAATAACCAACTCACTCATAAGCTGCATCTACTGCAGTCATAAATATTAATACATACCATCCTCCAATAATCTAACACATGGGAGAATACATATGCAGGAAGAATATTCAGATACAGGCCTGTTCAAAAAGTCTCCACCGAGACACACATTGAAAAACACTCTACCATTTTCACCGAACACTGGTCGGGAACACACACTTAGAAAAACACCTTCGTTGACTTCACTCTGTCAACGCCAGAACCCGACTGCAAGCGGTCACAAAAACTCCCGCCTAAACAGTCACGGGACTCCGCAGTTCACCACCGCTCAGTCCCTTCCACGGACTAGCCGTGCGAACTATTTACAGTTCTAACAATATAGACCAGCGCTCATGACGCTATCTGTACACTATGACCTCTATCAATATTTGTTAACCCAATTCATCGTTAATCAAGTATACAAGCGATGTAACCCTTAATTTACTGTGACCAACCCATATACTAAGTATCACCTCCCTTTTTAACCTTAACATCTTACCACCACCCCCCGGAGAAAAAATGATTTATCATTTTTTTAACAAAAACTACATCAATGAAAAATGAGGGGTGAGCTAAGCTCTAAAATACTGATACAAAAATTAGCTTATGTTAAGGTTATAATAATACATCGACAAAAAATATAAGCAAGTGTACAATAAAACAAATTATGCACAATAATTTGCTAAGTACATTAAATACACAGTTTCAAACAAAGTTAACTATGATCACTGTAGAGCAAGTAGTATACAATAAATAGAAAGTAACAGATAAGATCAAGCAAAAGAAGCATGATCAACATCAAAACTCAGCAATGAAATCAATATAGTAACAAAGATCCATAATCCCATTTGATAACAATCAAGTAAATCAAATCCTTACATTCAACTAGATAAAACCGACATAAAAACTACCTCATACCAAACCATATAATTAACATAACAATCCTGAAGAAGGAAGTATAAGAAGTATAAGAAGTAAACGTATACAAATAGAATTAAGTGACACCAAGATGAAACATAGAAGCATCACGAAAGTATAACTGCTTCAAAAGAAATGAAGTGAAACGAAGAATCATCCGAAAAGAAAGAAGAAAATTCAAGAAATGAATGTATAGAATAAGTAATAATACATCCTAATAACTATCTAAACCAACATTGTATTGTAAACAAATACAATCATGACAGAAAATCATCGAACAGAAAAACATAGTATATATATATATATATACTAAACACTAACGAAGGATATAACTAGATAATGCATAATAAATAATTTAACCAAATTACAACACTTATTCATAACTAAAATGAAATATCACAGGCATCACACACAAAAAAGTGTGATTTGTAAAAACACAAATATCACAATCTCAAAAGAAAAAAAAATTATTATCTCTTTCTCTCTTTTTTTTTTTTTTTAAATGTGGACATATCAATATATTAAGCACTGGACACACAAAAAATACAATACTTTCAAAAAGAAAAACAAATACATTGTTCCAAAATTACAATACAAAAAAGTTTCTTAACATTAAGTTAAATAAAAATAGTATTTTAAATTTTTACAAGTTTCAACCACTAATTAACAAATCAAAAGTGAAACGAGCTTTTAACAAAATGTGAGACATAAAAAATATTCACATCTCTAAGTAAACACAACTGAGCACCTATAAAACCACACTATTAACATCATACCAACTTGCACATATAAACATAACATTATTTCTCATGAAAAAGTGTTTAAGTCAGACTACTAAGTTCTTCAAACAAATAATAGTATCTGCTATCTCTGACAATTCTACATGTTATAATTTAGTTCCAAAATAACATTTCACAACACAACAATTTCTTCATATAACCTCTGTATAAGGTAATATATTAACTAAACATGTAGTCCGATACGAAAAAGAAAAAAACAAATTTAGAAAGCAAAAAAAAAAATTCTCTGAAAGCGACTAACGCATAGTCACAACCAATGAGTTGTGCTTAGGGCTGACAATCTCATTATGTATAAAACTATCACAACAATTAGTCCTGCAGAATCATATCAATGTTTTAATGTATCAATTTCACAACAGACCACATATGGTCAAACATAATATGAGCAAATGAAATAGTCTTCAGACTAGTGTATGTAAATACAAAAAATCCATAATTTCATTAACAACAAAAATTAACAATCAAAGACAAGTCAATACAAAATGAAATGTTACAATTCATTACAATGATGATACGTACAATATTTATCAACAATACAATTATTTAAATAACAAGATAGAGTACAAATAATGCATAAATATGGACATACACAATATCCAATGAAACATTATACAATACAATCATATTATTCCATACAATAATACATTATCCTAAAAAATCAAGTATAAGAAACATTGTAGTAATCTTGAATCAATTTCTAAAGAAAAAAAATAAATAGGTTACAACTCCGGTGTAGTATTCTATAAACCGCACGGGATGACATCAAATAATACAAGGTCAACAAACTGGCTGGGTTATGCTTGACTGCACACACGGTCGTAAGGTAACAAACATTTCTGTCACAGGTAAAGGAAAAAACAGGCACGCTGACCTTTATCGCACAGCTGCTACTGTTTGAAAAATACAAATGAAAATCTTCATTTTAATCAACTGTAAGATTATCATGAAAAACGGATAGGTTAAACACACAATTACCTATGAAAACATCTGGTTTCCATATGATGTCACCAACTCTTCGTTCACACATAATATACAACCCAGGAGACTTGGGTCAACCTGACCGAAAATGACGGTCATCACGCCAGTAGTAGGCTGAAATAAAGTGACATACACAACAACGAGATTCTCTCTCGTAATTCAAAAAACATAACAGTAGTAGTACTTAGGACATCAATAGTTACTGTTACTTTATTTACTATCAATGACTTTGGGATTTTGTTGCACACAGTTAACCTGGTTATGCGTAGTAATATTTTGAGAGTTATTATCTCTATTACCATTCCCCTTATCATTCCATTTGTTCTGCCTAGAACTGCAGTTAGCATTGTTATGCTTAACATATCTTCTAGGATAGAAATATCTAGTAAATGCATCTTGTTGACTCCTAGAATAATTATTACCAAGTTTGTAATCTTTAATGTAACTATTCCTACCATAATTTTTCAACTCTTCAGAATCAATCTTTTGAGATCTGTTAGACTGTCTGGAAAAACTACCATTTAATGGGCTTCCCTGGTACTGTCTAACATTATGGTTATCTCTTTTACCAGAACTGTTGTTATTCTTTTCTGTGTTAACATGCTTATCTGCTGTATCACACTGCCTATATCGTGTATGACAAGCAGTGGAACTCATAAAATCATTATGGTTACCAACATGATATTTGTTATATTTATTACCAGAATTAGATATTACACATGAAGTATCTTTGCTGGTCTGACGCCAATAGCCATTAATCTTCAACGTAGCGTCTTCCGTACGTGGGAAATTATATCTGCCACGCCGAGATTTAAGTCCATCATGTTCCATTTTCGAATTCGCAAAGAGTGTATAGGGCAGGCTCTTTGCTTGTTTATAAACAACCTTCTGTCTACTATTGTCAATCTTAACAGTAGACAAATCTTTGATGCCCAAAACCACATCTATCAAAACATTCACCCTTGTTCTCAGTTCAGTAATCTCTTGGTTTAGTTTTCTGTTTAAGTTATCACATGTTATAACTTTGCATCTCTCTTCTCTAAGTAACCTCTCAATCTTAATCACTTTCCTTCTCTGCACCGTTAACTCTTCTAACCTCTGCTTATCATCCTTTTCTTTAATTGTTCTCCTCTGTGGTTCCAATTTTATTAATCTCTTCTTTTGCACCTCTTCTATCTGTGGCTGAAGTAAGGCTACCTGAGCCTGAAGTCCATCAACTTTAGCAGCTTGTTGCTTCAACTCATCAATCTTCTCGGAAGATACATTATTCTTTTCTTTCAGTTGGTGACTGAGAATATTGTTCTCATCCAACACATCATGAAGCATATCTATATACTTCTTCTCACTTACATTGCTATCAATCTTCAACTTCTCATACATTTCTCTCTTATTTTCAATCTCCTGCTTGAGATTACTAATTTTGCCTTGATTATGTGCAATCTGTGTTTCCAAGTCTTTTACTCTACTGCACGCAGATTCTAATGCTGTTTTCACACTAGAAAGCTCCAAGTTTGATTTATGCTAATCACTTGTGAGTTTAGATACTGTTTCTTGTAGTTTTCTCTTCTCAGCTATATCCTGCAAACAATTTTCTCTTTGTTGTAAGGCAATTTGCTTGTTGTTCTTCCTTCGCTCCTTCTCTTCTAATTCTTTTTTGTTGTCATCCTGCATGTTGTTGCAGATTACATTATGTAAAACCCTATGGATATATTTGTGTCTATCCTGAGTACAATTGTACACAAACGAACGTATGTAATGTAACACCTCCGCCAAATCTCTAGCCATGATCAATCGAGGACCTGACCAGAAGTTGTCGTTAGCAAAACCCGACAAAGCTTCTATCACACTAAACAAAAAACTATCCAGAATGTATTTCTCAAGTGCTGGGCCTCGTAATTTATCACGATATTTACCTGCTTGAAATAAATAATGCAACACAGACGTCATATCGTCTGGACCCATTTCATAATCCATGGTGATTCAATCACTGAATTTACAAAATTTATAGACCACTTATAATTCTAATAAGATTAAGTTACATAACCATCAATCAATTATGCATTAAATCTCATAACAATATGCTATCAACATGAAATATTGAATAGCATAAATAATAATATTGGAAGGCTTGATAACATCATACAGAGACACAGTTTTCACACAAAAAATCACTTATCTCGTAAGTAGAAAACCGTTCCGTTCTTTCTCTGTTACCACTGATGAGCATCAGACAACACACCATAAGCACACTCCCTTGTGGAAAGTTCCAGGAAATTGACTCGTCAACAACTGTCACCTCTGGTACTTGATAAAGCAGGAAATAGGAAACTTGACTGCTGCAAATATGTCACCAAAAAGCATGTATTTTTAGACACATCACCGTGTTACCGATCAAAGGTTACCAGCGACACCAAACTGTCTGTAAGCAATGCAGGTGTCAATACAGGCTTGAAGTGTTTTACTGCCGACTCATTTAGGCTGGAATAATGTGTCATAATCATCTGTTCCTAACATGACACTAGTCTACTCTTTCCTATTGTCATATGAATACTAGTCCGTAGGCATAGAAGACGACATAACACAGGTAAAGCTGACCTGGTTCTAAATCGAAGCTCCGCCCACACAAGGCTAACTACTGTCACAGATGAGAGAACTCGTTAGTGCATACGCCACACACAAGGCACACTAAATACAGGTCAAGGTCTGGTAGAAACAATCTTACCACGTGAAATCATGAGCCTTACGTCCGAAAAGTTGGCCCACTACTGATAATGCTGTTCATCAACAAATGCTAGCTGACATTCCTAAGTCTATTTTATATGTATGTATACGCCCACACAGAGCCATAATAAATGAATAGGTGAACGTTACGTTCTGAATATTATGCCTGAACACAGCCTCCTTGTAATCTTATCCTTTCAACGCGAATTTTGCGGGTTTTAAATTCCAACTTTACTGAAAACCACCACTGATAAATAAAGATTCAGTGGTAGTTGAATAATCGTCTGAGATCAGCTCTCTCCGTGAAGGCCTATTAATAAATATGGGTTCATATTCTTATAGCATAATGATGCACTTCTCATTGAAGATGACCATCACAATTTTCCTCAAAGGACTCCGTCCTCCCCTTCTCCACCAAGGCTGCTCCCCGGCAGTTGAATAATCATCGTCAGCTATATGTATTCAAGGCCTAATCATAAATAGTGGTGCACTTCCTCTAGAAGATGCACATCACCATATTCCTCAAAGGAAAGACTGCGCACACAGCAGTCTGCAGTAATATAACCTGCATAATATCTATCTATGGCCTACCAAGTCATGTCTTCCTCTCAGACTCTATATATGGCCTAATCTCCTTCACAAAATGTCTATGGCCTACAAAGTAGTCTCTTTACCTCTCGGACTCTTCATAGCGCCTAATTGTAGACTCCTTCACAAAAATGTCTATGGCCTACAAAGTAGTCTCTCTACCTCTCGAACTCTTCATAGCGCCTACATAGACTAGTGGTACACTTCTCACAGAACGTGCCCAATAACCAACTCACTCATAAGCTGCATCTACTGCAGTCATAAATATTAATACATACCATCCTCCAATAATCTAACACATGGGAGAATACATATGCAGGAAGAATATTCAGATACAGGCCTGTTCAAAAAGTCTCCACCGAGACACACATTGAAAAACACTCTACCATTTTCACCGAACACTGGTCGGGAACACACACTTAGAAAAACACCTTCGTTGACTTCACTCTGTCAACGCCAGAACCCGACTGCAAGCGGTCACAAAAACTCCCGCCTAAACAGTCACGGGACTCCGCAGTTCACCACCGCTCAGTCCCTTCCACGGACTAGCCGTGCGAACTATTTACAGTTCTAACAATACAGACCAGCGCTCATGACGCTATCTGTACACTATGACCTCTATCAATATTTGTTAACCCAATTCATCGTTAATCAAGTATACAAGCGATGTAACCCTTAATTTACTGTGACCAACCCATATACAAAGTATCACCTCCCTTTTTAACCTTAACAGGCACGTTATTACAAGTGCTCAGTATATTTCTGGAGGGTTGATTAGTGCCCAACAAGATAGTAAGAGCACAAATTACAGGCTGTGACCCTGCTCTGCAAGAATATAAACACGTCAAAAATATCGTTAACAACGGTACAGCCATCTCTAATGTTTGAATTCACTGGATCAAAACACACCACCATACTCCCCCCGCTCTGCTTCCTAACTATTCACACACGTAAAACCCAGCCATGCGTTACGGCTTTTCAAGCCGCGCGAAGATTTCGCGAAACCCAAACATTAAGTATCCAACCATTACACGTAAATTATAAACTAGGGAAAAAAAATTCCGAAATGAGAATAGAGTGGTATTTACCCAACATTAGAATTGCTACTGGGTGAAATTACAAAATAGATGTGCACTCAAACCCAATATATCATGCAGCCAAAATCTTTACAGAATTATTTATACACATGTCCAAATGGGAACACAACTTGGAACAAAAAATGATGTACATTCGGTTCACTCTTGCAGATCACTCAGACCAAAGGGTCAGACATTTCAATAAAATCATGACACCCCTCCCCATTCAAAAGACATATGAAGATACACAGCCGACCAGTATGAAAGTATTTAGTCGGCTCTGTGCAGACGAAACAAAAAAATTACGTGAGTGATGCGGACTCCAGGGGCTGTCTACATGAGGATTGACACGGACGGAGCCAAGAATTATACGCTGGGCTCATAGAAAAGGAGAAGGGGCATGGACAAAATTCAGAGAACGGAAAAAGCGCGTTTTGACAGGCATGTCGACGGGCAATGCTGAGTCAACTTATCATAATAATTAAAAATTACCTGTAACTCAGGAATCTCCCTTTTAACTTTCAGTCTTAGAACTGACTTCAACCTCTTACTGTTTCTGCCTATTATGAGAGAGTGAATGTTTTCTTAAGAAAATAGTCGTGTTGGTGGACAATGAGTGAAAGATAATCCGTAAAAATCTAGCTTCCTGGCAGTCTTGATACATTCAACATCACATCTAGTGATACTTTTTTCTTCTTACTATTCTAGCAGGACATTACAGTCCTTTCACTCAATCACTTTCTTATTTCAACCCACGAGACTGGAATATATCAAAGCAACATAAAAGTTTGAAAGAAAAAGAGATACTGAATATTTTGACATCAAGGCATGGAAAGACGTCAACACTAGAACTGATATGCAGTATTGGGGACAGAAGGTTGTGGAGAGACATGATCGCTACCAGGCATGATATTTGAAGAAGATTTATCGACAGGTTATAAGTATTTAGGCTGTCCTTACTTTACAATGTACAAACTTTGAATCAGTTTAAAGTACTACTTCTTTCAAGTACCATGTCATTATCGTGTGCTGTCATGCCTAAACACAATCGTCAAGTTGATTTTTAGTGCCATTTATCAGTTCTGATTTTGACTTCTATGGTGTTATGTTGTTAAACTGCCAGGTGTCTACTATCTTTGTCGTCGTCTGATTCTATTTCCACATACAGCGCCTGTTGTCACAATGTGTCACAACTTTTCTCATGTATTAACATGCCAAATGTAAAGTACACTGCTTTTTTTCTAATGTGCGTTAATAAGCTTCTTTAGCACTTTGGCTTCTTTCGCCGTATGTCTTCGTTTTAGCTGTCAACAGAGTTCTTAAACATATTTCTTGAAGTTGTAACTCCCTGGTTTCCTGTGATCTTGTTTATTGACTGATTGCACATGATGCTATGTTCTTCATTGAAGAATCCTTGCTTACATCCGCTTACTGCGATGGGTTGCATAGAATGCTTTTCCTTTTCCGGACTACGGATATTCGTCATCATTTTTCTTTGCCCTCCTTGCAGAGCATGGATCCACTACTGAAGCTGGTCCTGCAGAAGTTTCTGTGGCACTTTGCTTTACACTGAGAGTTTGCCAGCCTCATGCACAACCTTATATTAGTCGCCTTGTACGACATGTCTGAGGGTGCAAGAATCAACGGAACTGTCCGGGAGTGACAGATTATTCTTGAGGACACGCCCCTGAAGATCTGTTCTCTTCTGCTATGGTACCCGCTCTCGCTTCCTTTTTGGCTTCTTCCTGCTGTAATAAGTCTGATCTCTAAGTGTCAATCTTATTGGTTACTGTCCCTGCTTTGTTCATTCGATTATGCCTTGATTCCTGCGATGGGTTTGCCGTCAGATTCTCTGTGTTCATCAGAGCAGGCCTTTGATCCGGGGAAAACGTCTAACGAATGAACTAGTTCCCCGTGTTTAGTCTGTGACACAATCTTTCGCTAGCAGACAAAGACGGGTCCTGCATTTGGCCGGGATGATATCAGATCTCATTTCTCGTGGACATGGCCCATGACATAAGCCAAGAATTATGCTCGCTTACGATTACATAACTGCCCACCTGCGTCCATGAGCGTCAAGTTCATGTCTCCTGTTTGTTTTATTCCCTCTGGTCTTAGCACACGACACAAGGGACCATGTCCATCATCTTCCCTGGTCTAACAAGAAAGAATCTGTTATCTTCGTTGTCAGGAGAAATTTTCTTTGTCCCTGGTCTAACTCACCGCTGTCTGTGCACGTGCACGAAAAGAAAAAAGACAGATTTCTGAGCAGGCGCGATAGGGTAAGCGAATGTCGCGTATATAAACTAAGACCCCAATTTTTTTTTATTTACTAGTCGTCCAGTGAAGCCAGAAATTGTCTTAACGTGAAATGGGAAAGGCCTATTATTTTTGTCTAGCGCCAGTAACTAAAAGTTAGAAAAGGAAATCCTCTTCTGTTCAAGTGAGCAACACATATTTCATGTTATAACTTGCACTGGGTTAACATGTAAATAACTGCTAACTATGTTGTAAAATATATTTATATATTACTTACTTACTTAGTCGTTCCCCTTCTACCGTGAGGTGTAGAGGTTTGGAAAAGAGAGCGCCAGACCATTCTATCAGCTGTCTTCTTCCTGGCCTGGTTCCATTCTAGTCCTCGGTCCTTCAAAGATTGTCTAATGTTGTCCTCCCAGCGGACTCTGGGTCGTCCTGGAGGTCTGGATCCCTGGCTCTTTGTTTCCCATGCTTGTCGTAGTAGCCGATCTTCTCCCATTCTGCAGACATGGCCAAACCATCTTAGTTGGGACTGTTCTATTTGGGTCTGCAGCGGATGGGATTTTAGGCCTTGACGGATCGTCTGGTTGCGGACCATGTCTCTTCTTGTTACTTCAACCACTTTCCTCAGATACCTCGATTCTGAGGTTTGGATCTGGCTTTTGTGGGTTGTATATTTATATATTAATTACTGTATATTCATAATTTTCACAGTCATCTAACTCTATTTGTGCTAAACAAATTAATTATTTTGGGTGTGGTTACTCTCTCGGCGGGAAAAGAAACGTCAATAATTTAACAATTGTGACCTCGCTGGTCTTTTGTGTAAATTGGTGGGATTTTTTTTCTTTTTCTCCATCAAAGGGGTAAACCTTCTAATGCACTGGTAATTTTTTTTATTACTATCGCCTTGAGCGAAAATAAACCTTACCCAGGTGTATTTCTTTCAGCATTTGGGCTCAGACTGAACATATTTTGTAAACATACACATCCCTTAAGAAATGGTCTGTGGCTTTTTTTTTTAAGATAACCATTGTATATATATATATATATATATATATATATATATATATATATATATATATATATATATATATATATATATATATATATATATATATATATATATATATATATATATATATATATATATATATATATATATATATATATATATATACCAGAGCTGACCAAGACTCTACTCCACCTTCAAGTGGTGGTCCTGGAAACAGGCTGCATCACTGCAGTTTGGCCGAAGAGGGAAAGCAAACCCGGTCCCAAAAAAAGCCATGCTAAAAACGGATGTGCCGGGCCGAAAGGCGCAAATATCGCAGCTCCGCTGTAAACGGCGACACAACGTAACAAACGTCCTTTTCAGGACGAACGCAGAAGAAGCAGAAGAAGAAGTATCGGCCTTGCAACCGTAAGACTTAAGGAGAGCGGGCGGATGGGGGTTGATTTGTTGACATGTAAAAACGAATTTTATGTAGCATAAGTTATTTGTTTCCATGTTTGTTTTCAGAAATTATCCTGGTTCTTCGCTAATCTCTAACCACGACTATTCTTGGGAGATTGCTAGTTTTGTAGACGTCACCTTTTATGTGGAGCATATCGCCAAACTTCCAGGATCACCGCTTAGTCGCCCAGCCATATGACATGAATTTTGTAAAGTCTAATGCTCATTAGAAAACAATAGAGTAATGAACATCACAAATGATGGAAGCAGTCAGCCTAATATTTCACTGGACGATTGGAAGCAGGCAATTTAATATTTCACTACATTCTGTTTCGAATGTATTTGGCTTTTGTTAGGTTGTGCTGGATTCTTCGGCGATAACACTAGTCAACAAATTTTCAAAAGTTATTTGTACCAGAAATTAAATATACCATTTCTTATTGATTTTGACATGCTGATTTCAAATATCATAATGAAATTCACCAATTGGCTCTGGTTTTATTTTAAATGATGAATTTACATTACAGTAATACAAATAATGTATGCTTGTTTAATTCTCTGGGGTGAACAGCTAGTCTTTCTACTTTAGCATTATAAAAATTGTGGTTACATACTCAATTAATTGATATTTCAACATAAAATGATAGAAAAAATAGAAACATTATTTAAAGTTCAGATATCATGTTTTAAAAAGGCACATTTGAACCCATTCCGTCATTATTCAGTCGCTGTTCGAGCTCTCTTTGCTTGTTTCTTGTAGTCAATCGATGAGGTGTCTCTTGTCACAGTCCAACAGTAATCAGCAAGCATTGAAGGACTCCAATTGCCGTGATACCTTGTCTCCATAGCAGTAATGTCCTGGTGAAATCGTTCACCATGCTCATCACTGACCGCTCCACAGTTTGACGTAAAGAAATCCAGATGAGAATCCAGAAAATGAATTTTCAAAGACATGTTGCAGCCAAGACTCTTATACTTCAGAAGGAGATTTTCTACAATTTCATTGTAATTATCAGATCTGTTGTTTCCAAGAAAATTGTCCACCACTGACTTAAATGCTAGCCATGCTGCTTTTCCCTTGCCATGCAACACGCAAAGAAACTCGTCATCATGAAGAAGTTTTCGAATTTACGGACCAACAAATACTCCCTCTCTTATTTTAGCTTCACTCAGTCTTGGAAATTTTCTGATGAGGTATTTGAAAGCCTCATCTGTTTTCTCCATTGCCTTGACAAAGTTTTTCATGAGACCCAGCTTAATGTGCAAGGATGGCAACAAAATCTTGCTGGTGTCGACAAGTGCTGGGTTCCCAACGTTCTTACTGCCAGGCTGCAATGACTGCCTGATTGGCCAATGTCTTCTGATGTAATGGTCACTTCGTGCACGGCTATCCCACTCACAAAGTTGGGAATCCCTGAATATCCTGTTCTTTTGTGGGAAGAGGGGGAGACAACTCTTGCCAAAAAGCGAGGTCTATTTATACAACATTCGAAAAAAAGCATACGATGCCTGCGAAGAATTATTTTGTTGATATCAAATTCTGATCATTAATTAATATTACGATGGAAGCGTACCATTCTGTGTGTATTGTAATATCGACGGCGGACAGAAGTTTGCAGAATTGCCTAGGCTGTCATATATTATCTGGTATACCATATTATCATTAATGATTAGGCCTAGGCTTTTACTCCATATTAGTTTTGTACTTCGACATATAGGCCTAGGCCTAATTGCATCAGTGTGAACTGAATCGTGAGATAAACTAGCGTGTGACTCCAGGGTTGAGACAATTCTCAAGACTTTGGCCTTCTGACGAGTCAACCTGTCAAAATTTCGGTTGACATGAAAATCAGATCGATAGACTTTAGGCGAAATCTTTTTATTTATTTATTTTTTAAACAAAGTATCCCGTTCAATCCTCGATGGGTTATAGGGGGATATATAGCCTAGGCCTAGTGTAATAAATTCAAGACTATAGGCGGTAATTTCCTATAACTCATACCTTTTTGCTCCACAGTGAATATGTGTAGGCCTAGATATGTCTTGTTTCGTAGCAGTTAGGTTTAGGGTTAGTATTAGGATTAGGGTTAACACTAACCTTAATCCAAACCTAATACTAACCCTAACTGCTACGAAAGAACACTTAACTACACATATTCACTGCAGAGCAAAAAGGTACGAGTAATAGGAAATTGCCTAACTTCTTACCCCATCTACTCAGTCCAAATAGATTAAACCAAAATCGTGTATGTGTGTGTGTGACCTACCCTTTCCAAGAAACAAACAAACGATAAAAAGAAAACAAACAAAGAAAGTAGTCTTATAACTGCCCTGTTGTTAACAGGGTGAAAAGGAGTAAAAAAGCCCAGGGGTGGATGAGATCCACATGAGCACCCCATCAGACTAGGCCTACCCCTTATCCTCACATCATCATTGATTCTTATATTTTAATTCTCGCTATATTCTGTTTTACTATAGGCCCTGTTGTGCAATTCTCTAGGTCTATCTATTCTCAACACCTGCTCCACAGTTATGGGTGAATTGCATTCCTATAAATAATCTAATATTGGTTTTCTCTGTTGTTCATACCTCCTACATTGTAGTAGGAAATGCTCTAGCCTATAGTATTTTTTCTAGGCACTCTGCACAGTATGGTTCTTCTATTCTAAAACAGCCCATTCCTAGTTGCAGTCAAGAAGTTTCTTATTGCTAGGAATTTTTAGTTCTCTAGATACCTGACACGTTCTTGTTGGAGTCTTGAACAATTTATATGCATGTCTGCCCTTCAGACTTCCATCCTAATGCCCATTCCTCAGTTATTATTCTTTTAATTAAGCTTTTGATCTCTGTTTTACTCATCCCCGCATTTATTTAGTTTCTATTATTTATGCTTTTCTTAGCTTCTTTATCCGCCTTTTGATTTCCTTCTATGCCAACATGTGAAGTTATCCAAGCTATTAGAACAAAACATCCTCTGGAGCATAGGTAAGTATTTGCCTATAATATCTCTTCTGCTATATCAGGTCTACAGCATTCTCATAAGTTTCTTATAGCCTGAACAGCCAAAAGTGAGTCTGTCAATATTGTCAATTTATGAGGAAGATTGTTAGAGAAGATTTTCAGAATTGCAACCATCTCTGCTGTTAAAATAATTGTATAATCTGTTAACTCTTTGACTCCATAACTATTTTCCACCCTGTGCCATAATTATTTTTTGAAGAATTCTAAAAGGTGAAGTGTCCTGTCTTTTAGTGTAAATTTTATGTTAATCTTATTCTGTTAACATGTACTTATTATATACCAAACTGTAGGGAAATAGATAGAGAATTGTAATATATAACGTCTTTGATAGTATTAACACAAGTGTGTTCGGTATACTTAAAACATTTTGCATGTAAAATTGAAAAACACTAAAAAGTTAACTGTAGAAAACAATCTTACCAAAGACAAATTACTGTTGTATACAATAAAACTTTCTTTTTAGTTTTCAAACATCAAGGTAATCCATTTACGAAGTAAGAAAAAAACATTGATTATGGCCACAGTTAGTACATTTAGTTTTATTCACACCAGTTTTTATTGTGGTCCCTTATAAGAATAAAATAAATTATGCAATATTGCATTACGTAATTTTCAAACAAATAAAGAAGAATAACATTATATAAAAACTTTTTACATTTGTTTAATGTTTTAATAATATCACTAGCTTCATCTTCTACCTAGGACTAGTGATTAGATGTTACTGTAGGTCTAGTTTTGTTGCTCAGAGCGTTGGTCTGGAGTCAAAGAGTTAACCATTTCCTTTTACCATTTGCCACATGGGAGCATAGTCCTATCCCCAATTTGTTATCATCTCCCTTAGATCCATCTGTGTACGCAGTAATACTGTCTTTTGATATTTGTTGAATATATTTCCTGGCTTTGTTTTTTATAGTAGCCATATCAGTTGTTTTATTAATTATGTCTGCCAGGTGGTAGTCTGTATTTGGTTTCTTGAGTTCCCAGGTTGGTACCACCGGCTTGTAAATACTACTTTTATTAATGGATGCATTTAGGGCATCCAAGTGTACTAGGTCCTCCATGCATTTCCATCCTGTTGGGTATCTACAGGTATTCATGAACCTGTTCTGATTTGTTGTTAATTCATACCTAGTAAATGCTGGAAAAGCTAGATGAGTCTTGTCCAACATAATTTTAGTCATGTAATTTAGTCTTAGCTCTTTTCTCTGAAGTTCCAAAGGGAGGACTCCTAACGCCACCTCCAGAGCACCCCTCAATGTTGATCTGATTGGACCTGCAATTGTACATAATGCTTGGTGCTGAATTCTGTCTAATTTAATCTTGTGACTTTGTGCTGCAAAGTCATATACAATGCTTCCACAATCAATTTTGCCTCTAATGAAAGATTGATAAAACATGATCACAGTCTTAGTGCTTGCACCCCATCCATGACCTTTCAAATATCTTAGCATGTTAGTTAGTCCTCTACAAGACTCTACCAGTCTATCTATGTGTTTGTTCCAGTTTAGTTGTTGGTCTAATAATCATTTTTAGGTACCGTGTGGTTGGACTGTACTAATTTGTTGCCCCTGTAAGTTTATGTCAGTTATCTTATTTTTAACAATCCTACATTTACTGAAGATCATTCCTACTGTCTTATTCATGTTTAATTGAAATCCCCATTTATTCATCCATTTATATACTTTAATTATTTGTTTTTTGAAGATTATTATATAATATTGTTATATATTTCCTAGATCTCCATATAGCAACATCATCTGCGAACTGTGTCAAATTATTTTTGATATCTTCAAATTCTTCATTCAAATCATTTACCATTATTGTAAACATTAAAGGGGATAAAACTGATCTACGAGGAATGCCATTCTGTTGTTCATACAGTTCTGACCTGTCATTGTTAACTTGTGCTGTAAAAAGTCTTTCTTGAAGAAAGGTCTCTAAGTATCTAAACATTGTACCTGAAATTCCTAACTTTTTATTTTAAAGAGAGCACCTTCTCTCCAACATTCTTCATAGGCCCAGCTATATCTAGGAATATTGCCACTGTTTTTTTTTCTTTCTTTTGAAACCTAATTTGATTTCATGTTCCATTTTGATTATCTGATCCATAGTGCATCTATCCCTTCTAAATCCTAATTGAGTCTGGCTGTATATTTTATTCTTTTCCAAATAAAACTTTAATCTGTTAATTTACTATGGTTTCTAATATTTTACCTAGATGGGACTTTAAGGAAATTGGTCTGTATGAACAAGCATCATGTTCATCTGTTTCTGGTTTTAGTATTGGAATAACTACTGCCACTTTCCATGTCTTGGGAATTTTCCCCACATTCCAAATTTGGTTAAATAGTGATGTTACAATTCCTAAGATACTTATTGGTATATGTTTCAGTATTTCATAGCTCAAGATATCATGTCCTGGTGCTGTATTTGCCTGTTCCTTTATTACATTTTCCACTTCATCCATTGTAATATATGCATTCAAATATTATAACTCTTCTGTATTCTGTTACTTTTTCACTGAGTTTTGTAATGTTTTTTTTTCTAGTGCTCTCATTCTGACCTAGATTTTTCATGAAACAAACATTATGGTAGTATCTGGCCAGTACATTTGCCTTTTGATTGTCAGTAAATGCTTTTTCAGGGTTTTTTGTGGTAGGTATTATCATTTGTCTAGTTCTGCCTTTTATAGCCTTTAATTTATTCCACACATCTGTAATAGAGTGTGTTTTGGGATTTAGGGTTTGACAGAATTTTTCCCAGTGATTCTCTTTTGCTTTGAGTATTATTTTGTTTGATTCATTTCTTTTTTTTTATTCTTCTAGATTCTCTTCTGTTTTATGTTTTCTGTATCTTTGAAGAGCTTGTTTTCTTTGTTTTTGTATTTCTGTACATTTTATTGTCCACCATGGTATTGAGTTTTTATTCCACTGTGCATTCACTTATTTTATTCCTAATGTAGTGTGGATTTAGGTTGTTGTGGCATATTAGGGTTTGTATATGTTTAAAAGCTATTTTTAATATTTCTCTCGTGAGGTTAACTGCAAATATATCAACATTTTCATATAATACTTATAGCCCTTTCAGTCATAGCCGATTATGGGAGTGCGCCCCTGGCGTGACAGCCCTCAGCTGCTTATTTTCTTGGTGTTCCTTTCAACTTTTTCTGTTCTGCTTGCTGTGAGAGCTTCTTTTCACTCAATCTGAGGTGGCGCTGTAGATAGCATCGCCACTTTGTGCGATCAGCAGCTTCATCCTTTCATTCTCCCAGGTTGCTGGATTTATATCAAGGGCCCTCATGAATCTCTTGCATACATCTTTGAATCTCAGCTGCAGTCGCCCCTGTTCTTTTGCCACTTAGTGTATACATGCTTTGAAGGCCAGCATGTGACAATACCTCAACATTTGTCACTTTCTCTTTCTCCGAAATACAGAGGATGTGGTGTAGATGGAAGGTATTGAGCCTTCTTTCTTGCTTAGCATAGGTTGTCCATGTCTCACTTCCATATAGAAGTGTGCTGGTGATTCAGGCGTTAGATACTGCAGCTTTGGTCCTCATTGTGAGTTTAGAGTTTCCCCAAACATGTGATGTGAGGTGGGCACTGGTAGCTTCAGCTTTGCCAATGCGGCTGTCAATTTCTGTGTCCAGAGAGAGTTTGTCATTGATGACCCCAGGTATGTGAAGTGGTGCACCATTGCCACTTCATAGTTATTGATAGTGATAACTGGTGCAGCACCCACATCCTGACTCAGAACATTTGTTTTCTTTAGACTTATTGTGAGGCCAAAGTCCTTTCATGCTTGGGTGAAGCGATTCTTCAAGCTCTGAAGCTCCTGTTGGCTTTGAGTGACGACTGCAGCATTATCAGCGAACAACAAGTCTCTTATAGTAACCCTTCTGATTTTTGTTTTTGCCTTCAGCCTTGAAAGATTAAACAGATGGCCATCTGACCTAGTGTGAAGGCATATTCCTTCAGTTGTATCTCTGTATACATGTTTCAAGAGTACGGCAAAGAAAATCCCGAAGAGGGTTGGAGCCAGAATACAGCCTTGTTCTACGCCACTTCGTGTGTCAAAGGGCTGTGATGTGCTTCCAGCATATTGGACTGTTCCCTTCATGTCGTCATGGAATGACTATCATTTCCAGCAATTTAGAAGGGCAGCCTATTTTCTGGAGGATTTTGAAGAGTCCATCCCTACTAACCAGGTCAAATGCTTTTGTGAGGTCTATAAAGGCGTTATATAAAGGCCTATTCTGCTCTCTTGATTTTTCCTGAAGCTGGCGGAGAGAAAAGATCACGTCTGTTGTTGATCTACCAGCTAGGAATCCACACTGTGACTCTGGATATATGCGCTCAGCTAACCTGTGTAGTCGCATTAAGATGACTGGCAAAAACCTTACCAACAATACTAAGGAGAAAGATGCCTCTGTAGTTATTGCAATCACTTCTGTCTCCTTTATTTTTATACAGTGTTACAATTTTGGCATCTTGCATGTCTTGAGGAATGGTTGTCTCTTCCCAGCACTGGCACAGCACCCTATGCAGGGGGTGTAATAGCGTGCTCTTACAGCATTTGATTAAATCGGGAGGAATCCCATCACTGCCTGGTGCTTTGCCAGAGGCCAAGCTATCAATGGCCTTGTTGAGTTCCTCTAATGTTGGTTCGGCATCCAACTCCTCCATAGTTGGCAGACATTTGACAGCATCATGGGCTGTGGGCGTAACAGTATTTTCTCGAGTGAAAATTAATAATAGCCAACAAACACTGAGGCTGTTATAAAAACAAAAACAATAAAAATCCAACTTAAGTGAAATGCTGCGTTTTTGTCCTGGACTTCAGCCATAAATTATATAGACCTATTTAAGGTCTATATGGTGTTGCAACAAGTTGTAATTTTGCGTCCACATCACGGTAACATAGTTTATTGGATTGAATCACAATTTACAGCACAGTCGACCATGTTGTCATAATCTTGTCGTAAACAGAGTTTAGTAATGATATTGTAGATACATAAAGGGTGCTGTTAAGTGTTTAAAGAATATGGTTGTGTTGATATTTGGGGGGTGCTGTCCGATTTGTCCCATATGGTTATTGATACTTTACTGAAGTCAGTGTTCTTCATATGATCTTTTTCTTCTGCTATTGCAACTCATTATACAGTGTTACGATTACCAGGTTAGCATAGCCAATTTAGGTTTTGTGCATGCATGCTGTTTCGTCAGCAATTACAACTCTAAATACAGCATTATAATTACCATTTTAATGTTAGGATCACAAATTTGTTTGTTGTTTTTTTTAAATAATAATTTTGTTTTGAAAAAGCTTGGCAGAAGGTTAGAATTAGTGTTGTGAGATTTTTATTGTTTGCAAAAAAGAAAGAAACAGCTGGAAACAGAGTTAAGGTTAGACTTAGAATGACGACACAGGTATATAGGGTTGGTGTCAGGAACCGCTTATCAAGGAGAACACTCCACGGGTTACACCGCTGCTGTGTGGGTTTATAATAACAACTATAGGCTCGCCCTACTAAGGGTATGACCACACAACAATGGCTGACAAAAGTAATAAACACCTTCAACAGGTACTTCCCTTTAATAATATACACACACCATAAAGCCTCACACGGCCATCAAATACAGTAATGAGAAAACCACTGTAAACCTGCCGTAGCAGCTTAAACTATCACCTCCATACACGAAGGTACAAACTATACCCCAAATGGCTGCTATAAATATCGCTCACTTGAGTGGCAAAACTGTGACAATGACACACTCAAAATCATCGACATCTTATCAAACTACGGCCTGTAGACAATACGATCTAGACCCTTCACTGCTCTAGACTTAACAACATTTTTATCACCAAGGTCCGAAATCATGGCAGGCACTCAGTTTACAGTCTTACAATATCGTCCACACAGCGATCTCGCTGGCATAAGGGAAAACGTCCTTCCCAGACAACAGACTCACTGACTAATTTTGCGCCTTTTTCCCCCCGACTTCCGGTAGTCACGGGACCCACCAGTTCGGCTAACCTCGGCCTCTCCCGGCTGGCTTTTCGACGAACACAAGGCATTAAATGCACTGCAAAATAACACTGTGACATCCGGTAATGCTAACCATAACCCTGTTTGAGCTTTTTCACGTATAATAATGTGCAAAACAGATTAAAGATATACTTTTTAGAACGAAAAAGAAAGACTGAGGCCATACCACTAAAAAATAATAATTACAGAACAAAATAGCCCACCAACATTCCAGTTGTTACTCTCTGTGCAGATTCTTACGTAATGGTGAACTGGCTTGGGTGACTTAATCAGTAGGCGTACCGAAAGCCATTTGGGAGAAATCATACACGTGTCCCCCTAGTTTGCGATTTTGACTGAGAATACAGTTACGGTTTAGCGCTAGGACTAGACAGAAACATAGCTGCTAACAACAGCCTTAACTGTTACCCTAACCCTGTTTGCGGAAAAATGGCTGACCGCACAGTAAACTGAATCGCTTATTGAATATCAAAATCTGGGTTGAAATGAAGACCGAAGGGTTGTGTGTTTGATTTTGCCCAAACGTCTGTTGATCCAGCGGCCAATTAAGTTACCTGTATCAGTATGGCCTTAAAAAAAAAATCAAGAGGTTCTGTAATAAGGGATAAAGTTAGTTTTAGGTTTATTAATCTCAACCATAGCAACTTGGGTGACTTAATTGGCCGCCATATCAATAGACACTTGGGCTAAATCGAACACATATCCCACTGTTCTTCATTTCATTCATCTGTCCTTATTGTAACCTGAAAAATATTAATATAATAATTTCAATAACTGTTTTTACACGGTTCCTGTCAGTGATATATCTCTGGCGTGGGATTTTGGGAAATTAGGTGGTCAATTTATTTTCACCTAATACTGGCGCATACAGTAGAACTCCATTTATCCGAACCCCAATTATCCGAACACCCAATTATCCGAACACTTTTTCCAGGAAAAAAAAAAAATCAGGCGCCACCAGTCACGTTAGACTACATTTCTGAATATTTTGATGCGGCAAGCTTCAAATGTGTGCGAACAACTTGTAGAGGATGGGATGGGCTAATGGTCGGTCGCTTACGTACAGGAAGGCAGTTAGATCATAAAGTCAGTTAATATCTGGTTTACCAATCCAGTGTACGTGTGCGTTCTAGGCAGAACACTGGCTAAACAGACAGTTCAACTTAAAATAATTGTGTCTGTTACTACAGCAGAATAATTTTGGTGTACAAGTATTTCTCTGTGCGATATGGCATCTTCCAGTAAGCCTAAAGCATATAAAAGGAACCGCAATGTTTTGTCAATTGAAACGAAAACAGAAATTATCAAGAGACTAGGAAAAGGTGAAACTGTGTCTTCACTTGCCAGGATTTTCAGTGTTGGGAAAGCTACCGTCTCTGACATCAAAAGTAACAAGAATAAAATTATGAGTTTTGCGTCGAAATTGGATAGTGAAAATGGGTCGAAGAAACGTAAAACCATGAGAAATGCGAAAGATTTGAAATTGGAAGAGGCTTTGTATATATGGTTTGTGCAAAGGGGAACCTATCTCTGGCTCTCTATTGTGTGAAAAGGCACTTCAGTTCAACAATCAACTTGACGGTCCTCCTGACCTCAAGGCTAGCCAGGGATGGTTAAGAAACTTTAAATCTCGTCATGGCATACGAGAATTGGAGATTCAAGGGGAATCTTTATCTAGCGATGCAACTACCGCTGAAAATTTTAAAGAAACATTCTTGGCTTTTTTGGAAGAAGTAGGTTATTCACTCGATGATGTGTATAACGCCGATGAGACTGGCTTATACTGGAAATCATTGCCTCAAAAATCACTTGCATCTCAGCGCGAAGCAGCTGCCCCTTGGTTTAAAAAGTGCAAAGAGAGAGTAACAATTTTGGTAGCCGCGAATTGCAGTGGAAGTCATCGTTTACCGATGCTAATGATCGGCAAAGCCAAAAAAAAAAACCACGTTGTTTAAAGAATATGACATGTCTCCCATTGTGCTACAAAGCACAGATGAGTGCTTGAATGAATAGTGAAATATTTCTTGATTGGTATACAAATCAGTTCATCCCAAATGTGAAGAGGTTGAGAGAACAAGAAAAGAAAACTGGAAAAGTAATTCTTCTACTGGACAATGCACCATCTCATCCAGAGACGGATACATTGAATGCAGTTGATGCAAATTTTAAAGTAATTTTTCTGCCTCCCAATGTAACAGCACTGATTCAACCAATGGATCAGGGTGTTATAGCAAAGCTTAAAAAGATGTGCAAGAAGAAAATCAAATACATGTAGTGACCGATGATGAAGACTCCTCAGAAGTACATGATGTACTTGTAAATTATGAAGAAAACCTAAAACGTCGACCAAGTCCTGAAGAGGCCTTTATAGCACTAGAAACAGCGATGGCTTGGTACGAGCAAGAAGATGACAGCTGTCCTACACAGCTTCTGCTGTTGAAGAGAATGCGGGACTTAGCAGCCAAAAGGAGACTATGCAGTTTGGTGCAAAAGAGAATTCCTCATTATTTTAAAAAGTGGGCTACATCTGTGCAAGTACATGTATACGTAAGTTGTGCCTGGTTTTGAATCGTTTGTAATGTTATTTTGAAAATATTTCTTTTAAAAAAAAATAAATAAATAATACTGTACAAGTAGTACATGCACTGCAGTGTAATGAAAGATTTTGGTGATACAGTCATCTAATACAGTGTGGGTATTATTGTTACAGTACAAGTAAATATGTTTTATAGTGTATTTTCCTTGTGATGGTTAATTAATTTTAGAAATATGTGTACATGTATTCGATACATTATGTAATCCAATTATCCGAACATTTGATTATCTGAACGATGCTCGGTTCCATGGGGTTCGGATAAATGGAGTTCTACTGTATTTGTATAATGAACGAACGAACTTTACTTTCGAAGGGTTAAGAATTGGGCGCGCAGGCCCGTCTAACATTCCGCCCTTTCACTCTCATTAATCTTGCATACTATATCCTTTTATTCCCACATGTTACTATAAGCATAAAGGCATGCAACATTATAAAGTTAACATAACAGCATTCATTTACAGTATGCAATCATAACAAAAAATGAGTAGGTTTTTTTTTTTGTTTTTTTTAAATAAACAAGATAGTGACTGAAGAAAAATAATAATTATAAATAAAAAATAAAATAATATAAACAAAACAATAAATAAATAAATTCTGTATACCGACACTCACTCATGCGGTCAAAACGTCTACAAGTAATCTGTATTTTTGAATGTGTCATCAATCATCAATACAAAAATTACATAAACACATTCTCGCTTATATCCATACATTCTTGGTGGAAAATGAAATAATAATAACACTTTCTTACGCACTTCTGTAGCAGGAAGTCTTTCAGCAGTTTATAAAAAGGTATATCTGCTTATTCTCATATACATCATCCCATTTAAGCAAATGAAAACATTCACATCGCTAAAGTACAGTGGTATGCGGGTACATTCTCACGATTCACATGTCTAAAGTACACTGGTATGCGGGTACATTCTCACATACATTACATTATATAATAATATTACGTTCGTACATGGATATAAAACAAATTATTCACATTAAAAACGAGCGGAAGAGGAAAAGAAATGTTGACCTATGGATGAGATGTGGTGCGAAGTGAGTCAGCATTCTGATGTTTTTTATTACGGCAACATGGAAGTGTCAGTTGGAGTTACAGAGTTTGGTTCTCAAATGTGCTGTTTCAGGTTTTTTTCCTTCTGGTTTGCTGAAATGTTGTGTATCTTCTGAGTGTTGATTATCTACTTGTCTTGGCAAATATTTATCAGTATGTCTGTTAAGATTTTGTTTTGCATATCCTTTTGATGTTATTGTTGTGGTCTCTTAGAGAACTTCTTAAGGGGAACATGTGTGTTTTTATTGGCGTTTTATTTTAGATTAACCCTGTTTGCTGTGATCGTAGTCAGTCACCACAGAAGTTATATTCACAAAGCTTAATTGATGTGCATTGTAACCTCTGATGTCTGATATATTAAATGTTTGAGTAGGTATGGTTCTTTCTTTTTGCAGCAGAACAGATTAAGTCACAAGACATTCTTCAGTTACTTTATTTATTTTTTTTTTTCTCCTCAGTTGTTTAAGCTGATCATGGAAGTAAATAAATACTTGGCCAGTATGTCCACTCCTGACCTATCATCCATACCTCTTCCTGTAGAGGCTAGATCAACAGTAGCAGTGAAAAAGACAGCTCATGAAATGAAAAGTTTAGTAGCGCTTCTAGAGACATGAAAAAGGCAGCAAATGAGACAAGAGTTAGAAGTTCTGCAGATGAAATTAGTAAAATCCTGGATATGGAAATAAAAACCATCAGATCAAATACAGAAAGTAAGGAAAAATTGACTGATCAAAAAGATCACAAGTCAAACTCTTCGTCAAAACTTTATCCCACCTCTAGTTCAGCAAAAGTAAAAAGGGGACAGAGTGAAGATGTGTTAAGCGCTCATTGTGGCAAAGAGACTGTACAGTCTGAACCGTTAATTAATACTACTCTTGTTAGTTCCGATAAACCCACATTAATTTCCGAAGGTGAAAATGGAGAGAGCGCAGTTCAATGTCAGCCACTAATAACTGATAGTCAACATGTTGCCACTGCAGCAGGAACTATAGGTGCCTTCACTCAGAGCACAACACTAGCTCCACCTTGTGCTTCACAACCAAGAGATGTGCCGCAGCCCCGCGCTACTGACAGCTGTGCCACAGTCAAAAGAAATGTAATGCTCCCATCCCCACTTGCAAAGAAGATGATGCCACCAAAGGTTTTCGGTGTCAAACTCAGTACAGAGAGCCTGTCACTAATTACATCAACAGACAGAATTGACAGAGATGGACGGGTTTGGGAGGAAGGTGAGTTAGACTTATATAGGTAGACAATAGTTTTACATAAGTATAACACAGTTTACATAACAACTTCAAAGGTCTTCATCGTGGAACAGGATGATACAAATGATCAGTGGTTAGCAAACAAAATTAAATTCATACAGTGAAATAAAGCAAGATGTGAATGCTTATCGCCACTATTTCGAAAAAATATTATCAGCGTCAAGTGAAAATAATATTGGAAAGAGAGATGTAGAATGCAAGTGCAAATATAAATACAGAGGAATGAAATGTTAAGGGCAGGGGAATCCACACAAATAAAAAAAACAGAGAGAGAAGGGGATGTGAAAAACTAAAGGGCAAAGATAAATTATTGGGCACTCTTTTGTTACTGAAACCTAAAAGGGGAGGAAAGAATAGTAATTCTGTGTCCTACCATGCAGTCATAATAGGCAGCTGTTAACTTCTGCAGTATGAGACTGACTGTCCCGTCTTATAAAAACTTTAGTCAGAAACTTGAAGTCATCAAAAGCAAGTAATTCAACTCAACCATCCAGGTTAGAATGAGACTTTCCATGAGTGAGGATAATGATGCAACACAGAAAGGAGTCTGAACTGCTAATTCTACTATCACGTGGGAGAACCTTTACATGGAATATTTGAACATTAATTGAAAAAAAGAAGAGCTGCACATGCTGCAGCAGAAATAAAAAACTACAGTATAGCCTGGGACTGCAAAACAAGGTGGAAGGGACAAGGAAAAGAGATACCAAAGAAAGGAGAAATAGTGTTATGTTCAGGACATGAGGAAGAGAGTGCAGTGAAGATATGGCTCTAATGCTGTCAAGGAACTCAATGAAGTCAGTTACATAATGAGAAGCAATGGGGTTTAGACTAAAATCAGCTTTTTGATCATTCTCCCTAGTCGTAAAATGAAAAAGAGAAAGACTCAAAAGATGTCTTCTCTTTTTTTTTTTTTTTTTTGAATGTCTGTTTTGCCATATATATTTTTTACTTTTTTCTCTTGCACTCATTTTTTTCTTTTTGTATATTCAATCATTTATCCTGTCTTGCAGTGTGTATCTTTAACTGTTCATTATCTTATTAGAATGCTAATAATCATGTTTGTACTTGTCTTCCGATGTATAACCTTGGAGAGGAGAAAAGTTTCCCTCCAACAGATAAATCATATTATTTCCTTTTTTTTTCTGAAAAGTGTTAAAACAAGAAAAGATAACCGTTGTTTAAACCAACGGTTCTCAACCTTTTTTTTTGTTGTGCTCATGGCTCCCCCACCCCCACTTCTGAGCCTCATTTACCTCTGTGGCCCCACCCCCACCCCAATAGACACTTAGCTGGAAAAAAGTTACTTCTTACTTTGGCTCCCTAGGAATATAGCATGACTCACGTTGAGAACCACTGGTTTAAACTACGCTACCACTGCTCACTCATCAAACTGAAATAGCAAAAACTTTCGAATAAGCTTTTTTTGTTGTTGTAGGAATGTTAAATAAGTTTTGTTTAAAATATATATATATATATTTCTCTGCCGCAGGTGAAGTTCAGTCTTCCCACAGTGAGGGTTCTGAGAAAAAAGGCGGAGAGAGTGACTCTGAACCAGATGGTTTCCCATCAGACTCTGGATCAGTTAACTCCAACAATGAAGACTGGAAGACACAGGGTTCCAAACACAAAAAGAAACACAAACACAAGCATAAGAAAAAGAGGAAGAAGTCAACAAAGGAGAGGGATAAAGATTCCAAGAAGGATAAACATAGAGAGTCAAAAGACAGAGACAAGGAGAGAAACAAAGAAAAAGGCACAGACATTGCTGAAAAGGATAATAATAAACATGAAAGTCTCACCAAAGATGACAAAGGAAATGATAAACCCACAAGAAGTAGCAAGGAAAGAGATGATAGTCATAGTGAGGATGTCAAAGAAGTTGAACAGCCAGAAATAGATCAGTCCAATAGGGACAGAGAGAAGCGTTCAAGAGATAAGGACAAATCACATGGTAGGGAGCATAAAGGATCTAGGAGAAGAGACAAAGATGGAGATAAGAAAAGAAAAAGGTCCCATTCCAGGTAAAAATCTTTGTAAAATGGTGTGTAATTGTACCTCTCACATGGCTTTGTTTCTAAGTTTATTGATTACAGTTTCTCTGTAATGAACTGTCGGGTTACCGCAGCTGAGGTTCAAAGATGTATGCAAGAGAGAGATGGTGGCACTGTTCATAAATCTAGCAGTCTGGGAGGATGAAGCTACCAATCTCGCCAACTGGCGATGCTCCCTACGGCACCACCTCAGACTGGGCTAAAAGGAACTCTCACGACAAGCAGAAGAGAAAAGAAAGCATCAAAAGGAACACCAGGGGAAAAAAAAGCAGCTGAGGGCAATCACCTCTGGGACACATTCCCATAGTCAGTTATGACTGAAGGGGCTTTATTATTTTCAAGTGCTAATCTGTGTTAGCACAATGCGCACGTTGTGACATTACACTTTGAGCAACAAACATGGCTCGTTATTCACATCTAATAATAACTCAATGGACTCGAACACGTAAGTACGGTATCCCCCTGAGAACTGGCCACTGCAGATTACTTGGACATCTCTGTCGCCTCAGGATATCCCACACAAAGTCCAGAACAGAAGTAATATCAGCAGACTGCCACTTTGGACGTGAATCACAAGAATACTACAATGCATCATGTACATCATCGAAGCAATGTTCGCATGGAAAAATCTCACTATATTTTGTTACAGCCTTACCTGCTTTCCATAACACAATTCGCCGCTCTCATACATCATAACATTCACTCTCTCGACAGCCCGCTACCACACATGACCCTTTTCACCCCTGACAGTCTTAACTCTTGCAGGCCGGAATTTTTTCATCAGTTTTGCCAGAATTATTTTTGTACCTTAAAGCAGTACCTTTATAAATTCCAAAGTTACTGAGTTATTACACAACAAAGACACACATATTATACATCACAGTAAAGATAAATGAATGTAGAATTAGAATATGAAAGATTTTTTAGTGATATTCTACATATAGTATTCAGTTATGAGTCATAATATAGACCACTTTCAAGAAAAGACTCATTTTAGTGAATGAAAAATGTACTCACCAACCCATGCATAAACACTGAAATATTATCCAGAGAGCTCCAGCATCTTTTAAAATATCACTAATCCATATATGAATATTATTTACAAGTGTCAGCTTCCTGTGATATTTTGTTAATGTTTTACAGACCATCCAGTGAACCATATAAACATTATAGACATTTGGAAAGAAAAAGGACATTAGAGGCCGCGTGAAGCTTTTAAATTAAATCATACATTGTATTGTTATTATACAACAAAGACACACATATTATACATCACAGTAAAGATAAATGAATGTAGAGTTAGAATATGAAGGACTTTTAGTGAAATTCCACATATAGTAATGAGTGATGAGTAATAATATAGACCACTTTCAAGAAAAAAAAATAATTTTAGTTTATTAAAAATGTATTTACCAACCCATGCAATAGACTGAAATATTATCCAGAGTGCTCTAGGGTCTTTTAAAATATCACTAATCCATATATGAATATTATTTACAAGTGTCAGCTTCCTGTGATATTTAGTTAATGTTTTACAGACCATCCAGTGAACCATATAAACATTATAGACATTTGGAAAGAAAAAGGACATTAGAGGCCGCGTGAAGCTTTTAAATTAAATCATACATTGTATTGTTTTTATACAACAAAGACACACACATTATACATCACAGTAAAGATAAATGAATGTAGAATTAGAATATGAAGGATGTTAGTGATATTCTACATATTTTATAGACTACTTTTTAATAAAAACTCATTTTAGTGAATGAAAAATGTACTCACCAACCGATGCATAAAAACTGAAACCTTATCCAGAGTGCTCCAGCATCTTTTATAATAACACTAATCCATATATGAATATTATTTACAAGTGTCAGCTTCCTGTGATATTTTGTTAATGTTTTACAGACCATCCAGCAAACCGTACCATCATCATTAAAATATAAAGGAAGATATTCAAGGCCGCGTGAACTTTTAAATTAAATCACATATTGTGTTGATATTACACAACAAAAGACACACAAATTATGTTTCACAGTAAAGATAAATATATTTAGAATTATAATATTGGGGCTTTTAAGTGCTATTCTTCATATTATATTCAATTATCAGTAATAATGTAAACAATTTTTTTTTTAAATTCATTTTAGTGAATGAAAAATGTACCCACCAACACATGCATAAAGACTAAAATATTATCCAAAGTGCTCCATGGTTTTTTTTTTAGATAACACTAATCCATATATGAATATTAATTACAAGTTTTAGCTTTCTGTGATATTTTGTTAATGTTTTACAGACCATCCAGCAGACCGTACCATCATCATTAAAATATAAAAGAAGATATTCAAGGCCGCGTGAACTTTTAAATTAAATCATATATTGTGTTGATATTACACAACAAAAGACACGCAAATTATGTTTCACAGTAAAGATAAATATATTTAGAATTATAATATTGGGGCTTTTAAGTGCTATTCTTCATATTATATTCAATTATCAGTAATAATGTAAACAATTTTTTTTTTTAATTCATTTTAGTGAATGAAAAATGTACCCACCAACACATGCATAAAGACTGAAATATTATCCAAAGTGCTTCATGTTTTTTTTTTTTAATAACACTAATCCATATATGAATATTAATTAGGCCTACAAGTTTCAGCTTTCTGTGATGTTTTGTTAATGTCATCAGTAAACAATGTCCTATAGCAGTCAAAAGGAGTTGATGCCTCACTAAGACCTAAGTCATCGTGTACTCCTGGTTTGCGACCATATTTGGGAAGAAATCTGAATGCGTTTTGGGTCTCAGTAATACTGATGTTTGGTACTGAAATCAATTCATTACTAATTGCCCCTTGTTGCTCCTTGGTACTAATGCTTTTCCCCCTTTTTGTCGATGATTTGGTCAAAACTTTTTGTCGTTTTGTAGCACTAGGGCCTGGCTGTAACCACGCCCCCTCCTGATTAGAACTAGCTTCTTCGTTAAGTTCAAATTCGAAATCATCGATTTTATTTTCGAAATCATCATTCTAAATAAACTCGACAAAGATGCACAGTTCCCTAGCTTTTTCTACAGATAAAAAAGACCTACGTTTTGATAAACATGATGTGGTTGGTTCGCTAGACATTGTCTGTATAAACAACAATAATCGCCGTGGGAAAGCTGACAGATTTACCGTTTTTTCACAGTGAAATTAGCTAGAACAAGCGTGTTTCCGAATCACAACTCAAAGATAGCGCTCTTCTGAATAAAAAAAGAGTAACTTCCGTTATGTTAAAATACCAAATTACGAAAATACGGAACACATTTCACGGAACACAAAAACGACGTTCCCATCGTCGTTTTGGCTTCTATGGGTTTTGCGGATGTACGCTGGTAGCGTCGTTCCGGCCTCTAAGAGTTAAGATACCACTTCGCTCATAACAGCTCAGTCACACACGTGAACTTAACAACACTACTCGACTTCTAATAATACCGTTAGTGAACACAATCAAGCTTAACATAAATGCACTTCAACTCACAACTTACATAAACATATCTAGCTCCAGACAGAGCATAAGTACTGACATACATTCTACAACCAGTTTGTGGCAATTATTATTCTGTGTAGTAATGTCATGAGAAGGAAATGTCGAAATTGTCCTCTTTTCACACAACATGCCTAAGAAAAATTCACCGAATCTTTTGGCCGAATACCATCACCAACCAAGATCTGCTTACTCGGAGCAAGCAAGAGGGCATGACTAGTTAGAGGATTAGGGGTAATTCCAGATCTAATCAACACAAGAATGTCATGCTAGTTAAGGGGATAGAGGTAGTTTCAAATTCTGGCAGCATTGAGCATGGTACTAGTTAAGGGAACAGAGTTGATTCCAGATTTGATCGTCACTTACGCTAATAAAAACCAAACCAAAAAAAAAAAACAGTCCATAAGGAGTAAAGACAGTAGGAATTCATGTGGCTGCACCTTTAAGCAACAAACAATCTAATGAGATTTGCCCTTTACAGTAACCAGCTGAGGAAGAGCAGATTGGGGAAGCTAAAGAGAATGTGGAAAATGATGGAAGGCAACTGAAATGTTAGGGACAGTCACAGAGTCTAAAAAAAGATGGCCTAAAAATAGAAATCAACGGCATGCAGTAGTTTTTTCCCTGACCTGCTTGTGTCTGTGAGATACATTATTCTTCTTTGTCTCCCTCATTTCAGGAACTAGTTCTTTCTTTGATTGTTTCATGTTCATTCATTATCCTTTAGATGCCTTAGGAGCATAAGCCTTCAACAAATGTATACTAAGTCTTCCTGTCATGTGCCAGCAGCTCAAGGTCTTCTTATGTCTACCTCATCATTTTTATTTCTGTCTCCAGTTCTTTTCTCCAGATGTTTTTTTCAGTCTACCGCTGCTTTTTTTACCCTGGCGATTCCAGAACAAGGACTGTTGGGTAAAGCTATCAACAGGTTTCCTCAATGTGATGTGTGTCTTATCCATTTCCAGTGTCTTCTAGTCTAAAGTTCCACTGGCACTTTCCTTAGTTGACTTATCCATATTATTTGTTGAAGTTTCTGTGGCTTAACTTTTCTACAGGATGGAATAGCCAGTCCTGTTTCCAACCCTCCTTAGTTGTCTGTTACGCCATGCCTGTTAGGTTACATAGTTACTATTCTTTGCTACCCTTTCGGGTCCTGGTAACACCAGTTTATATTGCTGTATCATAAATTGTATGTGTATACATAACTTTAATGATTCTTTTTTAAATTTCTTAACTATTTGTTTAAACACATTATTGGCTGTTTCTATTTATGATGTCACTTTCAACTTCTTCCATCATTCATGATTATGTTGTTTGCTTTGCTAATTATCATAGCTTTTGGTACCCTTGAATTATTGTTTAATTCTGTTAATGTTAATCAGAATCAACGTCATTGTACTCCAGGCAAAGCCGTAGGTGCTCAGTTTCCCTCAGCAAATGTCGAAGGGTATGAATGCTAATTGTTTCTGTTGCGCACTGGTTGTATACACGGCGGATGCGTCCTCTCATACGTCCATCCCTGCTGGTCTTACATTTGATGCCAAATTCCAGCAGTCTTAGCCTTGATACATCGATTGCATTGTCATTCTCTAATAGACGAACATGAATAGCCCTCAGTATTTCTTCCTTATCAATGGCCAATGCACCTTTTATGGGTGCTCTTGAAGCTAGTCTGTCAGCTCTTTCATTGCCACGTACCCCGGCATGACCAGGACAGTAGATCCATATCAGTTCTTGAAGATTGGATGCTTCAATGGAGGTTTTCCGTTCATGTCGGAGCCATCCATTTTGGACCTTTCGAAGCATGGATTGTGAGTCTGATACAATAACTGCCTTTGTTAATAAAGTCTCAGGCAGCCATCTTAAGGCAGCAGTAACTGTTTAATAATGAGAATAAATGCAGGTAATGATAAGAAGGTTGAACTTGAAGAAACACCACTACAAGATGTAGAATCGTACACATATCTTGGCAGCAATATAGACAATGTTGGAGGGACAGACAGTGATATCAAAATAAGAATACAAAAAGCAAGAGGAGCTTTCATTGCATTGGGAAATATATGGAGATCAAGAGAAATCGGATCCAACACGAAAATAAGAATGTTCATCTCAAATGTGAAGTCAGTCCTATTATATGGCTCGGAAACACGGAGAACAACAAAGACAACAACCAAAAAGCTACAGACTTTCATAAATGGGTGCATGCGTAGAAAAGAAGGATTAAAATGGTATGACAAGGTTACCAACGTGGAACTGATGACAAGAACCAGACAAGTGCCAGTGGAACAAGAGATGAGAAGAAGACGATGGCGATTTAAATCCACTTGTGCAAATGGTTGTTTTTCTCCATTCTGTTAGCAATTGTTTGTAAATATCTTGATTGTCTTGCAGATCCAGATCTCCTAAAAGACATAAAAGATCAAAGTCAAGATCTCGTTCTCACTCCAGGTCTCCTAAAAGACATGGGAGTTGGTCATCTGCAGGAAGGTATGTTATTTTCACTTAGTTTGTCTATCTTGGTTTCTCTATTTCAGTTCCAAGAATGGACAGGAACAGGGGACATCAATCTGAAGCCAAAACTGAGAAGATGGGAATGAATCAAGTCCCACAAACAGATGTAGATGACCGTGACAAGCAGTGGACAGGATCCACACAGAGATAGATGGTCCCATAGATGCTTAGTGAAGGACATTTGATTCAGAAATGAAAGAAAGACCAAACAGTAATTAGATGGCCTTTTCCAACCCAGTTGAGAGAAAAAAATGTCTGGTGACGAGAGAAGCCTGAGACAGACCGCCACCTTTATAAGAGAGATGGATGTGATTATGTGAGAATGAAGAAGAAAGATAGACATTTTCTTTTTATTTTTAGACATCACCAGACGTGACAAGGAGTGGTTAAAACTTTTGTCATAGGAAGTGGAATTTATGTTTTAAAATTTCTTATGCCTTTTTAAGTTGTATTTTGAGTATACATGCCCCTTCTTATATAAAAACAAAGGTAGCTGACATAAATTTATCATTGGCAGCAACTACTTATTATAGACAGGAGGTTAGGGAGGGGGGTGTGTGTCCTATCCATGTAATTATCTTTTCGAAGCCTCTATTTTTAGACACTGCCATGGCTGGGTCAACATGGTATTGTGTAGATGGCCTATGTCTTCTTTCACATCAATAACAAAATATGCAAGAAAAAAGACAGATAGACTAACAGTAGAAGCACCAAAAATGGGGTTACACATCAAATAAATATAACAAATGCACTGAAGAATAAATAATAAGCAAGTAGACTACAGAAATCAATATTCATATGATTGAAGAAGTGCGCAGCTTGACATTTGGGAAGTAACATGACAAAGAAGACAGAACAAGTTAGGATTGATATCAGTTATATATACATCACTCTTCAGCATTAGAACAAAGACCTTCAACAAACTTATGCCAATTCTTCCTGCCCTGTGCCACCAGCTCAAGGTCTTTCCATGTCTGTCTCCAGTTCTCTTCTCCATGTGTTCCTTGGTCTCCCACTACCTCTCTTCTTACCCTTGGGATTCTAAGATACTATTGCCAGGATAAATACAGATAGATTTACTTTCATCGTTCTTAGACTTGTAGGGAATTCTGCAGCTGTTTCCACAGTAAATAAAAGAAGGCTGCCCAACACGAAAGTAAAATCTAACCCACCCTGTGGCTCAGAAATATAATATGTCATTAAGAATATCATGTCTACTCACCAGATATTCATCGTCAGGCACCTCCATAGGTAAGGTAAAGGATCCTGTTACATGCCCATTGAGGCATATTGGGAATATGGTGTTAGGCCCATATTTTCTTGACCATCGGCACACTAGGGGTGATGTGGTGAACATCACGCCAGCTGCCTTAACCTTCCCAGAGTTGCTCTGGTACCCAATTGGGGCTGGGTCGACCCAGGAGCTGTTTGCAGCCTAAAAAAATCCCACTTCATCTGGGGATCAAACCATAGACCACTAAGTTAGGAAGCCAGTGCACTAACCACTATGCTACCGTGGCTCCCTAGGCGCCTCCATGGCCAAAAGTATTAACAAATGCAGATCTGTAGAAGAGAGGCAGACAACAATCAAGTACAGCTAGATATTGTTATTGTTGAGCAGAATTGACATCATTGTACTCTGGGCAAACCCATAGGTGCTCAGTCTCCCTCAGTATATGTCGAAGAGCAGGAATGCTAACTGTTCCTGTAGCTCGCTGGTTATATACACAACGGATGCATTCTCTCATACGTCCACCTCTGCTAGGATTATGTTAAGCTAGAGATTAAACAGAAAAAGTGGAGATGGAAAGGACACGCTCTCAGCAAACAGTCAACAGCTATAACCAGACATACCCTTGACTGAAATCCACAAGGAAAGATGACAATGGGAAGGCTCAGGAATCCGGGAAAGGGTGATGAAAGAGAGAATGGGGGGTGCTCGTGGTGAGAGCTGAAAGCAACTGCCCCAAAAAAGAATGATGGGGCCGGCAAGTTACAGCTTTCTGTTCCATATAAACTGAACAGGAATGAGGAAGAAAACAAAAGAGTCACATAACTTCATTTTTCTTTTTTCTGTTTCTCTTTTCTCATTTGATGCATTATGTTTATTGCATGCAGTTTAGATTGATTTCTAAGCATCTTTTAAGCCTTGAGAAGAATACCCGTTCTTTGCTGAAATACTTAAACCTTAAATTATATTCATTCAATCATTCATTCATTACCCGTCACCTCCCTAAGAAGTGGAGGCCTTCAACAATAAGCCAGGCCCTACTGCTGCATGTCATCAGCTCAGGGTCTTTCCATGTCTGTCTCGTCATTTACATTTCTGTCTCAAGTTCTCTTCTGTACGTGTCTTATTTTTTTTTTTGTCTTCCTCTGATTCTCTTAACTTGGGGATTCCAGATCAAGGAATACTGTCAGCAGGTTTCCTCAGAATGCGTCCAATCCATTGCCAGCATCTTCTTCACATCATCTACTGGTACTAGTCTTTCCGTCCTATTTCAGTCCTCATAAATTATATGTAACCTGTTAATTCCTTATTATTGTTATGTTTTTAGAACTTGTACCTGTTTACTTACATTGAAATTTGAAGTGAACTTTTCTTTTCTCCGTTTTACAGTAGCCGCTACAACGAATGGGAGGGCTAATATATCCATCTACACAGGGTTGGCCATAAGCTGATTTAACCTATGTGAGCCCACGCTCAAGAGTGCTCCGCACTCAGGTTCGGATCTCCAGTTTTGTAAAAAGGAACAAACCTCATTTCATATTAGCTTCCAGGAATATGTGCTATTACGTTTTTTTTTAAAAACTATTTTTATTAGCTATATTTTTTTTACATAGAGCACTTGATTGGTAAAGTTGTTAGAACACAGGCATCTTGCAGCAAAAGTGCCAGGTTCAAAATACGGTGGCGCCACACTCCCGTCTACTCATCTGTTAATGGGTACCTTTCTCAGCTCTTGAGTTAGGGAAGGAAAAGGCAGCGAGGAAGGCAACTAGTCACTTCACTTCTCACAGCTGAACCTAGTACAGTGGTCTCTAACACTTTACTCCTCTATGATAGTATCAGCTGTGGGACTATCCTTTTATTTCAGCATTAAATTTGTTACAAACAAACTGTTACAAACAAACTGTAATATAAGTCCAGGGACCCCCACTAAAATGGTCCAAATCAGGTCCTGGAATTACTAAGGCCAGCCCCGCCTCTACAGGTCTGTGTTTTCTTATGCTCTTTATATGAGATCTGTTGTTGATCTCTTCCTGAGCCATAGAGTCAGGTTGTCTATTATCTTTTTTCTATGTCTTCTTGTACTTCTCTATGTCTTTATTTTTCCCATAGCCGCAATGAGCTAGAATGCTCCTATTCTCATCACGTCTGGTGATTGCTCATTGTCTTCTCCTGCTTTGACACATAATTGTTCTTGGAGGGTTACCACTTCTCTTCTCCATGTGTTCTTTGTTCTCCCTATACCTGTCTTATCTCGAGGATTCTAGAACATAGACTGTCTTGTAATGAGATTAGATACCTTAGCTGGAAGTAATATTTTAATGTTTGTGTCTGTACAGAGCCAATGCATTGCAGAACATGAGGGCCGGACAAGGGCCACAAGTTGATCTTACACTAGTTAAAAGTGGGGGCAAATCAGTTGAAGAGTTAACAGGTATGTGAGATTTATGAAAATGTCATTTTTAATCACCTGATTTCCTTTCATTATAGAGTAAACCTTGAGTTATTCTGGCTTGTGTTTAGTATATTTGAGATATTAAAGGTCTTTAACCTTTTATTCCAACAACAGAAATATTCTGAAATTCCAAAGTTTCTTGTAGCTGCTTTTCAATCACAATTTAGCCTTGTTGTTTTTATTATTTTGTGTGACTTTGGACTATTTTTTAAAATACAGACTGTGTTATATTGAGCTACTTTTTGAACAGTTTAAGTGACATTTGAAAACTGAAAAAAATACAGTTTCTGAAAGAAAGCTGTTTGTGAGGAACAAGTTCACACCAACCTCCTGCCCTGTGCCATCCATTCAAAGTCTTTACGTCTTCTTTGTCCATATTAAGTCAATCTTCCGTTCTCTTCTCCGCGTGTTTTAAGTCACACTCTGTTTTTACTTATGCGGTGGGTTGCAGATCAAGAACTGGCATGTAATACTATCAGCTGCTTTCCTCAGGGTGTATCCTATCCAGTACCAAGATGTTTTTGCCAATCTCTTATTCCACTACTGTTTGTCTGATCATGACCTTAAGTTTCACATTGGTGATCTTGTCAAATACCATTGTAATCTTTATATTCTGAGTAAGCACTCATTTATGAAAGTCTGTAACTTTTTTTGGTGGTTGTATTTGTTGTTCTCCATGTTTCACAGCCATACAATAAAACTACCTTGACATTTGAGTTGAAGACTGTTGTTTTTCTGTGAACTTGATTTCTTAAACCATGCAGGACAATAATTAATTTAGTGGTCACTAAGTAACAACTTTATGTCATTCACTCACCCACTCACAGTTTGCTGCTAGTTTAATGGCTAGCAAATGCAGACACATGTTTTATTTTAGTTTAACAGCTGGCAATGAAAAATGTCAATTCATATTTATTAATCAACTAAATTGTTGACTGTATTTAAGCCAGCATGTGACATTGAAACAGAATATATTTAAAAACAAAAATATTTAACCTCCGAATACTTGATGGGTTACAAAATGAAAGCGGGATCGAAGACACAGCAAAAGTGATGAATGCAGTCAGCGACCCATAGCTTGACTGCTTGCGTCAGGGTCAGCGAACCAGAGCTGACCAAGACCCTACTCCACCTCCAAGAGGTGGTCCTGGAAACAGGCTTCATCACTGCAGTCTGGCTGAGAGAGTAGGGATCGAAGAGGGAAGGCAAACCCGGTCCCAAAAAATGCTGTGATGAAGTCGGATGTGTCGGCCGAAAAGCACAAATATCACAGCTTTGCTATAAACGGACACAGTGCAACCAACATCATTTTCAGGACGAACGAGGAAGAAGAAGAAGAAGAAGAAAATGAAAGCAAGAAAATCACACGCTAAACTTGTTCAGGTTTGAAATGTAAATTAATTGAAAGAAATAAATTAATGTTCTTGTTTAATCTTGAGATATAATTTAACTGAAGAAGTTATGTGCTTTAAGTATTGAGCACTGATGTGATTGAAAAGTGCATTAAAAGATGTAATGTAGTACCAAAAGTGTTGCTTTGTTTCTGTTTTTTGTTTTGTTTATAACGGGGATTTTAATTTAGAATGTTTGCTTATACATATTTATCTTGTACCTGTGTCTAGAGTTTTGCAAGAGGATATCAGAGAAAGGTAAAGCCAAAGCAAGCAGCGACGATGGCCACACAAGCGATGAGGATGTGACCAAGAACAGCGATGATGAAGAAATGCCGATACATCACCCCTTTAAAGTGAAGGATGCAAGCGCAACTAGTATAGTGATGAATATAAGGGTATGTAAAAGGCAGTGAGGAAGGGAACAGGTCACCCCCACATCATAATGCTGGACCAAGCATAGTTGTCTCTAACACTTTACGCCCCTGTGGCAGTATCTACTATGTTCATAGTATATTTAAGGGAATAAAATATAAAGTGTGATTGTGTTACTTGCGGGAATGGGATGGGGGTAGGGTGCGAGGAAGAAAAAAAATATGTCTGGCAGGTGTTTGTGGGTCTTGTTTTAACTTCATAACTGTTACATGAACGTTAAAGCTTTCTGCATATGTTTCACAGAATGCAAAGCAACTGCCTGTCCTTACACCTTCAGAGAAACAAGCTCAGCTATCAGCTCTAAGACTGACATTCCCAGTTTCGAGTGGGTCACATCACCGAGCCAGCGAGTGGGTACCTGTTGTGAAGGCAATAACAGAGCCTATCGCTAACCCCATAGTTCAGGTGAGTTATAAGATGTATATGCTCGTACATTTGTCTGTGCGAGCATAGAATCGAGCGAGTAGTGATGGTAGGAAACTGTATGGACAGTTACAACAGACGGCAATCTGATCATCAGACAGGTATTTTGGTCCTTTTACATCCTTTACACTCTAAGGGGGGGGGGGGGGGGGAGCACTTGGGACATGACTACCAAGTGTCAGCCGCCTGCTGATTTTTTTCTGCTTGCGTTGGGAATAGAACCCACTCCACCTTGGTTGCACCTTCCATAATCACACCTGGCTTTATCGGTTCTTCCAGCTTGAAACAGCTAAGAAAACAACAGCTCTGTTACTGTCCTGAATTCTATAGCCCATTGCAGTTGTTCCGTAGCAGCACAATACCTTTTCTGCAGTTTCACTGAGGTTTTTAAGTGGCCTTGTTCTTGATTGTCCCTTCAGGCCCATCTATTTCAGAAGATCTTGCACTGAGGCTGTCACTAGACCTCTTGCTCCTGCTTCTACAGCTTTGACTTTTGCTGTGAATCTCTCTAATTGAACCTGGGGCCATAACTGTTCCCTCATGTATGTCATTAGAAGCGAATAACGTGAGATTATATATGCATGAAGAGAACAGGACTACTCGAATAGCAGCAGCTGGGAGACTTTTTCAGGCAATAAATCAAGAGAAATTGTCAAGAGGACGAAGATGGCTGTATACCGCTCCACTTATGTTCCAGTCTTGACTTTGGATGCGAGTCATGAGCAATGACTACATCCCACAAAAGCCAGAAATTAGGTATTTGGGCACCGTGGTTGAAGTAACAAGAAGAGGCATGGTCTGCAACCTGACGATATGGCAAGGCCTCAAAACCCAGCCCCTGCAGCCCAAGTTGAACAGTGCCATCTACAATGGGACCAGAGTTTCGCTGGGCTGGGAGGACAACATTAGACAATCCCTGAAGGACGAAGGACTAGATTGGAACCAGGCCAGGAGGGAGACCATCGATAGGACAGAATGGCATTCTCTCTGGCAAACCTCTACACCCCAGGGTAGAAGAGGAATGACTAAGTAAATAAGTTGGATGAGATAACCAAAATGCTACAGACTTTAACTCTTGCAGGCCGGAATTTTTTCATCAGTTTTGCCAGAATTATTTTTGTACCTTAAAGCAGTACCTTTATAAATTCTAAAGTTTCTGAGTTATTACACAACAAAGACACACATATTATACATCACAGTAAAGATAAATGAATGTAGAATTAGAATATGAAGGATTTTTAGTGATATTCTACATATAGTATTCAGTTATGAGTCATAACGAAAATACGGAACAAATTTCACAGATCCTAATTATCAAGTGTCGGGACACAAATTGGATAGTTTGTGCGGGCACGGCGAGCCTGGGGTTGTTGCCGGCATGTACGCTCACTAGAGTCGTTCAGCCACGGCCTCACTTTCAAGAGTTTCTATAACATGGGTGCTCTGTGTTGTAATTGTCAATGTTTCGATTGGGGACCCTATGACACAAGATTCACTATTGTTTGTATACTGATGACAAAAGAAACGAGAAACGACCCACCCGCAACACCCCCGAGACCAGTGACACTGGAACAAGAGCCAATCGATGAAAAGAAGATGATTAGTAGGTGGAACCCTAGCGGCACTCTACATTTGAGGGCTAAACCCTCTTGATAGGCACTCTGGATACATCGAGTCAAACCGGCACCCACCGGGACCGACTCCACCGCCCGGCCGCCCCGGTCATCATATATCATGGAAACCACCCCAGGGCTCAAATGACGGAATAGAGGCTAGACCATAGAACTCCGATTCGGTTGGACAACCCAGTGAACTGAAGAGGAAAATAAAAAATAATCCACCACCACACAAACAAAACACCAAACAACAACACCAACCACACACAAAAAAATTATTCAACACCCACCCAAACACCAACACCACAACCCACACCCCCCCAAACACCCCCCAACCCATCCAAAAACCACAAAATCCTAAAATTCAAACAATAACAATTCAAACCCCCCCCAAAATTCCCCCAACAACACCTCACTTAAAACCAACACCCAAACACCACAACCAACCATAACCACCCCCAACCCCCCCCACCAACAACACACCTCTACCCCCATAAATCCAAACATAAAAGAAAATTAATACCCAAACATCAACACCCAACCACACAACCCCAACAACACACCTACTCCCACCCAACACTATCTCCCAAAAAACCCCCCCCCTAACACTCAAACACTCAATCAATCAAGATACAACCTAAACACAACAATAAATAAAACTCTTCATACACCTCCGCCCAACAGACTATAACACAATAACAAACAAATAAACAACCAAAACTCTAACTCCCAACAACAAACTATTCTTACAACACTCAATACTTAACACCCACAGACATTTATCACCACTCTCAAAAAAAACTACAATAATTTCCACTTCATAATCAAAAACAAATTAATTTCTCCTCTTTCCTCTTCTCCCAATAATCCCACTCAAATCCCAAAATCCCTCTCAATTAAATATTTTAAAAATCAAAATCTTACTCTTTAACTATTCTACAATTCAAATACACACTATCTATCAATACACTCTCATCTCTATCCAAATATATCACACTAATAACAATCAACACTATCCTCCATACATTAAAATAAAATATTCATTTAACCTAACCATAAAAATTAATTAATATTATATTTAATATACTCACAACATATATTATTGATTAATATGAATTCGACTATTATATCAATATAAATTTAACTCAATACCCCTATATACAAATAATTCCCTTACTCGAAATAACTCAAAATAAAATACACTACTTCTCAATCATAGACACTCCAATAAATTACTATACTACCACTCAATAAATTTCAGTTTTAATACTCATCACACTACCTAACCTTTTAAAATACATTTCATCTATAACGATTACTTTTCTTCAATTCATCCCCACCCTTCCCCTCATCCACTAATCATTTATTTGTGCGCTAATTATTTTAATATTTATTTGATTATATACTTAAATTAACCTTTTATATAATACTTAATTATCCATTAATATCTTCCAAATACCTCCATCTTACAAATTCTTCCTCCAACTCACTCGTTTCCTCTTTCCATTCCTCATAATTCTTATCTCCCGCCTTATCATAAGTCCAGAGTTCCATATCCCTCAATTTAATTCTATATATTTTTACTTTTCTTCACTTCCATATATTTCTCTTTTGCTTTTACCGTGATCTGGCTTTGAAGGCCCATGCTCCTTGGGGAGATAAGGATGGCCAGTGGTTACATATCATTGAGTTTACATCCCCCCCCATATCATATAAACTTTACATT